>JARGCV010000004.1:8645000-9075000 GCA_034064705.1 Bothrops alternatus | reverse complement strand
ATTGGGGACCACTTTGGCCTTCCATCTTACTGGGAAAGATGGGGAAGGATGTTTGTAGCTCCTCAGGCTGTTCAGGCAGAAACTTAGGTTCCCCAGAATCAGAGTGAAGAGATGGCTGTTTTGCTTGTATATTGCCAACTGAAAATGTCATGACCCCCTCTTGTTGTCTGTCCTCACCTGGTATCAGCATGTTGGATGCTGCCTTACCTTTGACTTTATTGTTCAAAGCACCCTTGGAGGGTGTGTCAGATTGTACGATTACAATCTGACCCATTCCAGTCCACAGCAGCACATGCTGTCCCCATAGTCATGTCACATACCTTGACCATGACCAGAAACTGATCACAAACTTGACCACCCTTCCCATAATCCCCCCCCGGTAAGGGCAGAGCAAGCTCCACAGAAGAAAAAAAGGAAGAAAGAAAAACTTGGAGTATGAAGAGGAAAACAACGTAGAGTAACAGAAAAGAAGAAATGAACAATTCAAACAATGTACAATGTAAGTAGGCAGGGAGCTGGTGAGAGAAAATAGCTTGAGAAGAAGCCTGGCAGGCACAGGCATTACAGCGACCAAAACGTCCCGGCATTCAGGTCAACGCCATCCGTGAAACAAAAGCTTCAGCCCAAGGTCATTCCCAGCACCAGGGGCTACAGTCCAAGCAACTCGGTGGTCCCCAGCATTGGGTGGTGGGGAAGAAGAGCAAAGGCGGGTGTGATGAATCCAAGTACGAATCCCAGCAACCTTGACCGCTGTGTAAGTAGCGAGAAGAACAACGAAGGGGCCTTTCCAGGGTTCAGCTAAAGTGCCAGAATCAGTCCAGGACTTGACAAGCACCCAACCACCAGGAAGGAAAGGATAGAGTGGATGATCCAATCCTGGATAATGGAGGGCCTGAATAGCTTGAGAAATGGAAGAAACATTATTAGCAAGAAAGTCCAAATATTCCCTGAGGGCCTGGTCTCCAAAAACAGGGAGGGAAGTGGATAAGGAAAAATGGTAAAGAAAGGGCCAACCATACATGAACTCAGCCGTGGGAACCCAAGGTTATTAGGTCCAGAGTTGATAGAGATTTGGCAGGCTGGAGAGATGGGGAGAAAGCCTGCGCTTCAAGTTAATTGGGGAATGTGATTTATGACAGTTAATTGGAGGAATTCAGTTTTTGGCTTCAACTATGTAGTGCCAATACTTTGTTTCTCAAATAAAAGATTCTTTAAGGAAAACAATGCCGTGAAGTTCTTTTGAAGAGATTCATGTGTCAGAACCATGACACAATGCCTTGGTATGGGAAGGAAAAATGTGGAATAATTTCCTTCAGGAGGGCTTTGACCACCTCATGTGCCTTGTTAGTACGACAGGGAAAAGGCCTCATTCTATCCAGAGAAAGCATCCACAAAAACTAGCAAGTACCTAAAACCCTGTGTCCTTGGCAACTCAGTAAAATCAACCTCCCAAAAACTAGCAGGAGCATGGCCAGCCCTAAGCCTCCCCAAGGGGAACTTAACAGTTTTCACAGGATCATTACATCGACAAATCACACATTGCTTGATCATTGTGAGGGTCTTGTTATAGATCCTAGGACAAATATAGTCCTTTATAAGAAACTCAGCCATGGCCTTGTAACCCCAATGAGTGCTGGCATGCAATTCTCTTAAGAGGGCCCATAATTCATGCTCTGGGAGAAGGCATTTCCCGTCCTTCTCCAGCCAACGTCCATAATAAACAGCATCCAGTTTATAAGCTCTGTGCCTATCCTGTGAAGTATATGTCGGAGCCGGCACAGGCAAATGTGAAGCTACAAGTGCACCCACATACCAAGGGGACAGGGGACCAGAAGTGGCAGACTTTGTGGTGCAGTCGGCCAAGGCATTTCCCTTTCCATGTTTAGTATCCTCACCATGGGCCCTCACATGCATGACAGCCACCTTGCGCAGGAGCAAAACAGCACCCAGTAGCCTTAAAATGTCCTGTCCATATCTAACGGGTGCCTTGAGCGGTAAGCAAACCATGCTCCTTCCACAAGGCCCCATGTGCATGTATAACACTAAAAGCAAATTTACTGTCTGTAAATATATTAACAACTGCACCGTCTGACAATTCCAAGGCCCTCAACAAGACAATGACTTCAGCTTTCTGAGCTGAGGTACCTGCAGGGAGAGCTGCTGCTTCCACTACCTGATCCAATGTGACCATGGCATAGCCAGCTAGCCTTCCTGTCTCATAAAACTGCTGCCATCTGTATACAGGTCCCTGTCCGCATCCTCTAGCAGCTGATCAGTTAAATCTGGCCAGCCAGAAAACACTTCTGTAATAGTTTGCACACAATCATGATCACCCTCCTGTTCCAGTTGGGGAAGAAAGGTTTCTGGATTGAACCTGCCACTGCTCATGATATGAACTTGTGGGTCGTCAAGGACAGCAAACTGATATTGCTCCAGATGGGAGGCTATAAGCCAATGCCCCCCCTTGGATGCTAACAAGTCCTGGATGGAATGAGGTGTTTCCACTGTGATAGGAGCCCTAAAAGTTAATTATTCAGCAGCCTCCAAAAGGAGAACAGCAGCTGCTGCAGCCCAAAGGCATGCCAGCCATCCTTGAGCAACAGGATCAAGTTGTTTGGAGAAATAGGCTACTGGGTGAGTCCAAGTACCCAGAGTCTGAGTAAGGACTCCAGCAGCTACCCCTTTGCTTTCTGCCACAGACAAAGTGAACACTTAATGTTATCAAATGCCACCTGGCAATTCTTGGTCCATGCAAAGGGTTCTTTGTCTGAGCCTGTGGTGGCCTGATACAAGGGCTTAGCCATTAGAGCAAAAATGGTTGCTTGTAACTTAGCAAGCAAATCACGCCCTAAAAGGGGCATAGGACAGTCTGGAAGGTAAAGAAATTGATGAGTAAGGCGAATATCACCCATAAAGCATTCCAAAGGGTTGAGTATTGCAGCTGCGATAGATTGGCCACTGGCTCCAACGACCTGGAATGTTTGTGAGGAAGGATTTCCAAGGAGCTTATTTAATACTGAACGTGATGCCCCTGTATCAATCAAAAAGGGTATTGTTTTCCCTCCAACTTTGAACTTTACTAGGAGTGCAGAGGGAGAATCATCCATAAGGGCAGGGAGACAAAGGACCCCCAGCCCCTCACCCTCCCCTAGTACCTGGAGTGTGATTGTGGAACAGAGCCCTATAGCACGGTTAGGAAGGGAACGTAAAGGACATTCCAGGGGCCAAATTTCTTACATATACAACACTGGTCCTATCTTAGGACAAAAGACTGCAGTGGGCAGTCTGGGGGTGCCTGGAATCTGGGTGGCATCATCCCACTTCTCTCCCAAGTGGGCCCTACCACTCATTGCCATCCTCTTCCGCGAGACGCACTTCTTCCGCCTCCCACTAGGGGCGCCCATTGCAGAGCTTGAGCCAGCAAGACAATGCTTTGTTTTTCATCCTTTTTAGCCCCCCTCTATTCTATTGGCTTTTGAAAGCCAATAGGAATTGTCCAGACCTGGTCGTTAACGGCTGTCTCTGCACTGCTGAGGGCGCCAAAAGACCCAGCCCACAAATGTTGCACATGCAAGTTGTCTGCAGCAAAGGCAAGTTTGCAGGAACTTTTCACCTCTCCCTGCTGAGCAACTATGCCATCTCCTACTTGTAAGTAAAAGAGGACCAGGGGTGGGAGTCCATGTGCACTCCTGCCTCGTGCTCACCCGTGTCAGCCAGGCTCTCCAGGGTCGTGCTGCAGCATGGAGAGCCTGGCACTGAAGCATGGAAAACATGTGCTCGCCTGCCTCGTGCTCACCTCGTGCACCATCGGTGTGCATTGCGGCGGCTGCTGTGGGAGCCGTGGGGCCTGCTTGACAAGCGGGGCTACATGGGAAAGGTGGCGGCGGAGGTGGTGCTGGTGGGGCAGCGGTGGGCGCTGGGTGCGAAGGTGGTGCGCATGGCGTGCGGCGGGTGGCTGACCTTTCTTGGGCTGGGCCAGCTGGTGGCTTAGCCGGTGCTGGACCTGCGCTGCCACTGCCTCACCCTGTGTGCCTACATGGCCGCCCTGGAGCGCCTGGCCCACGACGCTTGCTGCTGCCTCGGCCTGCCCACAGCCTGTGCCCTCCCGCCGCCCTGCACTGGCGTCTAGCTTGGCAACCGCAAGCTCTGCGCCATCAGTGTGGTGTGCAGTTGGTGCTGTGGGAGCTGCGGGGTCCGGTCTACACGGAGGGGCTGCGTGGGGTGAGCGGCGGGGCAGGCGAGGCAGCTGCAGGCAGGGGTATGGGGGCGGGGGCGGCCGCTGCAGGCGGGGCGGCTGGTCCGAGCCGAGCCGGGTCTGGCACTGTTGCTGCCGCTGCCGTTGCCGCTGGGCTGCTCCGCTGCTGCCGCCGCTGCTGGTTGCCCAGCTGCACTCCACCCCCCACCACCCTCCGCGCTGGAGGCCAGCCGGACGGGCCGGGAGGGGAGAAGCGGCACCTTCTGAGCGGAAGCTGGCGCTCCAGTCGTGCCCCTCTCGCGTGTGATGAGTCGGGGAAGGGTTTGGCGATGAAGGGCTGCGCAGCGTGGAAAGGGGCTCCCACGATCCCGCCGCTGCAATGGCGCTCAGGAGGCTGGAGGGGCGGGCAGGTCCCGGGGGGGCGGCTGGCAGAAGGCAAGAGGTGCCGGGATGAGGATGGGGGGCTCCAGACTACCATCCCCAGCAGCCCTAAAAAGCACTGTGGAAGAGTGGGGAATGCTGGGAGTTGCAGTTCATCACCATTTGGGAAAACATGACTCTCCAAAGATCCTTCCTTCCTTCCATCCATCTCCTTCCCTTCCCCTTCAATCTCTCCTTCCTTCCTCCTTCAATCTCCTTCCTTCTCCATCTCCTTCCTTTCCCCTTCAATCTTCCTTCCTTCCTTCCTTCCTTCCTTCAATCTCCTTCCTTCTCCATATTCTTCCTTTCCCCTTCCATCTTCCTTCCTTCCTTCCATCTCCATCTCCATCCCTTCCCCTTCAATCTCTTTCTCCTTCCTTCCTTCCTTTCCCCTTCAATCTCCTTCCTTCTCCATCTCCTTCCTTTCCTCGTCAATCTTCCTTCCTTCCTTCCTTCAATCTCCTTCCTTCTCCATCTCCTTCCTTTCCCCTTCAATCTTCCTTCCTTCCTTCCCCTTCCCTCCCTCCCAACATTTTTGAGGAAGGAAGAGTAAGCTTCTCCAGTGAGCATTGCTATATTGTTTTTGTAATTCATCACTATGCTTTAATTATGTTCAATTCGTAATAATGAAAATACACCCTGCATATCATATTTACATTACGATTCCAAACAGTAGCAAAATTACAGTTATGAAGTAGCAACGAAAATAATTTTATGGTTGGGGGTCACCACAACATGAGGAACTGTATTAAGGGGTCGCGGCATTAGAAAGGTTGAGAACCACTGCTTTAGAGTCACAGTTGAGTTAGTATTTGTACTCCAGAAAGGTCAATTCTTTTTTTTTGTTTTTATAATTCTCACTTTATAGACAGCCCAAGATGTTTCCTTTTTTTTTAATCACAGCTGTTGTTTGTTATTAAGACATTGAAGGTCACCAAGATAAAATTTATCTTTTCCTGGGCCTTGCCAGTCTCTTTAGTAGAGCAGCTGTTGTAATATTTTCATCCACCACTAGATGTCAGCACCAGTTCTTTCAGTAATAAACACTTATTTACTTCTGTTTTGATGATATAAAAGGAAAATCTTAACAGATTCCACTGATTTCAAACTTATCCAAATTAAGTCTTATATTCTTCTTATTTCAATATAGTTCTATTCCTCCTGAAAGGTTTAATTAGTCGCTTCCATCTTCAGGAGTGTGGAGCAAAAGTCCCCCTCCTTCTCACTTTTGGAGGCTTTTTGCTTCTTGGTTTGTTTTTTTTCAGGAAATCAATTTCCAAATAGAAGAGAGAAAATTGCTGTTCTTACCCAGTTCCAAACACATTGTTTACAGTCAGCTTGGAGTAATACTTTTGGACTTCGGTTGCTTGTAGCTTGGGCTAGACTCAGAAGTTGAGCTAGCCTCCTGCTGGTTTCTGGAGGACTTTTTCCAAACTGATTGGATCGACCGCCATCTCTCTGAAATCAGCGGGACTTCCCCCCTTCTGTGTTGCCTCTATGGGGCAACTTCAGGCCCATTTAGGGTCCCCTGGCAGGCAGAAATCAGCCTTAGGGAGCGGAGCCCTGCGATCCCTCGGCTGCTGCCCTACTGCGCAAAACCGGAAGTCCTGCAGCAGAAATTTTTATTGTAGCCTTCCCCAGATCTGTGCCTTGCAATAATCCTGTCTCTGAGCTTTGCAGACTTTTGCTCTGCTACAATATGCATTGTCAGCTGTGAGGCCTTCTATAGAGAAGTGTGTGCCTTTCCAAATCATGTCCAATCAATTTAATTTACTGCAGGTGGACACCAATCAAGGTGTAGAAACATGTCAGCAACTATCAAGAGAAATGGGAGGAATCTGAGCTAAATTGCAAGTGTTGTTGTAAAGGGTCTAAATACTTATTCTAATGTGATATTTCAGTTTTTTCTTTTTAATACATTTACAGACATTTCTAAAATTCTGTTTTCACTTTGTCATTATGGGGTACTGAGTGTAGATTAACGAGGAAAAAATGAATTTCAACAGCTGTAGAATCAGGCTGCAGCATAACAAATTTGACAAAAGTGAAGGGGGTCTGAATACTTTCTGAATGCACTGTAGATTCTTTGAATGAATGAATGAATGAATGAATGAATGAATGAATGAATGAATGAATGAATGAATGAATGAATGTCTGCTCTTAACAGTTTCATTTTCAGGATAGCCACAGGTGGCACTTTAATAAGGTTGAACAGATTGGAGAGATGAGATAATAGTGACATGTTACAATTCTGTCAATGTGTTGTAGCATAAATAGATTGTGTTCATGCTTAAAAGAAGAAATGTACAGTGTTCTGAGGTGGGTGAGGTGGTTTTTTTTGCATAAATAAAGGTAGGTAAGACATTTGGCATAAATGTCAGCTAACATGTTGGTTGCTACTGCAAAACAAATTTCACAAAAATTAGAAACTCTTAACAGACTCTGCTGTTTTCTGACAAGAAATCTCTGCTTTGACAGGTCTACTGTGTACTGGTGAATACATTCCCTGTTATTCCTTTGTAGTCATTCATATATCTCCCTAAAAAAATAAAATGTAAAGATAATTTTAGACATTTTGAAAATAGAATTTTTTTGTCTTTTCATTGTTTCATATTTTCCAAATGAAAAACTGACTCCTTTGAAATAATAGTTACTTGCATCCTGACATAACATCTCTGTAAAGTCCTCTGAATTAAGTATATATACTTTTATAGCAAACCTTATTCTTAAGTGAAATTGAATGAATTATCACAGCAATAGTCTGTTGGACCTATGTTAACAGTTCTTTTTGCTCAAAGTTAATATGATTGCTTTCTGTTAATAACAGTATTTTCTGTTCTGATAGGCTGCATTGGGTGCTAAACTACCCTTAGGCTACACGGGAAAGAAAATTGATATCCATGTAGCCACCTAGAGTCAAAACTAATTCAGAGGCCCAATTGCAACAACAAAAACTTGCTTTGTAGTGAGTGAGCTTGAATTTTTTTGTTCTTTTTAATTTTTATGTTTGAATTAACTTTGCTGTACTCCCAATAAAATAAAGAGGCCCTTGAAGTCAGTTAACTCCTGGTGACTACACGAACACATCCATGTACAGGTAATCCTCGAGTTACGAATGTAATGGAGCCTGCCAATTACATTTGTAACCCGAGGATTCATAGGAGTGAATCACATGACTTGAACATGATCACTCCCTGCTTTCGCCCACGCATTTTGCTAATCAAATATGTGGGTTGTTAGGTGCACGAGGTATCTCAGGATGGGGAAGGCCATAGGGGGGCCTAGTGCTTCCAACCACCCAAGGCCTCTCCCGACCCACTGAGATATCTCATGCTTCCCCCTCCCCCCCATCCTGCCTGACCGGGTCACTTACCTTACGTAGATCTCAATGATCAAGGGAGCTGTCTTCTCTCCAGCCTCTCTGCCATGGTTTTGCCTTGAGCAAAGGTTTGCCGAGGCGTGCAAGGATGAGAGATTGTGTCCCTATAGGCTCCTGTCATCAGCAAAGGACTTTCCCCTAAATGGACTGGAGGGACACATGCACCCCCTCCGGGCCTCCATTCTCAGCGGTAAAGGCCTTGAGGAAAGGCCTTTGCTGCCCTAAACGGAGGCTAGGAGGGACGTGCGTGTCCTTCCCAGCCTTCGTTCTCAACAGCAAGGCCTTTTTGCAAAGATGGCAAAAGGCTTTGCAAATGGAGGGAAGGCTTTGGTTCTTCAGGCCTTCCCTCCGTTTGCAAAGCCTTTTGCCGCAGATATTGTCCAGACTTCCGTTTGCACAGAACAGAGGCCTAGAGTACCATGAGATCACAGGAGATCAGTAGCGCGAGAGCTCGCACTAGTGATCTCACGTGATCTTGCGGTAGTTTAGGCCTCCATTCTCTGCGAACGCACCGAAGGCCTGAAGCAGCGAACCAAGCCAAGAAATCAAAGGCTCGCTAGATCTTCGCAAGGTGAATATCCACAGGCCCAGTGCCTGTGGACACCCGGCATGGGGGTGAATAAGCAGGGTGAATGTTGCAGTGCCTCTGCAGTTGTTCGTAAGGGTGAATGACTGCTGTGGTGCTGCAACATTCGTAACTTTGGGACTGTGTCGTAAGTACTTTGGGGGGGGGTTATATCGTCACTTTGAACAGTTGCTAAGTGAACTGTCATAACTTGAGGATTACCTGTAGTTTCCTTTGACAATGAATACTGAAATGGCTTACCATTGTCTTTTGGGGTTCTGTTTCTCCCCACTTTGTAGAGGTTTGCAATATTGCTACAATGTTATTAGATAATGTCTGTCCATTAACCATTTATAAAAAATAAAAATAATTTAAAAATGCAAATACTTCACAAGATGAGCTATAACTCACAAAGGTTATATATTCTTTTTTTTAAAAAAAATTTATTAAGTATATATTTGTAAATGAAAACAAAGAAAAAATTCAAGTTGAATGCTATTCAACTTAATACATTCATTTTAAACTTGTAAACATTCTTCACTCGGTATATCAAGATTTAACTATAAGCAAGATACATTTTCTTTGACTGATGTTTCTCTTGTATGTAGTCTATCCATTGTTTCCAGTCCAACATATATTTTTCATTTGAATGATCCTTCAAATATGCAGATATTTTAGCCATTTCTGCCATATTTATGACTTTCAAAGTCCATTGTTCAATAGATGGTAATTCTGGTTTCTTCCAGTATTGTCCCACCAACAGTCTCGCTGCTGTGATCAAGTTCAAAATTAAGTTCGTCTCTATAGTGGTACAGTCTGTTATGATCCCTAACAAAAACAACTGAGGTAGAAATTCAATACGCTTTTTCAATATGGTTTGAAGTGTCCACCATATTTTTCTCCAGAAAGCTTTAATTTTTCTACAGGTCCACCATACATGAAAATAAGTAGCATCCATACTTTCACATCTCCAACATTTAGGTTGGAGGTCAGGGTAGATATATGATAGTTTTTTCGGATCTAGGTGCCATCTATAAAACATTTTGTAAAAGTTCTCTCTTAAATGTTGCGCTTGCGTAAATTTTACATTTTTCACCCAAATTCTCTCCCACGTTTCCATCATGATAGGTTGCCCAAAATTTTGTCCCCACTTTATCATACAATCCTTGACTAGTTCAGTTTTGGAGTCAATGTCTATCAATACATTGTACACTCTTTTGATATGCATGGGCCTTTGTTCTCTAACTTGTTTAATTAAATTCTCATCTGTTAGGGATAAACCCTTCTTCAGGTCTTTTTGCCATCTGGACTGCAATTGTAAATATGAAAACCAGGTACAAACTATTCCTTCATCTGCTAGCATATTTGATGGCTTTAATGATAACACATTTCCTTCTTTCATTACGAGTTTACTATAGGCTGGGGATCGTCCAAATGGGAATCTTTTCGTGTAGTAAGTACTGATACTTCTTCCAGACACGCAACAGCGGGTTTCTCAGTGTGTGCTCCTTGAAGCTCTTATCCACCTTCTTGTCATACACTAAATATGCGTGCCAACCATATAGTAATCCATGTCCTTCAACATTCAGTATTCTGTCATTCGTTAGATTAACCCAATCACTCAACGCCACTAGAGCTGCAGCATAATAATATAACTTCAAATTGGGCATTTTAAAACCACCTCTTTCCCTTGTATCCTGGATGATTTTTAATTTAACCCTCGGTTTCTTGCCATCCCAAATAAATCTGTTAATACCCTTCTGCCACTCCTCCAGGATCGCATCCTTTTTAAGTATAGGTAACATTTGAAAGAGAAATAAAAATTTTGGCAATACATTCATTTTTACTGCCGCTATCCTGCCCAGCAGAGACAGTTGTAATTTTTTCCACTTGTCCAATTCTATTTGTATCTTGTTCCACAACACCTCATAATTATTTTTATATAATTTCCCATTAGAAGCTTCAATCTCGACTCCTAAGTATTTAACTTTCTTAACTATTTCACAGCCCGTTATTCTTTCCAAGTCATGTTTTGAGTTGTTATCTAAATTTTTAACTAGCATCTTCGTCTTAGATATATTTACTTTGAAGCCTGATACCCTACCATAATCCTTAATTATCTCCATCAATCTCTTGGCTGACTGTGCTGGTTGAGTCAGTGTCACAAGCAAGTCATCCGCAAAGGCACATAGTCTGTAGTCGTGTTGTCTAATCCGTATACCTTTTAAATCATCTGCCGCTCATATCTTGTTCAATAAAACCTCCAGCATTAAAACAAACAGCAAAGGGGATAAAGGACATCCCTGTCTAGTACCTTTCTCTATATTAAATGAATCTGTTAAGTCCCCATTCACAATGATCTGGCCTGTTTGTTTCTGATAAATTGCCAATATGGAATTAATAAACTGTTCTCCCATTTTCATACCACCAATTAGTTTTTTCAGAAACGGCCAATTCAGTCTATCAAAGGCTTTTTCTGCATCCAAAAACATGAGAACAGCGGGCACCTGGATATGCCTTTCCAAATATTCTATTATATTAAGAAGTTGTCTTACATTAGTTTTCATCTGTCGTCCTTGTAAAAAACCAGTTTGGTCCGGGTGAATTATTTTTTGTAACACTGTCATTAATCTGTTAGCCAAAATTTTTGCAAAAATTTTGTAATCCGTATTCAATAGTGAAATGGGTCTATAGTTTTCTGGTTGAGCGTTGTCTCTTCCCTCTTTAGGGATTAGAGAGATGTAGGCTGTTTTCCATGATGGTGGAACCTGACCAGCCTCTTGTATGTTGACAAATAGTTCTCTAAGGGGTTCTACCATCTCCTCTTGAAGATACTTGTAATAGGTCGCCGTTAACCCATCAGTCCCAGGGGATTTTCCCATTTTCAATTGTTTAATCACTGAAATTATTTCTTCTGGTGTGATCAATGCATTCAGTCTATCTCTTTGTTCATCGGTAATTATCAATAACTTTTCATTTTGCAGAAACTTTTCTATCTCATTATCTTGTGTCTTCTCTTCAGCGTATAACTTGGAGTAAAATTCTATAAAAGCTTTCTTAATCGTTTCTTGTTGAAACTCTTCCTTTCCTTTATAATCTATCTTTTCAATTATGCGGGATTTTTGCTTTTTCCTTAATATATAAGCCAACCATCGACCAGGTTTATTAGAATTAAAAAATGTATTATGCTTTGCATATTGTATATTCCTAGCAACTTGATCTGCCATCAACAAGTCAAATTGTTTCCGAAAATCTTGATTCCCTCTTTAGTATCTTTGTCTTCTGGTCTTTCTATTAATAATTGCTCTTTCTTACTTATCTCCTCTTCTAACTCCTTCCTTTTTTGTTCTTGTTTGCAACAGTGCCTTTTGTTCATATCAATGAGAACCCCACGCATGAACGCCTTGCTTGCGTCCCATATAATTTCTATAGGTGTATCTTTATTCATATTTATGCTAAAGAATTCCTTCATAACATTTTTGCATTCATCCACATTTATATCGTATTTAAACAAGTTTTCATTAATTCTCCAGGATCTCCTAGGTCTCTGTCCTTCCCTTAATTCCATCCACACCGGGTTATGGTCTGTTAAAACTTTGGGTAGGATTCTCACCTTCTTTAGGCTAAAAAGCAAGTCACTAGATGTTAATATAAAGTCGATTCTAGAGAATGACCGGTGTCTGTCTGAAAAAAAGGTAAATTCTTGCTCTTTGCCATGTCTTTCTCTCCAAATGTCTATCAGGTCAAAGTCATCCTTTATATCAAAAAAGATTTGGGCAACTTGGAATGTTTTTGCGGAGTTGGTGATGTCTTCTTTTTATCTAAGCCGACCTCTATAACACCATTCCAGTCTCCCATTATAATACAAGATCTGTAGTCGAATTGTATTAGCTTTTTATGTACCAATTTGTAAAATTTTCCTTGTTGTTGATTTGGTGCATATATGCCCATCAAAAGAATTTTCTTATCATCTTTTACAATTTCGATTGCTAGATATCTACCTTGAGAGTCTGATTCTATTAATTTAGCTCTTATATGATTTTTCACATAGATGACAATGCCATTCTTCTTTTCTGCAGCCGCTGCAACAAATTGTGTGCCTAGCTTGTTGTTAATTAAGTATTTCTGGTCTGTGGTTCTGATATGTGTTTCTTGTAAGCAAATTACATCATTTTTACCTTGAGTCAAATAATGAAATATTTTCTTCCTTTTCTGTGGGGAGTTTAACCTGTTAACATTCCATGTCAAATATTTACTTGTCATGATCAGCTTCGGAAAACTCTTGCAAGACCAAATCCACTTTTTCCCCTGCTTTTTTCTTTGGTCGAGCTCCCATGGTTTCCAGATTGGTATTTGTACTGCCTTGTTGGTTCTTTTCTTGTTGTTCTATACGTTTAATAGTAGCTCTCGTCTGCCTTTGATCTTTAGGCTTTCCTGCTTCCAGGGTTTTAAGGATATCCATACTCCGTGCAGTCACTTCCAGAGAAGCTCCTTTATCTTCTCCTGATGCTGCAGCGGTCTGTGTCTCCGGGGATAGTGATCGTTGTTTTAAGTCCATTCCTCTTTCTTGTGGCCAATCTACATTTTCTGGTGATGTGGGCAGGGGTCCCCCAGCCTTCAGTTCCTTTTCAAAAAATTCTTTTGCTTTCCAGACCGAGTTCAGGTGGTATCTTTTACCGTTATAAAATAATGACATTCCAGCTGGGGCTTCCCACTGATATTGTAAAGCACGTGTTTTCAGTTCAGTGACCAAAAATGCGTAGTCTTTTCTTTCTCTTAACATCTTGGGGGGGGATCTCCTTCAATATCACCACATCTTGCCCATCTACGTTCAATTTCTTGTTATAGGATGTTGTAAGAATAAGATCTCGGAATCCTCTTGTTACAAAATAGATAACCACATCTCTAGGTATATTTCTTTGTCTTGCGATCCATGAATTAACTCTGTGGATTCTGTCAATTTGCCAAGAGAAATTTTTAGCCTCATCTTCTAGAACATTTTCCAAGGCTTTTTCAAAAATTCTTTTCAAATCTTCTTGCTTCTCATTTGGGACTTCTCTCAGTCCCCTGACCCTAATTGCTGTCATCATCTGGCGATATTGCATTATAATTGAGTGGTCCTGTACCTCACTTTTCATCTCAGCAAGTTGTCCCTCTACTTGTCTCTCAACCTCATCCATCTTTTCTTCAACGCCCTCCCAGACCCTCTTAAAAGTGTTCACAATATCTTCTCTCATTTTCTTATTGTGCGTTTGCATTGTTTCTTTGATTTGGTCTAAATCTTCAGTAACAGCTTTGCTTTGTTCTTCCATCTTCTTCTCCAATTCTTTGTTTTGTTCCTTCATCTTCTTTTCTAGTTCTTTGCCTTGTCTCTCCATCTTCTTATCCAATTCCTCAATCTTCTTTTCCACTGCCTCCATTTTTCTCTCCAGTTTTTCCATCCTTTTCTCAGAATTGTCATTTATTACTTCCAGCTTCCTCTCTATTTTTTCATACATTGCTGTCATTGCATCCTTTAAATCTTTCACCATATGCATTTCTGGAGAGGCTTGAGTAGACAGAGGGGCCTGGGATTCTGTAGATATGGAGGAAGATGGGGGGGCAGGAGAGTCGTTTACTGGTATTTTAAGGGGCTGGGCTGGAGAGGATGCTGCCACCTTTGAGGGCATTATTTTGGACTGCCTAGTGGCCATTCTATATTCAGTCCACTGTTAGCAAAGCTTCTTTATGCAGAGGAAAAATCCTTATTGCCAAGATGTATCCTCTTTTGGTCTTCCTTAGGTATACTATGTAATGTTTTTAAGATGTGCGTCTAATCTGTCTTCTATCGCTTGCTCCCGCTTTGCTGTTCTACTTTCCACTTTCTCTTCCGGTCACTTTCTCTTTAAAGTAAAGGTGATCGCCATCTTGGATACATTTTGTTTATTGTGAAAGTAATTGATCAGAAGTAAAATATAGAAAATACTTGCATTTTAAGCTCCTGTGTTCAATCCACCTGTCTCTGTGTCTCTTTAAAAAGTTTTTCTCGAGCGGAGGCTGGTCTCAGCGTCTGGGTCTGTCCGCAGACAGAAGCAGCTCCGGGCTGGAGCTTTTGCGAGCGCCTGGGGAGCCCTCTTTCTTTCCCCCTGAAAGCTTTTTCAGGGGGTTTTCAGAGGATCTCAACCCCCACTCGCAGCTCTTCACCCCTTCTCCGACCGAGGAGGGGTTTTTCCCGCTGCGAAAAACAGCTGTTGTGCGCTGTTTTCATGGCTTTACAAGTCCCGGAGCTCAGAGCCTCTGGATGAGGCTATATCAACGCTAAGGCAGCCACCGGAAGTCATCGTTATATATTCTTAATGAGATTTATTTATTGGAAACATTTATATGGCCACCCAATTCAGGAAGGTGATTCTGGGTGAAATGCAAAACTCAACTGAAGGTACAAAACAACAAAATAAAAATCAGCTAAAACCATTAAATGGTGACCAGACTAAAGTGTGCTGCCACACAGCAAATGGGACTCTACCTATCCAGACCCAAAGGCCTAGGCCAGGGGTAGGCAACCTTGGCTCTTTTATGACTCATGAACTTCAACTCCCAGAATTCCTGAGCCAGCATGGCTGGCTCAGGGATTCTGGGAGTTGAAGTCCACGAGTCATAAAAAAGCCAAGGTTGCCTACCCCTGGCCTAGGGCAAAAGCCAGTCTTAACTGCATTACTAAAGGCCTATAGGGTAGGGACCAACCATATATTGGAGGACAGATTATTCAAAAAGTAGAGGTGGCCACTGAAAAGGCAGATCTTTTGGGAATAGAATAGAGCTGAAAGGGACCTTGGAGGTCTTCTAGTCCAGCCCCCTGCTCAAGTAGGAGAACCTATACCATTTCAGACAAGTGACTGACGAGTGGTCTCTTCTTAAAAACCTCCAGTGATGGAGCGCCCACGATTTCTAAAGGCAAGCTGTTCCACTGGTTATTGTCCTCACTGTTAGGAAGTTTCTCCTTAATTCCAGGTTACTTCTCTCTTTGTTTAGTTTCCAACCATTGTTTCTTGTACCTTGTGCTACCCCACTGCTTACTTCTCTCCATGTGGATGTACTACCATTGAGGACTACTCGCTGAGTACGGTTTGTCAGCCAGCTACAGATCCATCAGGTGGTGATATTGTCTAGCCCACCTTTTTCTACCTTACTAAGTAGCAGGTTGTGGTGTACTTTGTCAAATGCCTTACTGAAATCTAAGTATACCATGTCCAAAGCATTTCTCTGGTCTACTAATTTAGTCACTTTATCAAAGAATGAAATAAGATTGGTTTGGCATGATCTGATTTTAACAAACCTGTGCTGGCTGATGTCAACGCTGCTAACATTGGATGTTCCTGCTCTGACAACTGATGGAAATGCAGCCATTTTCTCTATTCCTTTAACATGCTTTTTCTTACTTTTAGAAATCAGGTGCAGTGGGGGTGGGTGGGATGTAAGCTCAGCTAGCCATAATAATAACACTGCTGTGGGAACTCAAGGACGAGCTGATAACGTTTTGGCGGGCTGAGGAGCTGAGAAAGCCCACGCTTGAAGCTAATTGGGGAATGTGTTTTATGACAGTTTATTGGGGGTGGGAATTGTACTTTGTTACTTTGTATCCGGGGGAAGGGAATTTAGATTTTGGGTTCAACTATGTAGTGCCGATACTTTGTTTCCTGAATAAACATTCTTTAAGGAAGAATTTTGCCTCCAAGTTCTTTTGATGGGTTTCATCTGTTGGAACCATGACATTAACCCCCAAACTCCCATTTTTTACCTTAACCGACTTGGGGTCCTGAGCTCCAGTTACCATCCCTAAGTTGAGGGATAGACTGACAAAGACTCGGGGAAGATCTCAACATGGAGAAGGAAGAAGTGCCTGGATCCAGCACCCCGGCCATGGCTGCAGCCTCAGCGGAGGGAGAGCAAGCCAGAGCACCAGTGGAGAAGGAATCTTCTCAGGCCTTACAGTTGGGGGAGAGACCCAAAATGCGGGAGCTGATCTGGTCATCGGAGTGGACCCTGCCCAGTGGAGACTCCAAGCCCCTCGAGACGACCCTGCCGAAAGCAAGTTCTTCGAAAGCGACCGAAGTTGATTTGCAACAGGGGAACTCTCGAGAATCACGTTCCCCGGGCCGCTGGAGAATCAGGAAATTGACGACTACTGAGGACTCTGGAGAGTGGAAGTACCTGTCTGCAGCCCATAGCCAATCGGTGGAGAAGTTGGTGGAGAGGTTCGAGGGGCTAGAGATGAAGAGTGGGGAGCAACCCTCTCACTCTTTCCATGCAAGTGATCACGATTGGCAGAGCAGACACCAATCCATGCCTAAAAGTAGCCCCAGCCCCGCCTATGGAGCACAAGTGGCTTTCCCATCTTCGAAGCCACCAACATTAGCCTCCAGCCCTGCAAGGACGGACAGTCCCGGCCGCCACTCTGAACACGGAGGCCTGAGACATCGCTCCTCTAGAAGCCCAGATCACCACAGGTACCGTGAAAGCCCTGACCATTGCTACCATCAGTCACATAGCCCAGAGCTTCACTGTTGGCACCACCCACGCCTGAAGCCTACACAGGGGGAAGACTCAGATGTGAGCGTTCAACATGATTTAATGCAGCAGCTGCGGGAGCTGTTGGCCAACCGGCAACAGGTGAAAGCACCGCAGCTATTGGGGCCCCTGCAACAATTGGGGATGCCACAGCCACCGCCACTGGGAGGTCAGCCACAGGGGGGAGCTCCACAGCAGTGGGGCTGGTACCAGCCCCTGAACGTGCAACAACCACTGGGAGGCCTGCATCAACTGGGGATGCCACAGCCACTGACAGGAGGCCAGCTACAGGTGGGAGCACAGCAACAGTGGGGCTGGCAGCAACCTCTGAATCTGCAGCAGCTGCTAGGGGAGCTGCAGCAACTTGGGATGCCACAGCAACTGCTGCTGGGACCGCTGGGAGGCTTGCAGCAACTGGGGATGCCACAGCTGCTGCCGCCAGGAGGTCAGCCATTGGGAGTGCAGCAGCAGTGGGGGTGGCAACAGTCCCTGAATGTGCAGCAACCGCTGAGGGGCCTGCAGCAACTGGGGATGCCACAGCCACCATTGGGAGGTCGGCATCCACTGGGGGTGCAACAGCCACAGCAGGGAGGCCAGCAACCACTGGGAATGCAGCCACACTGGGGGGGGCAGCAATCCATGATGGCATCATCTCTTAGAGCAACATTTGATGGTGACCCGGAGAAGCTGATCTTCCTCAATCAAGTACGTTCCCATATGAATAGCAATGCCAATTTCTACCCGAATCCAGCTGCTACGGTCAATGTGGTCACGGCCAATTTGGAAGGGGAAGCATCTGAATGGCTAAACAATTTGTACAACAAACAAGCGCCTGAGCTAGGGTACCTCCATCTCTTCCTCCTTGGATTAAGAACCAGGTTCGAGGACCCATCCATAGCCCTCAAAGCGGAGAAACAAATACATAAGATAAAACAAGATGGCAGACCTGCTCTGGAATACGTACAAGAATTTTGTAAGGTAGCAGGTCGATTAGAAAGGTGGCCTGAACAGTCCCTAGTGCACCACTTCAAGGAGGGGCTAGACAGAGACTTCCGGTGGCTTCTCCGGCGTCGTTACAGCCTCCTTCAGAGGCTCCGATCTCTTGGGTTTGTAAAGCCGCAAAAACAGCGAACATCAGCTGTTTTTCGCGGTGAAAAAACCGCTCTTCGGGTGAAGAAGGGGTGAAGAGCATTGAGCAGGGGTTGAGCTCCTCTGAAAACCCCCTGAAAAAGTTTGCAGGGGGAAAGAGTGAGAGCTCCCCGGACGCTCGAAGAAGCTCCAGCCCGGAGACGCTTCTGTCTGCGGACAGGCAAAGACGCCACGACAACCTACTGCTCGAGAAAAATTCTTAAAAAGAGACCTATATGCAGGCGGAGTGGACACAGGAGCTTATACTGCAAGTATTTTTCTATATTTCACTTCTGATTAAATACTTTCACAATCAACACAATGTATCCAAGATGGCGATCGCTTTCACTATATCGAGAAAATTACCGGAAGTGAAAGTGGAAAGTGAAAGCACGCTAGAGCGATCGCTAAGAGTCAGTTTAGACTCATATCTTAAAATTCTACAAAGTGTAATTAAAGAAGACTAAAAGAGGATATATTTTGGCAATATATGTGTAAGGATTTTTCCTCTACTTAAAGAAACCTTGTTAACAGTGGGCTGAATATAGAATGGCTACCAGACAAACAAAAATAGTTCCCTCAAAGGTGGCAGCATCCTCCCCAGCTCAGCCCACTAAAATACCAGTAAATAATTTTCCTGGTCCCCCATCTTGCTCAATATCTACAGAGTCTCAGACCCCCTATCTACTCAAGCCTCTCCAGAAATGCTTACTGTGAAAGATTTACAGGCTGCATTGTCAGCAATGTCTGAAAATCTAGAGAAAAGGCTTGACACAATGAATGACAATTCTGAAAAAAGGTTTGAAAACTGGAGAAAAAACTGGAGAACAAGATTGAGGAACTGGAGAAGAAGATGGAGGAACAAAGCAAAGCTGTAACTGATGATTTGGAAAAAATTAAAGAAACAATTCAGACTCACAATAAGGAAATAAGAGAAGATATTGTGGAAACTTTCAAGGGGGTCTGGGAGAGTGTTGAAGAAAAGGTGGAAGAGATTGAGCAACAAGTTGAGGGACAACTTGCTGAGATGAAAAGTGAAATACAAGACCACACACTTATGGTGCAATATAACCAGATTATGTCAGCGATTAGAATCAGAGGGCTGAGAGAGGTATCAAATGGGAATCAAGAAGACTTGAGAAGAATTTTTGAAGAAGCTTTGGAAAAATTTCTAGAAGACGATGCCAAAAATTTCTCTTGGCAGATTGATAGAATCCACAGAGTTAATTCATGGATGGCAAGACAAAAAAATTTACCTAGAGATGTTGTTATTTATTTTGTAACAAGGGGACTCAGAAATCATATTCTTACAATATCCTACAACAAGAAACTAAACGTTGCTGGTCAGGAAGTGGTGATTTTGAAGGAGATCCCTCCAAAGATGTTAAGAGCGAGGAAAGACTACGCATTTTTGGTCACTGAACTTAAAACACGTGCTCTACAATTCCGGTGGGAGGTTCCAGCTGGACTGTCATTACTTTATAATGGTAAAAGATACCGCTTGAACTCTGTTTGGAAAGCAAAATAATTTTTTGAAAATGTGCTGAAGGCTGGTGGACTCCCACCTACATCACCAAAAAGTATGGATCTACCACAAGAAAGAGGAATGGACTTAAAACAACGACCACAATCCCCGCAGACACAGCCCTCTGCAGCAACAGGAGCTGATAAAGGAGCTTTTATGGAGTCGTCCGCTCGGAGTATTGATATCCTTCAACCCTTGGAAGTAGAAAAGCCTAAAGAGCAAAGGCAAACGAGAGCTACTATTAAACATATGGGACAACAAGAAAAGCACCAACAAGGCAGTACAAGTACAAGTCTGGAAACCATGGGAGCTCGACCAAAGAAGAAATCAGGGGGAAAAGTGGATTTGGTCTTGCAAAAGTTTTCCAAAGCTGGTCATGTCAAATAAATATTTGACATGGAATGTCAATGGTTTAAACTCTCCACAGAAAAGGAAGAAAATATTTCATTACTTGACTCAATGTAAAAATGATGTAATTTGCCTACAAGAAACACATATTAGAACTACGGACCAGAAATACTTAATAAGCAATAAACTGGGTACACATTTTGTTGCAGCGGCTGCTGAAAAGAAGAATGGAATTGTCATCTATGTGAAAAATCATATAAGAGCTAAATTAATAGACTCCGACTCACAAGGTAGATATTTAGCAATCGAAATTTTAAAAGATGATAAGAAAGTTCTTTTGATGGGCATATATGCACCAAATCAACAACAAGGAAAATTTTATAAATTGATGCATAAAAAGCTAATACAATTTGATTATAGATCTTGTATTTTAATGGGAGATTGGAATGGTGTTATAGATATCGGTTTAGATAAAAAGAAGACATCACCAATTCCTCAAACACGTTCCAAGTTGCCCAAATCTTTTTTTGATATAAAGGATGATTTTGATTTGATAGACATTTGGAGAGAAAGACATGGTAAAGAGCAAGAATTTACCTTTTTTTCAGATAGACACCAGTCATTTTCTAGAATCGACTTTATATTAACATCAAGTGATTTTCTTTTTAGCTTAAAGAAGGTGAAAATCCTACCCAAAGTATTAACAGACCATAATCCGGTTTGGATGGAATTAAGGGTTGGACAGAGACCTAAGAGATCCTGGAGACTTAATGAAAACCTGTTTAAATACGATATAAATGAGAATGAATGCAAAAATGCTATGAAGGAATTTTTTATATTAAATATGAATAAGGATACACCTATAGAAATGATATGGGATGCAAGTAAGGCGTACATGCGTGGGATTCTAATGGATATGAACAAAAGGCACCGTTGTAAACAAGAGCAAAAAAGGAAGGAGTTAGAAGAGGAAATAAGCAAGAAAGAGCAACTATTAATAAAGAGACCGGATGACAAAAACATTAAAGAGGGGATCAAGATTTTACGGAAATAATTTGACTTGTTGATGGCAGATCAAGTTGCTAGGAATATACAATATGCAAAACATAATACATTTTTTAATTCTAATAAACCTGGTAGATGGTTGGCTTATATATTAAGGAAAAAACAAAAATCCCGTATAATTGAAAAAATAGATTATAAAGGGAAGGAAGCGTTTCAACAAGAAACGATCAAGAAAGCCTTTTCAGAATTTTATTCCAGGCTATACGCTGAAGAGAAAATACAAGATAACGAGATAGATATGTTTCTGCAAAATGAAAAGGTATTGATAATTACCGATGAACAAAGAGATAGATTAAATACATTGATCACATCAGAAGAAATAATTTCAGTGATTAAACAATTGAAAATGGGAAAATCCCCTGGGACTGATGGGTTAACGGCGACCTATTACAAGTACCTTCAAATGGAGATGGTGGAACCTCTTAGAAAATTATTTGTCAACATACAAGAGGGTGGCCAGGTTCCACCGTCATGGAAAACAGCCTATATCTCTCTAATTCCTAAAGAGGGAAGAGATAATGTTCATCCAGAAAACTTTAGACCTATTTCATTATTGAATACGGATTATAAAATTTTCGCAAAAATTTTGGCTAATAGATTAATGACAGTGTTACAAAAAATAATTCACTCAGACCAAACTGGTTTTTTACAAGGAAGACAGATGAAAACTAACGTCAGACAACTTATTAATATAGTAGAATACTTGGAAAAGCATATCCAGGTGCCCGCTGTTCTTATGTTTTTGGATGCAGAAAAAGCCTTTGATAGGCTGAACTGGTTGTTTTTGAAAAAATTAATTGGAGGGATGAGAATGGGAGAACAGTTTATTAATTCTATATTGGCAATTTATCAGAAACAAACAGGCCAGATTATTGTGAATGGGGACTTAACAGACTCATTTAGTATAGAGAAAGGTACTAGACAGGGATGTCCTTCATCCCCTTTGCTGTTTGTTTTAACGCTGGAGGTTTTATTGAATAGGATACGAACGGCATATGATTTAAAAGGTATACGGATTAGACAACATGACTACAGATTATGTGCCTTTGCGGATGACTTGCTTGTGACACTGACTCAACCAGCACAGTCAGCCAAGAGATTGATGGAGATAATTAAGGATTATGGTAGGGTATCAGGCTTTAAATTAAATATATCCAAGACCAAGATGCTAGTTAAAAATTTAGATAATAATTCAAAACATGATTTGGAAAGAATAACGGGTTGTGAAATAGTTAAGAAAGTTAAATATTTAGGAGTTGATATTGAAGCCTCTAATGGGAAGCTATATAAAAATAATTATGAAGTCTTGTGGAACAAGATACAAATAGAACTGGAGAAATGGAAAAAATTACAATTATCTCTGATGGGCAGGATAGCTGCAGTAAAAATGAATGTATTGCCAAAATTTTTATTTCTTTTTCAAATGTTACCTATACTTAAAAAGGATGCGATCCTGGAGGAGTGGCAGAAGGGTATTAACAGATTTATTTGGGATGGCAAGAAACCGAGGGTTAAATTAAAAATTATCCAGGATACAAGGGAAAGAGGTGGCTTAAAAATGCCCAATCTTAAGTTATATTATCATGCTGCGGTTCTAGTTGCGCTAAGTGACTGGGTTAATCTATCCAATGATAGAATACTGAATATTGAAGGGTATGATTTACTATATGGTTGGCATGCATATCTAGTTTATGACAAAAAGGTGGATAGGAGCTTCAAAGAGCACCTACTGAGAAGCTCTCTGTTGCGTATCTGGAAAAAGTATCAGTATGGACGGTTTGGACGGTTCCCAGACACGCAATAGAGAATATAAACATAGTACAAGCTCAAGATGTGGTGCCCTATGGTAAACTCCTAATTAAAGAAGGGAATTTGTTATCATTAAAGTCCTCGAATATGCTAAGAGATGAAGGAATAGTTTATACTTGGTTTTCATATTTACAATTGCAGTCTAGATGGCAAAAAGACTTGAAGATGGGTTTATCTCAAACAGACGAGAATTTAATTAAACAAGTTAGAGACCAAAGGCCTATGCATATTAAAAGATTGTATAATGCATTTATAGAGATTGACTCCGAAACTGAACTAGTCAAGGATTGTATGATAAAGTGGGGACAAAATTTTGGACAACCTATTATGATGGAAACGTGGGAGAGAATTTGGGTGAAAAATGTAAGATTTACGCAAGCGCAACATTTAAGAGAGAATTTTTACAAAATGTTTTATAGATGGCATCTAGATCCGAAAAAATTATCATATATCTACCCTGACCTTCAATCTAAATGTTGGAGATGTGAAAGTATGGATGCTACTTATTTTCATGTATGGTGGACCTGTAGAAAAATTAAAGCTTTCTGGAGAAAAATATGGTGGGCACTCCAGAGTATTTTGAAAAAGCGTATTGAATTTCTACCGCAGTTGTTTTTGCTAGGTATTACAAAAGACTGTACCACCTTAGAGACGAACTTAATTTTGAATTTGACCACAGCAGCAAGACTGTTGGTGGGACAATACTGGAAGAAACCAGAATTACCATCTATCGAAGAATGGACTTTGAAAGTCATAAATTTGGCAGAAATGGCCAAAATATCTCCATATTTGAAGGACCATTCAAACGAAAAATATATGTTGGACTGGAAAAAATGGATAGACTACATACAAGGGAAATATCAATCTAAGAAAATGTATCTAGCTTATAGTTAAATTTTTATATGCTGATTGAAAAATGTTGACAAGTAAAAAAAAAAGAAATGGGAAAAAAACAACAACGAAGGATGCTCTCAACTTGTAAAAAAAAAAGGAGGGGCTAGACAATCACCTTTCCCAGGCCTGTGTCTATCGAGCTGTCCCTAACCTACTGAAGGAGTGGTAACAGGCAGCAGTAAGGTCGGACGTCAAGCTGGCTCATTATAAGAAGCCACCACCTCAGGAAGCCGGGCAGAAACCAGAACAGACCAGACGACCCCCATCATAAGCCTCCAGCCATCATGGCCGCGGAGCCCCCCAGACCACCTGCCAGTCCACCAATCAAATGCTTCAGATGTGGGCAACAAGGAGTGGCGAACTGCCCGGTCCCATACCCCCAAGAGCAGAGCAGATCGGGACCACTGGCGAGGAAGAAACCAGTCCAGCAGCCAGTGAAAGAGAAGTCAAACTGGATCATGCAAGAACCTGTCACCCAGGTTACGTCGCCCACGCAGGAGAGCGCCGAGGCCCAAGCTGGACCTGCCACCACTCTGCCCTCCTACGACAGCGATGACGAGGGAGAGAACAACCCGATGGTGAGTCGACCCGTTCCACCTTTTTCTCTCACAGCCAAACTCATAGTCTCCAAGATGGGTGCACGAGTAGATTTGAAAGTGTTAGTGGACTCGGGATGCTCCCGGTGCATTATTAACTTGCCACTTGCCCTTAAACTGGGTATACAAGCAAGGTTGCTCTCCAAACCCATGAGATTTAAGCAAGCCAATGGCTCTTTAATGGGAGGAACTTTGGTCACACAATTGACAGAGCCAGTACACTTAGAAATAGGTGAACATTGGGAGTTCATTCGCTTCATGGTGGCTCCAAACATGACTGAGGCAGTGATTCTAGGGCTAGCCTGGTTGGACAAATGGAAACTGTTTATTTGGTGGGAAAAGGGGATGAGGACTGTGAGATTGCCTATAGGGCCCAAGCCCCCCCTTAATTCGGCAAACGTTACGGAGAGTTTAGGCCGTCTACTGAGTTAGCAAAGATAACCACCCTGTCTCCACCAGGTGAGCCACTCATCCCCAGCGAATACCGGGATCTAGCAGAGGTGTTTAGTGAGAAAGAATGCGACACCCTGCCTCCCCACCGGCCCAATGATTGCACCATTGAACTGTTACTGGGAGCTAAACTACTACGGCTGTGAGCGTAGAGAACAAATACCCCCTCCCCCTCCTGAAGGACTTACTAACCCCCCTGGCGAAGGGGAGTGTCTTCACTAAGTTGGACCTGAGAGAGGCATATTACTGAGTAAGAATAAGAGAAGGAGTTTAATGGAAAACTGCTTTTAACTGTCCCATGGGGAGCTATCAATTTAAAGTCATGCCGTTTGGACTACAGGGGACTCCAGTTGTCTTCATGCAGCTGATCAACCAGGTACTACATGATCATTTATACAAAGGAGTTTTGGTGTACCTTGATGATATCCTGATATACAGCACGAATGTGGCTGACCACGTAAAACTAGTGCGAGAAGTGTTAAAGAAGTTGTTGAATGCCAAACTATATGTCAAGCTATCAAAGTGTGAGTTCCATCAGACCCGACTAGATTATCTTGGCTACAGAATTTCCAGTGAGGGCATTCAAATGGACCCTGCTAAAGTGAAAGCCGTAATTGAATGGCAACCCCCAAAGACTCACAAACAGCTTCAGAGCTTTCTGGGATTTGCCAACTTTTACCGACAATTCATCCCCTCCTTTGCTGAAATTGCTTTACCCCTCATGGACTTATTGAAAACAGGCAAAAAGGGGGGGAAGCCATGACCGGGCCAGCCGCTAGCATGGACTATGGACTGTCAAACTGCTTTTGAGAATTTGAAAAGACTATTTGCGGTCAAACCAGTCCTAAAGCATCCTTGTCCGGGGAAACCCTTTGTGATTCAAGCCGATGCCAGCGACGTGGCCATTGGAGCTTTACTATTGCAGAAGAACCTTGATGGAGTCCTACAGCCCTGTGCCTGCACCTCAAAAAAGTTCACCGATTGCGAGAGAAGGTGGGCAGTGTGGGAAAAGGAAGCCTTTGCAATTCATCGGGCTCTGTTAAACTGGTGACACTATCTAGAAGGGAGCAAGGTGCCTTTCGAGGTATGGACTGATCACAAAAACCTAGAGGCACTGAAAGCTCCCCGCAAGCTATCCCCAAAGCAAGTACGGTGGGCGCAATACTTTAACCAATTTAACTTCACCCTGAAGTACATAGCGGGGGGGGGACTTTTTAGCTGATGCTTTATCCAGATTACCTCAATACAAAAGCCAGCATGAAGAGGTTAATGAAGCAATTATATCTACACCGCAAGCTGCTTCTCAGCTAACACCACAGACAGCCCCATCTTAGAAAGTCCCGAACCTCGATGACCCTGAGGCGAGGAAATTAAAACAGGAACTCCTCAACGATCGATGGTTCAAGGAAAATCAAACTTCCTTGACATGCAGGGTTGGTTTGGCTTACAAAGGGGGAAAGTTGTATTTGCCTGAAACCCTCCGCCTCAACACTCTCCAGCACAGTCATGATGTGAAACAAGCTGGAAACTTTGGATATTTAAAAACAGTACAACTGGTTCGTCAGCAATTTTGGTGGCCGGGTCTGAAACGGGATGTAGAGAACTATGTCAAGAGTTGTGAATTGCAGGATTTGTCCTTTTTGTAAGGGGAGCCGGATGTCAACGCTGCTAACATTGGATGTTCCTGCTCTGACAACTGATGAAAATGCAGCCATTTTCTGTATTCCTTTAACATGCTTTTTCTTACTTTTAGAAATCAGGTGCAGAGGGCGGGGGGTTGGGATGTTAGCTCAGCTAGCCATAATAATAACACTGCTGTGGGAACTCAAGGACAAACTGATAACGTTTTGGCAGGCTGAGGAGCTGAGGAGAAAGCCCACGCTTGAGGCTAATTGGGGAATGTGTTTATGACAGTTTATTGGGGGTGGGAATTGTACTTTGTTACTTTGTATCCAGGGGAAGGGAATTTAGTTTTTGGGTTCAACTATGTAGTGCCGATACTTTGTTTCCCAAATAAACGTTCTTTAAGGAAGAATTTCGCCTCAAAGTTCTTTTGATGGGTTTCATCTGTCGGAACCATGACAGCTACTAATTATAACTTTGTTTGAATAGAATAGAACTGGAAGGGACCTTGGAGGTCTTCTAGTCCATCCTCCCGCTCAAGCAGGAGAACTTATACTATCTCAGACAAGTAACTGTCCAGGCTCTTCTTAAAAACCTCCAGTGATGGAGCCCCCACAATTTCTGAAGGCAAGCTGTTCCATTGGTTAATTGTCCTCACTGTTAGGAACTTTCTCGTTAATTTCAGGTTGCTTCTCTTTGATCAGTTTCCAACGATTGTTTCTTCTCCTGCCCTCTGGTGCTTTGGAGAATAATTTGACCCTCTCTTCTTTGTGGTAGCCTCTCAAATACTGGAATACTGCTATCATGTCACCCCTATTTCTTTTTTTCTTTAGACTATCCAAACCCAAGTCCTGCAACTGTTCTTCATATGTTTTAGTCTCCAGGCCTTTGATCATCTTAGTTGCTCTTCTCTGAACTTTTTCCAAAGTGTCAACATCTTACCAAGCAGTAGATTGTGATCTACTTTGTTGAATGCCTTACTGAAGTCCAAGTATACTATGTCCACAGCGTTTCGCTGGTGTACTAATTTAGTCACTTTATCAAAGAATGAAATAAGATTGGTTTGGCATGATCTGTTTTTAACAAACCCGTGCTGGCTACCAGTTATAACTTTGTTTGCTTCTAGTCATTTGCAGATCTGTTTTTTTATTATCTTTTCCAGGATCTTCCCAGGTATTGATGTTAGAGTGATTGGTCTGTAGTTTTCTGGGTCTGTTTTTTCCCTTTATTGAAGGTGGGAACCACATCAGCCCTTTTCCAATCCTCAGGTACTTCCCCTGTGTGCCAGGATTTTTGAAAAATATGGTGCAATGGCTCTGAGATAACCTCTGCCAGCTCCTTCAGAACTCTGGGATGTAATCTCTCGGGTTCTGGTGATCTATATTCGTCAAGGTCAGATAGGTGTTCTCTTACCATTTTCTTGCTTATTTTAATTTTTGTTTCTAGTTTGTCTTTTGCAGTAATTTTTTTGGTATGTTGGGCTATAATTTTTTTGTGTGTGAAGACTGATGCAAAGAATGAGTTAAGCAGCTCTGCTTTCTCCCTGTTGCCTGTTATTTCCTTGCCATCTTCTCTCTTTAGTGGACCTACAGTTTCCTTGACTTTTTTCTTGTTATTAATATGTTGAAAGAAACTTTTTTTTATTATCCTTGATTTCTGTTGCAAGTCTCTGTTCATTCTGAGCCTTTGTTTTCCTGACTTCATCTTTGCATGTTCTGGCTATCTGCTGATAATCAGCCTTAGTTATGTGTCCCTCTTTCCATTTTTTGTAATTGTCCTTTTTGTCTTTCAGTTTGTCTGAGAGATCTTTGTGCAGCCATGCTGTTTCTTCTTGACTTTCTAGTTTTTCTTTTTCAGTGGTATTGTTCTGGACTGGGCTTTTATGATCATATTTTTCAGAGTTTCCCATGCTTCTTGAGTTGTTTTCCTCTTTAGGATTTTCGTCCATGGAATCTTTGTTAGGTTCTCTCTGAGTTTGTTAAAATCAGCTCTTTTGATCTTTAAGACACTGGTTGGGTCCCATAGTGATTTACAGCACCTTGGGCAGTTTACAAATGTCAGCATATTGCCTCCAACTATCTGACTCCCCATTTTACCAACCTCCAAAGGATGGAAGGCTGAGTCAACCTTGAGCCCTGTCAGGATTGAATTGCAGGCTGTGGACATACTGCATTCTAACCACTGCGCCACCAGGGCAGTGTCTCAGTGAAAGGATCTGAAGTGTGCCCTCCCTATTGGAATATGTAGGTAGGGCAGATACCTTAAGCAACAGTTGATCCCATTAATAATCAACAAATAAATTGCATCTGAAAGCCTATTGGGAGTCAGTGCAACATGTGGAATAGAGCTGACATGGGCATAACAAGAAACATAACTACCTTCACAACTGCATTCTGGACCAACTGAAGCTTCTGGATTATCTTCAAGAGCAATTTCATTGGGAGTGGAGGGTTGGACTAGATACATAATTTTTATTTATTTTTTTCTAGAATGCACAACACTGTATGGAATCTTGCTGTGGTGCCTTTTCTCTGAAAAGGATGTTGACCTGTTGCTGACTTGAATGTGTTTTCTGTTTATATGCTGTATGTAATCTACATCTGATAAAATGCTTATGATATTAGTGTTCTGCTTGGCACTGTTAAAACCTGGAGCAGAGAGACAGTCTTAGTTCCTACTGGGAAAGAATATGTAATAATTTATATGCCAATGTAAGAACATAAGAGCATAAGAACATAAGAACATAAGAAGAGGCATGCTGAATCAGGCCAAAGCCCATCGAGTCCAGCATTCTGTGTCACACAGTGGCCCACCAATTGTACATGGGGATCTTGAGCAGAAAGAGAAGGCAAAACCCTCCCTTTCCCTTGACCCCCAACAAATAGTACTCAAGGGAATCCTGCCTGCCTCAACCAACATAGAGGCGGCACATGGACATCCATTTTAATAACCACCGATACACTTGGCATCCATGAATCTATCTAACCCTGCCTTGAAGCTGTCAAGGCTGACAGCTGTCACGACCCCTTCTGGAAGTGAATTCCATAAATCAATGACCCTCTGGGTGAAGAAATATTTCCCTTTATTTGTCCTCACTTTCTTAGCTATGAGCTTTAGGGAGTGCCCCCTTGTCCTGGTATTGTGTGATAGAGAAAAGAATTTTTCTCTATCCACCTTTTCTATCCCATGCATGATTTTATACACTTCGATCAAGTCACCCCTTAAACGCCGTCTTTCAAGGCTGAAGAGACCAAGGCATTGCAATCTGGTTTCATAAGGGAGGTGCTCCATTTCCTTGATCATTCTTGTTGCCCTTTTTTGCACCTTTTCCAGTTCCATTATATCCTTCTTGAGGTGCGGTGACCAGAACTGTACACAGTACTCCAAGTGTGGTCTCACCATCGATTTGTACAGAGGCAATACAACACTTGCTGACTTATTTTCGATTCCCTTCCTAATCATGCCAAGCATGGAATTTGCTTTTTTTTACTGCTGCTGCGCATTGGGTTGACATCTTCATCGAACTGTCCACCAAAACCCCAAGATCCCTTTCTTGGGTTGTCTCAGAAAGTTTGGTCCCCATCAGTTGGTAAGTATAATTGGGGTTCTTTGCCCCGATGTGCATAACTTTGCACTTGTTTAGGTTAAAATGCATTTGCCACTTTGTTGCCCACTCACACAATTTCGAGAGATCCTTCTGGAGCTCTCGACAATCAGTTTCACTTTTCACAACCCGGAACAATTTAGTGTCATCAGCAAACTTGGCTACCTCACTATTAGCTTCTACATCCAGATCATTGATGAATAAATTAAAAAGTAAAGGTCCCAAAACTGAACCTTGGGGTACACCACTTCTCACTTCTTTCCATCCAGAGAATTGTCCATTTATTACCACCCTTTGCTTCCTACAATTTAGCCAGTTACCAATCCAAGACAAGACCTGTCCTCTAATTCCGTGGCTGGAGAGCTTTTTTAGGAGCCTTTGGTGAGGGACTTTGTCAAAAGCCTTTTGAAAGTCAAGATATACAATACCAACTGGGGCCCCTTTATCTATGTATTTATTTACACCCTCAAAGAATTCTAACAAGTTAGTAAGACATGATTTGCCTTTGCAGAAACCATGTTGATTTTCTTTCAGCAATGCCTGTTTTTCTATGTGCCCTGTAATTTTATCTTTAATAATGGTTTCCATCAGTTTGCCTGGAACTGAGGTTAAACCGACTAGTCTATAGTTTCCTGGATCACCTCTGGATCCTTTCTTGAAGATCGGGATTATATTTGCTTCCCTCCAATCCTCCGGTACAGTGCCTGATCTTAGGGAAAGATTATATATTTTAGCTAGAAGCTCAGCAATTTCACACTTGAGTTCCTTGAGAATTCTAGGGTGGATGCCATCTGGACCCGGCGATTTGTTGACATTTAGTTTAGAAAGGCATGCAAGAACATCTTCCTTGTTTATCTCTATCAGGTTTAATTCTTCTATTTCCCTCCCTGGGAAAACTAATTCAGTGGCAGGCAAATGTTCTCTATCCTCCTCAGTGAAAACGGAGGCAAAGAAGTCATTTAGCCTCTCAGCAATCTCCTTGTCTTCTCTGATTATCCCCTTCTGACCATTGTCATTGAGTGGCCCAACTGATTTTCTGGTTGGGTTCCTGCTTCTGATGTACTTAAAAAAGGTTTTGTTATTATTTTTAATATTCTTGGCTATATGCTCCTCAAAGTCTCTCTTGGCTTTCATGACTATCGCCTTGTATTTGGTCTGCCAGAGTTTGTGATCCCTCCTGTTCTCCTCGGTAGGAAGAGCCTTCCATTTCTTAAATGAGTTTTTCTTCTTTCCAATAACCTCCTTTACCTCATTCGTAAGCCATACTGGTATCCTCTTGGACTTTCCAGTCCTCTTTCTTCTTTTAGGAATGCATTTTATTTGAGCCTGCTGTAACGTATTTTTAAACAGTTTCCAAGCATTTTGGAGGGATTTGACTTTTTTATTGTTCTTTTTAGTTTCTTCTTTACTATTTTCCTCATTTTGTCAAAATTCCCTCTGTGAAAGTTTAAGGTCTCTGTGTTAGTTTTCACTGACAATTTGCTATCCATGGTTAAGTTGAAGGTTATTGTGTTGTGATCGCTGGTTCCTATGGGCTTGGTTACAAGGACATCATGAACCAAATCCTGTGCGTTAGTTAGAACCAAGTCCAGGATCCCCTTTCCCCTGGTTGGTTCCATGACCATCTGCTCAAGGGAATAATCGGCTAACATGTCGAGGAACCTTGTCTCTCTTTCATGTGTAGAACAAGAATTTACCCAATCTATTTGGGGATAGTTGAAATCCCCCATTATGACTACCCTATTTCTTTTTGAGGCCTCCTTAAATTCATTTTCCAAATAGCAATCTGCCTCTGGAGTTTGGTTGGGAGGGCGATAGCAGATCCCTAACGTCAGATTAGTTTCCTGTCCTGGGATTTTTATCCACAATGTTTCTGTGGGTGAGTTTGAATATTCTTGAATTTCGAGTTCATGAGATTCTAACTCCTCATTTATGTACAAGGCCACGCCACCACCATTTCTCCCTCTCCTGTCCATCCTATACAATTTGTAACCTGGAATCCTTGTGTCCCATTGTATGTAATTGCTTAATTGCACTTAAAGCAGTAAGGAAAAAGACATAATTATGGAACAGTTTTTGAAATGAAAGGACCCCCTTGTATGTGAAAAATAAAATGGAATTTGGATATGGTTTTTCTAGGACTGTAGCATACTGTACCTCTCCCTCCTCTCCACCTATTCTAAGGGTCCCTTTCTGTTTCCCAGTCTCCCACTTCCTCCCTTGAGCTTTTTCCATCAATGTTCTTGCTGAAATATTTCAAACACTATGAAAACTACATGTTGAAAATTGTGCCGAATTACATAATCACAGCTATTTTTAATGTATGCAACTTTTAGTATAATTGGTATGAATGTTATTGGAACTTAAGCTGGGACATTTTCCATAGCCTATAGAGTCATGTAGATAACAGAATGAACTGCAAAAAGAAATCAGTGATTTGTGCAATTTGTTCTTTTATTCTTTATGTGCTTAGTGATAGATATGTAGACAAATACACACTGAGGGTCCAAGCAGTTCTGTTACTGTGATACTAATCAAACTCTAGATGTCTACATTTAGACAGATATTCCAACACCACTTTTCGATTATTTTTGAACTTCAGCTGACAAAACAGTTGCAAGTTGATGTATCATTTATTGCTCTATGCTGGGAACAGCTGACTTTATATGAAAAAGGCTGTTTTTTTTCTTGCAAAATATGTAACTAAAAGCTTGCTGGGACAGAAGTAAACTACTATTTGAATATTCTGCTAAAAGGTAATGCAAAAGTAAGGAATGTCTCTGGTTTGTTTTACTACAGTGCCAGCTTTCTTTCATCACTTTTATGTAATTTTAAATTCTAAATTCCATGACAGTATGGCTTTCTATCCAGAACAATATATGCTCCAAAAATATAACTGCCATTTTTTTCAGAAAGGCTAATTGTTATATTTCCTCCTAAAAATTAAATTAGCATTTCTTTGCATACTTTCTCTATTTCAGAAGTGTATATGTATATACAGTATGTGTGTGGGTTGACAGTATATTTTTATATATTAAGTCTATGCACCTGTGTTAGAATGCCAGGTTTTTGAGATGTAAAAAAATCAGACCAAGATAAATCACTGCAGAATTGTTTCCACCTTTAATATAACATAAGCTGTACAATTCAATTGAAAAACCAACTGAAATCTTTTAGGGGGAAAAAAAATAAAAAACTTACAATAACATGGTTGCATAAGTGTGCACACCCTCTTCTACGTAGGGATGTGGCTGTGTTCAGAATTAACCAATCCCATTAAAACTAATGTTAAATAGTAGTCAGTACATATCTGCCATCAAATAAAGTGACTCTGATCAAGCCCATATAAAGTTTAGCTGTTCCACTAGGATTTTTCTGACGTTTACTCAGTTGCCTCTTACAGTAAAAGCCATGGTCTGCAAAGAGCTTACAAAGCACGAAAGGGATTTCATTGTTGGAAGGTATGAGTCAGGAGAAGGGTATAAATTTTTTTTCCAGGCATTGTATATACCATGGAACACAGTGAAAACAATCCTCAACAAGTGGAGAAAATATGGCACAACAGTGACATTACCAAGAACTGGATGTCTCTCCAAACTTGATGAAAAAAATAAGAACAAAACTGGTGTCAGAGGCTGTCAAGAGGCCTACAGCATCATTAAAGGAGCTGCAGCAATTTCTGGCAAGTACTGGCTGTGTACTACATGGGACAACAATCTCCCATATTCTTCATGTGGCTGGGCTGTGAGGTAGGGTGGCAAGACACAAGCCTTTTCCTACAAAAAAATAAATAAATAAAAAATCCAGGCCCAACCACTTTTACAAAAGCCTACATCAAGTCTGACAAAAGCAAGTGGGAAAATGTGTTATGAACTTTTTGGACATAATTCCAAAAAGTATGTTTGGTGCAAAAACAACACTGTGCATCACCAAAAGTAGGGTCTAGGGCACACATGTCAAACGTGCGACATCATGTGTCGTTGGGCAACGTATCGGGACAGTTTTGCCATTGCAGGCAATGGGGTGGGTGCGGCTTCCCCTGGTCTAGGGCAACTCACTGCAGGACAACTCAACACGGCCAGCTTCTGCGGGTGAAGCCGAGCAAGTCACTCCAGGGAGGGGAGCGGGGAGCAAAGAGCAGCTGGCTGGGTGGACCTGGCCACCTTCCATCAGTCTCCAACCACTGTGCCGCCAGGCCTGCTGGAGCATTAGGCTCCCCAAAGCACATCTGTATCACTGGGCCAACCCCAGACCTAGACCCTGGGGTTGTGCGGCAGGGCTAGTGTTCCTTCACTGCTGAGGCACATGCCTCTTGTCAAGCTCCTGGGCTTGCCATGGGCCAGGAGACGAGCACGCAGCCAGCAGCCGACCGACGCCCTGTGAACTGCCCGGCTCCTGACAGCTGGGAGTCGGGCCGGCATCTGCGGGTCGGCAGAGGACCGGTGAGGCTGCGAGGAACAACCCAGCTCCCGACAGCCAGCTGAGAGTCAGGTCGGCGTGCGCCTGCCAGCTGGGAGTTGGTGGAAGCGGCAGGCGCCGCCCAGCACCCGAAAGTCGGCCTGGCTCCTCAGAATCAGCTGGGAGGTGGCTCAGCTCTTTGCCAGCAGCAGGAAGCCAGCATGGCCACCAGACGCCATGGGTGCCTTCCTCCGAGGAGCCAGACGCCGGAGACACTCCTCCTGCCAGCTGGACCTTGGGACTGGGCAAGCAGGACGAGGGTGGGGTCGTGCCTTACCTGGGCTGCCTCTCCCTCCAGGAGCAGGAGGGAGGAGGCAGAGTGCTGCCTGGTTGTCGGAACAGATGACTGGGACGGCAGAGGCTGCGTGGGTGTGTCTGGAGGGGGGAAATACGGGTGGTGCACTGCGACTATTATCCATACGGACCGGATGCTGTCTCGCTAAGTGGGGTGGGGTTGGTGGGTGGAGCACATCTATGTAAAGTACTGGGAGCAATTCACTCCCAGTGCTGACTTTTCCTTCGCATTAGTTTGCTGGTCACCTGTTCCTTCTGTGTCTCGTGTTTGTCAGCAGCTGGCAGAGGACAGCTGACAGTAAGTCAGCACTGGGAGTGAATTGCTCCACGTTGAAAGACCTCCTGGCCCATCTGGGTACGGGGCGTGTGTTCACGAAGCTGGACTTGCGTGAGGCTTACTACAGAGTCCGGATACAGAGTGGACTCACAGCGAAGCGGGAGCTGGAATGCCACCAAAGCCTGGGGTTGCTTTTTGTTGTGTTGCCAGGCCGGTGGCTATTTTCAGCTTCAGCACCTGCTCCTCCACCCTACAACAGGACCATTGTCCCCTGGCCCCTTTTAGCAAAAGGGGGCAGCAATGGGTGAAGTGGGTGGTGGGGAGGCAGCCAGGGCAGGCAGTGGGGAGGCCGCGGTGGCCCACCGTGGCCTCCACACTCTGGGTGGAAGAGGGTGGGGCAGCGGCTAGGGTGGGATGGCCACAGAGGCTACCTCCCCACTGTCCACCCCAGCTGCCATCACCCCCATCATCCCTAGCCTCTTCCACCAGGAGTGGCCTCTTCCGCCTGACAGATGTGGAGCTCTTTTGCAAGGAAGAGTAAGCAAAGATTCCCAAGGCAAGATGTGCCATGATGATAAGCTCCTACCCCAAAAAGACTGAATGCTGTCATAAAAGATGCTTCATCAAAGTATTAGTTGTCAACACAGCCACATCCCTACTTTTAACAGGGTGTGTACACTTATAGATCCATATATTGTACATTTTTATTGTTTTCCCCTAAAAGATTTGTTTGTTTTTCAATTGATTTGTATAGCTTATATGTTATGTTAAAGGTGGAAAAATTCTGAAGTTATTTATCTTGGTCTGATTTTTGTACATCTCAAAAACCTGGCATTTTAACAGGTGTTTATGGACATTTTATATCCACTGTATATGATTAGAGTTTTCAGACAAGAGTGGCTAGAGTGCAGAAGGTAATTTTTTCTAGTGAAGCTCTTCATATATCCGTTTGTAATGCAGATGTTATTTCTCCCATTGCTATTACATACTCAGGTTGGTATCCATTATCATGTGCTGTGTTAGTTCAGGGTGGATCCTAACTGAGCAGTTGATGTTGAGAAATTTTCTGTGCTGTCTTTGGATTTACCTGAGATAAATATTTGAAAGTCCCACCAACTGCATGTCAGTGAGCCATCTGTTGATATGCAGGTTCTGAGGTTTTGCTGATTAAAGAAATACAGGAAACCAGAAAGTGCCTTTAAGTTTTACGTTTTTATTCAGCTGAATAGAGACGGACCCCTCTAAAATGAGAGGAGCCATGACTGACAAGAAATCCTCATATTTATTCTGTATAATTACATAAGCAACCCATCCAGCAAAGCTGACACACATAAGATAAAGATTGCACCCAGTAAGTCTGGCACACTGTAGATAAGAAGGGAGAAAGCAGAAGTAGCTAAACATGTTCCCATTTGAGTGTTCCTTAAAGATATCGTATGTTCTTGGGTGGGTTAGGACATTGGGTGTGGTCCTTGCTGTCCTTTCCTGACCCTGCATCCAGGATTACAAGTGACCAAAGAGAGAGAAGCCATCTATATGTGTTCACAATTAATACTGTCCCCTGATTCCTGGTCATCAATCCCCCCCTTTCATGCTTCAAGCGTAGGAGCGTAGGAGCATGAAAGTCCAATTGAAGAGACAAAGGATAAGCTTTTGTAGTAAGTTGCCCACATCGTTCAGGACAAGCAGAGGTGATTAGGGGCAAGCAGCGAAGGACAGGAAACAGCAGGAAACAATAAGAAATACTACAAGGAATAATTCCCTAAACCATCCCCATCCTGGGAGCCAACTAGTAAGAAAGAGAATATACCATTGAAGACCTCCCATACAGTATCAGTAGAAACCTTCAGAACTTTAGGGCAATTCCTAATTCCCAGGGTACACGTACCAGACCAATAAGCTCATAGGCAAATCGACCACAAGGGAACCATCAATCAGGGTGGACAGCAAGATAAATGCTTGGTTTGCCTTCCAACCCTGCAGGCATACAAGCCTTAACACCAGACATATAAGCCATGACCCCCATCACTGCAAACAAACTACAGAGAGCAGAGGGGTCCTTCTTGTAGACAAAGCCAAAGGACTGATGACATCTGTGCCAATCATCCCACTTGCTAGTACTGACCTTCCATGTGACTGTGCAAGGTGCATAGATCCTAACTTATATCTGGAAGAAGAATTAAAATGACCAAGGCAGGCTGCTGTAGGGTGCTGTAGTGCCCCTAGTTTAGCAATCCGCAACTTTCCTGCCCCAAACACAAGAAGTGTCCAGCCCCTTGTTGCATTGTTCATGCTGAACATAAAGACTCCTAAGGGTGTACCTTCCATGACCAATCCATGTGTACCAGTGGGGGTATATGTGTGCAGATCTAGCAATTTGTTACATTCAAAAGCTTAACCTATGCTTGCATATTCTATATATGGGTGTTGGAGCCCCAAATTCCTAAAGAGGTACTGGGAAATTGGGGACCACCTCAGCCTTCTATGTCTGTAATTCCCCAGACAATTCAGGTACAGAATCAGAAGGAGGTGACTGTTGTGCCAAGATATGATCAACTGAAAATGGCAGGACCCCTTCCCAATGTCTGGTCTCCTAGAGGCAGCATATCAGAGGTCTTACTTTGGGCTTTATTGTGCAAAGTACCCCGTTTAGGTCAAACCTCAGCGTTATGGGAAGCATCTGGCTGAGATCCTGGTACTAACTTCCCAGGATGAGCCTGGCCAGCATCTGGACCCATCCAACTATGTGTTGTTTGTTTTAACTTTGGAGGTTTTATTGAATAGGATAAGAGCTGCAGATGATTTAAAGGGTATTCAGATTAGACAAAATGACTATAGATTATGTGCCTTTGCGGATGATTTGCTTGTGACATTGACTCAACCAACACAGTCAGCTAAGAGATTGATGGAGATAATTAAAAATTATGGTAGGGTATCAGGCTTTAAATTAAATATATCTAAGACAAAGATGTTAGTTAAAAATTTAGACACTAATTCAAAACAGGATTTGGAAAGAATAACGGGTTGTGAGATAGTTAAGAAGGTTAAATATTTAGGAATTGATATTGAAGCCTCTAATGGGAAATTATATAAAAATAATTATGAAGTTTTGTGGAAAAAGATACAAATAGAACTTGAGAAATGGAAAAAATTACAATTATCTATGTTGGGTAGGATAGCGGCAGTTAAAATGAATGTATTGCCAAAATTTGTATTTCTTTTTCAAATGTTACCTATACTTTAAAAGGATGCAAATTTGGAAGAGTGGCAGAAGGGTATTAATAGATTTATTTGGAATGGCAAGAAACCAAGGGTTAAATTAAAAATTATTCAGGATATAAGGGAAAGAGGTGGTTTGAAAATGCCCAGTTTTAAGTTATACTATCACGCTGCTGTTTTAGTAGCGATAAGTGACTGGGTTAATTTAACTAATCATAGAATATTGAATATTGAAGGTTACGGTTTATTATATGGTTGGCATGCATACTTAGTTTATGATAAAAAGGTGGATAGGAGTTTCAAGGAGCACCTATTGAGAAGTGCTCTGCTGCGTGTCTGGAAAAAGTATCAGTATAAATTAAATGAAAAGATACCTCTCTGGACAGTTCCCAGACACGCAATAGAGAACATAAATAGATTACAAGTTCAAGATGTGGTGCCCTATGAGAAACTCCTAATTAAAGAAGGGAAATTGTTATTATTGAAGTCCTTGGATATGTTAAGGGAAGAAGGAATAGTTCATACTTGGTTTCCATATTTACAACTGCAGACTAGATGGGAAAAAGACTTGAAGACGGGTTTATCCCAAACAGATGAAAATTTAATTAAACAAGTTAGAGACCAAAGGTCCATGCATATTAAAAGATTATATAATGTATTGATAGAAATTGATTCTGAAACTGAATTAGTTAAGGACTGTATGATAAAGTGGGGACAAAATTTTGGGCAACCAATCATGATGGAAACTTGGGAGAGGATCTGGGTGAAGAATGTAAGATTTACACAATCGCAACACTTAAGAGAAAATTTTTATAAAATGTTTTATAGATGGCATTTACATCCGAAAAAATTATCATGTATGTACCCTGATTTACAACCTAAGTGTTGGAGATGTGAATCTACGGATGCTACTTATTTTCATGTATGGTGGACTTGTAGAAAAATGAAGGCTTTTTGGATAAAAATATGGTGGATATTGCAAAATATTTTGAAAAAACGTATTGAATTTTTACCACAGTTGTTTTTGTTAGGTATTATAAAAGACTGTACCACCATAGAGACGAACTTAATTTTGAACTTGATTACAGCAGCAAGACTGTTGGTGGGACAATATTGGAAGACGTCAGAACTACCATCTATTGAAGAATGGACTTTAAAAGTTATGAATTTGGCAGAAATGGCTAAAATATCTGCATATTTGAAGGATCATTCAAATGAAAAATATATGTTGGATTGGAAAAAATGGATACAGTATATACAAGGGAAATATCAATCTAAGAAATTGTATTTAGCATATAGTTAAATTTTTATATGTTGGATTGAAAAATATACATAAATTTTTAACAGGATCTACGTAATAATTTGGTGTAGTTTAGAGGGTTTTCTTGTGTTTTTACCCTGTATTCACTCCGGGAAGTCAGGGTGGGTGGGTGGGGTCTTATAATCTATCCAACTGAAATATGGTATTGGTATTATATAAGAACAATATATTTTTTGATAAAAGAGGGGTTGCTCGGGCGGCATCTCAGCACCACATCTGGAAGGGGAGTAGATCGAGGAGTGAAGGTTAGAGGGATGTAGGGAGGTGGTATGAGGAGGGCGGAGAGAGAGGGAGGCAGTGAGGGTGGGTGGATAGAAGTAGAGGTAGGGAGGAAGGAAGAGGGGGATGTGGTGGGGGGGTGCCGCCGAGCAATACCCATAGTTATTTTAATTATTCTAGTTAAGTTTTTTTCTTGTTTTGGAAAAAGTTCTAAACGATTGTATTCAGTTGAGTTATTTTCAATTTGATCCTTTGGTATATTTATGATTATAAAATTAATAAATTTCTTTAAAAAAAAGAAAAGAAACCGTTCTTGCCGAGACATGTGGGCGGGGCAAAGCAACAAGAGAGTTCATACATGGAGGGTGTGTTAGATTGTACATCCCAGTCCACAGCAACTGTCCCCATAGTCATGTCACATACCTTGACCATGACCAGAACCTGACCTCCAACTTGACCACCCTTCCCACAATCCCCCCTGTAAGGGTACATCAGGCAAAAAAGAAAGAAAGCATGGAGAAAAGGGGCGTTGTCTTACCTGAACGCCTTTTCTCAGCATGGTGGTGTATAATCCACTGGATTGGGTTATTTCAGCCCTCCTGCTCAGAGAGACTAGGAAAAAGCTTTAGCCACGCCTTCCCCTGGGCGTGTCTCCCAGTTTTTGACGAGGCAAGGTAGCTAAGCTCTGACACCGTGGCTCCAAAAAAAAATGTAAAAGAGTAATAAAAAGGGGGGTACCCTCCACGCAAGCCTAGCCCGTTGTTTAGGGGAGGGAGTGGATTATACACCACCATGCTGAGAAAAGGTGTTCAGGTAAGACAACGCCAATACCATCTGCCAATGGTAGCGGAAGATACCTTGCTGCCCATGCCAGATGGTTGGAAGGAGACAAACAAGGCCTCGGACCTGCGGAAGGGGCCTGTGCGCTTTATGTAAACGCGCAGAGCCCTGCGCACGTCCAGTTTATGCCACTGGCGTTCTAGTCTATGGGTCGGATTAGGACAGAAGCTGGGTAGTACGAGGTCCAGCGACCTGTGGAAGCTGGTGTTAACCTTGGGTATGAATGAGGGGTCTAGTCTGAGTACCACTCTGTCTTGGTGGAAGATACACAGGTCCTTCCGAACTGACAGAGCGCCCAGCTCCGAAATCCGTCTAGCTGAGATAATGGCTATTAGGAAAGCCACCTTCAAGGATAGAAAGTGTAGTGAACATGATCGCAGGGGCTCGAATGGAGCCTCCGTTAGGGCCCGTAATACTGTGGGTAGGTCCCAGGAAGGGTATCTATGCACTGGGGGTGGACCGGAGTTTGTCGCCCCCTTGAGGAATGCCGAGATCGCTGGATGGTGAGAGAGGGGACCCCAATTGTCACAGGTGAGGATCGTGGATAATGCCGCCACCTGCCTGCAGATGGTGTTGATGGACAACCCCTCGGACATGCCGTCTAACAGGTAGTCTAAGATGTTTGGGACGACTACTGAGAGGGGATCCAACCCCCGTGAGGAACACCACTGGCAGAAATTCTGCCAGGTTGCATCGTAGATCCTGTTTGTTGAGGGGCGTCTAGAGGCCTGAATCATAGCGATTGCTTCTAGGGAGTAGGCCTGCCTAGTTAGGCACTCCCGCTCAAGTGCCAAGCGGCCAATTGTAGCCACTGAGGGTCTGGGTGGTGGAGCTCCCCCTGAGAGAGGGCCACTTTGTTCGGCGGGAGTCTCCTCGGAGGGGACAGGGACAGATCCACTAGATCTGCAAACCACGGGCGCCGAGGCCAATATGGCGCAACCAATATTACTTCCGCCTGCTCCAGTAACAGCTTGCAGATGGTGGCCTGGATCAGGGGGAGGGGAGGGAAGGCATACAACAGCCCCTCGGGCCACCTGCAGTGTAGGGCGTCCGTCCCCTCGGCTCCTCTGGTCGGGAACCTGGTGAAGAACCTGGGGAGTTGGGCACTGTCCGGGGAGGCAAAGAGATCCAGGCATGGCTCGCCGAACCTGGACCCTATCATGTCGAATATTCTGGTGTCCAGTCGCTACTCTGCATGGTCCACGGTTACCCTGCTCAGCGAGTCCGCCTGCCGGTTTGCCTCCCCCGAGATGTGTTCCGCCTTTATCGACCTCAGGTGGGTCTCTGCCCACAGCCCCAGTTCCTTGGCCTCCTGGAGGAGGGCCCAGGAGTGCGTGCCCCCCTGCTTGTTGACATGGGCCTTGGCCGCTACGTTGTCCGTCAGGACTAGGACATGCTTGCCTGATACTAGAGGAGAGAAATGGAGGAGGGCCAGGTGGATGGCCCTTAGCTCTAGCCAATTTATGTTCTGCTTCAGGTCCGCCCTGGACCAACGCCCCTGTGCCAGCTGGGTTTGGAGGTGAGCACCCCAGCCAAACAGACTGGCATCTGTCGTCAGGACTACCCTGGAGGGTTCCTTGAATACGGTCCCCTTGGACATGGCTGCAGAAACCCACCACTGGAGAGACACGAGGACATGGTGCGGCACCTGGACCTTGTGAGGAGAGGCACTGAGGTTCTGTTTCTGAAAGGGGAGGAGGAACCATTGGAGGGTCCTCGAGTGGAGTCTTGCCCACGGCACTATCCCCATGCAGGATACCATCTTTCCCAGGAGCTGGGACAGCTGTACCAGGGGAACCCTTTTCGTGCCCCGGATCTGGGATATCAATTTCCGGATGCTCAGCTGCCGCTCCTGGGACAGGTAGACCCTGCACCGATCTGAGTCTATCAGTGCCCCCAGGTGGAGGAGTCGCTTCGAGGGGGAAGTGTGGCTCTTCCCGAAGTTCACTGAGAACCCGTGGGACTGAAGCACCTGGATGGTGGTCCTCAGGTCTGCTTGCGCTGACCGAATGGATCTGGACTGGACGAGGATGTCGTCCAGGTAGCACTGCATGCGCACCGGCATCATCCGGAGATGAGCGGCCAAGACCGCTAGTACCTTCGTGAAGACCCTTGGTGCCGAGGAGAGCCCGAACGGGAGGGCCCGGTACTGATAATGCCGGCGCACGTAGCAGAAGCGCAGGAACCTGCGGTGGTCCTGGGTGATTGGGATGTGAAGATAGGCCTCTGTGAGGTCTATGGAGGAGAGGAGATCCCCCTTCCTGATGCTGGCTAGTATGGACTTTAGGGTCTGCATTTTGAAACGCCGGTACACTAGGAACAGGTTCAGGCCCTTTAGGTCCAGGATCGCCCTCCACCCTCCTGATGCCTTGGGGACCACGAACAGGATGGAGTAGAAACCTGTCCCAGTCTGGTCCCCCGGTACGGGCTCTATGGCCCTGATGTCCAGGAGGTGTTTGATGGCAGAGGATACCAACCGTGCCTTGGAGGGGTTTCGCGATACCGGGCACTGGAGGAAGCGATCGTGTGGGATCGCCTCGAATTTGAGTGCTAGGCCTCGCCTGATTGTGTCCTTGACCCAGGAGTCGGAGGTAGTCTGTTCCCAGACCTGATAAAATCGCTCTAGGCGCCCCCCTATTGGGATCTCCCCGAGGGAGTCACTTGGTCCGCCGGAAAGGACGGTTCCCCGACCCCCTGAAGGGACGTTTAGTCTGAGACTGGCCCCTGGGTCCTGTATTTTGGTGGTCCTGTTGACGGTCCTGCCTCTGGGGGAAGGAACGTGAACCTCTGGGCCCATCCCAGGACTGCCCTGTCTGAAAGGGCTGCCGCCACTCCCAGGGGCCCATGGGGCGTGAGGCCTGTCTGCGGGAGTCCGGCTGCTGCCGTCTATTGGTCTTTTTGGAAGGGTGGGCAATGATTTTACGTTTGTCCCTACCCTCGACTACATGTGGGTCAAGGATGGGGCCAAACAGGTCCTTGCCTGTATACTTGGCCGAGGAGAGGCGGCACTTTGCCCGTAAGTCCGCCCTCCAGTGTTTCAGCCACAGGAGCCTGCGGGAGGCCACTGTGGCTCCTATTGACCGGGCAGAACACTTGGCCGAGTGGAGAGAGGCGTCGGCCATATACTGTGAGGCCCCTATCAGTTTCACGAGTGTCTGGTGCACTCTGACCTGGTCCAGCGGGATTGTGGCCTGAAGTTCCCGGAGCCACATGATGGAGGTCCTGGCGAAGAAGGAGGTACCTGTAGCAGCCTTAATGGCCTGACCGGAGGTCAGGTGTGCTCTTCTGTAGTTGGCCTCGAACTTCTTTTCGTCCGCTGTGAGGAACTCTGTCATGTCCCCTGAGGCTGCAGAATTTGAGAACAAGGAAGTTAGTGGAGAATCCACTGACGGGACCTCAAGTAGGGAAGCAAAAGACGGGACCACATTATAGAGCTTCCTTTCCACAGTGCTTTCCCTGGGAATGGTGGACAGAGAGGCCCACTGGGCCTCCACCGCGTCCCGGAACACGAAGGGACAGGGAATCTGTTTGTGCTCCACCACCTTCACCTTGAACAGCGGATTTGACTCCTTGTCCGCTGAGGTGGAAGGTTTCTCCTCCTGCACAGAGGTTAAAGAGGCAGTGGAGCACGCCTTTGATAGTAAGGCAGTAAAGATGGAGTGATCGAGGAGGCAGGAGGCAGAGGCCTTCTGCCTCCTCCTCGTCTGACATGGGGGTGTCCGTGATGTCTAAATCATCGGACTCCCCCTCCCCCATCTGGGATGAAGCCTCCGAGATAGCAGATTCCGGAGCTGGAGAGTAGTCCTGCTGAGGGGGAGGACCAGTGGGAGGAGAGACCTGAAGGGGAACCTGTGGGATCCTTGATGGAGTCATGAACTGTGTGAAGGCATGCTGCATGAAGGCCTGGAATTGGGCCTGTGACCATGCGGGCCCCTGGGCCCCAAGGGTTGCCCCTACCAACGCTGGGACAATAGCCACTTGGGGGCCCTGCTGAGGAGGAGGGGAGGAGTGAGAGGGAACTGCCTGTTCGGTATCCCCCAGAGGAGTGGCAGTCCAGGCATCATTTGGTTGAGGAGGCTCCCTAGTATTGGTATCCAGTGGGGCAGGGGGAACCGGATCAGCCCCACTGGATAGGAGCCGCTGTGCTTTGGAGAATTCCCTCTCCAATGCCTGGTGCCTCCTCGAGGCCACTCGCTCCGCAGACTTAGAGGTCTCCTTGGATGTAAGATGCCTGGTCTTGGCCTTCTTCTTACCTCCTGTATTTACCTCGGTTGCCCTGCGCTTTGGTTGCGCGGTGGGGGCACCTGAGACCGGTATAGTCATGGGCGAGGGACTGTCTGCCATTTCCGCTAGTCAAGCCTGCAGAAGGGTGACTAGTGGAAGTGAATTGGAACCTAGGGCCGCAGAACAATGTTCAGGGAAGAGGCGCAGCCGCCCCTACTCTGAAACCAGATAAGGTGCGGCAGATCAGCTGGACAGGTTGTAGGTCTGTCCTGTAGGCCGTGTGGCTAAAGGCCACGGCTATAGGAAAACAGGCGGCCTGCGAAAACCTTCACTCCTGCCGGGGCCTAGGTAGCCAGGGCCCACGGGGTACTGCCTCCTCCAGCAGCCCTGGAGTGCGTGATTTTTATAACCCCTGCTGTACCCTGGTGGTGAAAGAGGGGTAGGGGGCCTAGAAAGGTGTGACCGGCCGGGCGTTCCTGCGTTGACGGAGGGTGCCCGCCGATGGCCTTGGACGCTGGTGCTCGCGTCGGAGGCTGTCCCTGGTCGGGCCTGACACTTTAGGCCAAGACGAGGGGTTCTGCGGACTGGGCCTGCAGGCCTGAGAATCAAAGATGGCCGCCGCCGCCCGGTGTTTGGAGTGGCGGGAAACTGCGACCATGCGGTCCTAAGATGGCGGCCGCCTGTTTCCAATTACCTGAGGCGATTTTCTCTCCCCCCGAAAAAAACAACGGGCCCGGGGTGGAGAAGCGGCACGGAGCACAGCCTCGCTCTCACCGCTTTTCCCCCCCCCACCACCGGTCTACTTGCGTGGAGGAAGGAGCCCGGTGTGCGATCCGCGAGAACGGAGCCCCGTGTCAGGATCGGGTATCCGCCAGGCCGGTTTGCTGTGCGTCCGGTGTCTGGAGGAGCTCTGGAGAAGCTCGCGACGACTGCTGGCTTTCCCGCTGGCTTCAGCCATTAAGGAAGCCTGTCGTCGTCCCCGTTGCTCTGTCCAGCCTTGCTGTGAAGCCCTGGGGAGAGCGGAAGCAGCTGCTGGCTTCCCCAAAGCGAAAACCTGCGGTTTATAAATCCCTGGGGAGAGCGGAGGCGGCTGCTGGCTTCCCCGCCGGCTTCCTGCCAGTGGGGATCGGCCCGTGCTGGAGCCGGCTGGCTCGAAAATCAGGACCGGATTGCTGCTGCTACTGGATCATAAGTTTTAAGCTTTTAAAGAAGACCTAAATTTAAAAAATTTTGGAATTTGTTTGTCAAATTATAGATTAAGTTGAAACAACTATGGAGCTAACCAAAAGGGTGTCTGCTCTGAGCTCGAGACTAGGAAAAAACTGGGAGACACGCCCAGGGGAAGGCGTGGCTAAAGCTTTTTCCTAGTCTCTCTGAGCAGGAGGGCTGAAATAACCTAATCCAGTGGATTATACATCCACAATGCTGGAGAACAAGACAGAGTAACAAAAAAGAAAAGATGAACAACCCAAACAAAAAACAAAACAAAACCAGGCATCAGCCAAGAGAGAGAGAGAAACGATGCCCGCGATGTGAGTAAGCAGGGAGCTGGTGAGAGGAAACTGCCCATGTAGAAGCCTGACGGGCACAGGTAGCACAACAACCAAAATGTCCCGACATACAGATCAGCGTCGGCCCTCAGACAGAAGCTTCAACCCAAGGTCCTCCTCAGCACCAGGGGCCATAGTCCAAGCAACTCAGTCCTCAGCGTCAGAAGGTGATGAAGAAAAGTGAAGGCGAGTGTGATGAATCCAAGCATGAATCCCAGCAACCATGATCGCTGTGTAGGTAGCGAGAAGAACAACGAAAGGTACTTTCTAGCGACCAGCTAAAGGCCAAAATCAGTCCAGAATCCGACAAGCACCTAACCATCAGGAAGGAAAGGATGGAGTGGACGATCCAATCCTGGATGACGGAGGGCCTGAACAGCTTGAGAAATGGAAGAAACATTAGTAGCAAGTACATATTCCCTGAGGCCCGGTCTCCAAAAACAGATAAGGAAGCGGACAAGGAAGATTGATAAAGAAAGGGCCTACCAGACATGATCTCAAAGGGGAACAGGCCAAGAGGGCATCTGGACCCAAGAGACACATGGGCGTCTGGACCCATGTATCTCTTGAGCAAGCCTTAAGACGTTTAAGAATGCCATTAGCCTTCTCCACGCACCCCGAGGATGGGGGCCTGTAGGCTGAATGAAGCTGCCAATCAATCTCCAGGACCTGTGACACCTGCTGGGTAATATCAGAGATAAAATGGGGCCCATTGCCAGAGCCAATGCCTTGGTAAGGAAAAGAAAAAAATGGAACAATTCTCTTCTGGAGGGCCTCAACCACCGCACATGCCTCATTAGTATGACAGGGAAAGGCCTTATTCTATCCAGAGAAAGCACCCACAAAAACATGCAAGTACCTAAAACCCCACATACATGGCAACCCAGTAAAATCAACCTCCCATAAACTAGCAGGATCCTGGTCAGCCTCAAGCCTCCCCAAGGGGAACTTAATAATTTCCACAGGTCTTTACGTCAACAAACCACACATTGCTTGAACATTGTGAGGGTCTTGTTATAGATCAGCGGTTCTCAACCTGTGGGTCGCGACCCTTTTGGGGGTCGAACGACGCTTTCACAGGGGTCGCCTAAGACCATCGGAAAACAAATATTTCTGATGGTCTTAGGAACCGAGACACTGCTCTTCTATCCAGCCGCCGCCGCTGCCCTCCTCCTCCGCTGCCTCCTCCGCCTCCAGGGCGCCCTTCTCCTCTGACAGTGCCTGCTCCTGCCGCCACAGCGCCATCGCGCATGCCCCTGACACCGCCCCGGGCTGGCTCAGCTGCGTGGGTGGCCGGGCCGAGCCAAGCCGGGTCTGGGCTGCTGCTGGGCTGCTCTACCGCTGCTGCCGCTGTCGGCTGACCTGAGGTGCCGAGCTGGTCCCCACGCCTCCTGGTTGCCCAGCCACACTCCCTGCCCAGCCGCCCTCTGCGCCGAAGCCTCCCCCATGCCGCCCAGCCCACCTCCCTCACTGTCAGAGGCCACCTCGGCCCTCTGGCACCCGGTGCGGCCCTGGGGCTGATGGGCAGGAGTGGCTCCTTTTTGGCTCGCCGGGCTCCGGGCCTCGGAAGTGGCCAGGTGGCGGGGAAGAGGGTGAGGCGGTGGCGATGCCCGCATGTGCATCAGAGGCCAGCCGGCCGGGCTGGGAGGGGAGAAGTGGTGCCTTTTGAGCAGGAGCTGGTGCTCCGGCTGTGCCCCTCTCGCATGCGACAAGTCGGGGAAGGGTCGTGGCGGTGAAGGGCTGCGCGGCGTGGAAAGGGGCTCCCACGATCCCACCGCTGCGATGGTGCTCAGGAGGCTGGAAGGGCAGGCAGGTCCCGGGGGGCGGCTGGGAGAGGACAAGAGGTGCCAGGATGAGGATGGGGGGCTCCAGGTTGGTGGGCGTGAGAGGGAGGATGGCTGCTCCGAGGTGCGCGGATCAGAGGCGCGCGGATTGTCCGCGCGGCTTCTGAGGCCCCGGAGGTGCCACCGCTTGTCTCTCCGCCAGGCTCTCCGCCAGACTACCATCCCCAGCAGCCCTAAAAAGCACTGTGGAAGAGTGGGGAATGCTGGGAGTTGCAATTCATCACCATCTGGGAAAACATGACTCTCCAAAGATCAATCCTTCCTTCCTTCCATCCATCTCCTTCCCTTCCCCTTCAATCTCTCCTTCCTTCCTTCTCCTTCAATCTCCTTCTTCTCCATCTCCTTCCTTTCCTCTTCAATCTTCCTTCCTTCCTTCCATCTCCATCCCTTCCTCTTCAATCTCTCTCCTTCCTTCCTTCCTTCCTTCCTTCCTTCCTTCCTTCCTTCCTTCCTTCCTTCCCCGTTCAATCTCCTTCCTTCTCCATCTCCTTTCTTTCCCCTTCAATCTTCCTTCCTTTCGTCCCCTTCCCTCCCTCCCAACATTTTTGAGCAAGGAAGAGTAAGCTTCTCCAGCGAGCATTGCTATATTGTTTTTGTGATTAATCACTGTGCTTTAATTATGTTCAATTCGTAACAATGAAAATACACCCTGCATATCAGATATTTACATTACGATTCAAAACAGTAGCAAAATTACTGTTATGAAGTAGCAACAAAAATAATTTTATGGTTGGGGGTCACCACAACATGAGAAACTGTATTAAAGGGTCGCGGCATTAGGAAGGTTGAGAACCACTGTTATAGATCCTAGGACAAATATAGCCCTTCATAAGAAACTCAGCCATGACCTCGTAACCCTAATGAGTGCTAGCATGCAAGTTTTATAAGAGGGCCCATAATCCATGTCCTGGGAGAAGGCATTTCCTGTCCTTCTCCAGCCTATGTCCACGATAAACAGCACCCAGTCTATAAGCTCTGTGCCCATCCTGTGAAATATATGATGGAGCCAGCACAGGCAAATGTGAGGGTACAAACACATCCATATACCAAGGTGACAGGGGACCTGATGCGGCAGACTTTTGCGGTGCGGTTGGCCAAGGCATTTCTCCTTCCATGTTCAATATCAACCCTAACATGGGCCTTCACATGCATGGCAGCTATGCGGGAGCAAAACAGCATCCAATAGCCTTAAAATGTCCCACCCATATTTAATAGGAGCAGTGAGTGAACCACACTCCATCTATAATGCCCCACGTGCATAACACAAACCTCCCCATATATGGTACTGTCTATAAATATAGGAACCGCACCATCTGATTTCTCCAAGGCCCTCGTCAAGGCAATGAGTTCAGCTTCCTGAGCTGAGGTATCTGCAGGGAGAGCAGCTGCTTCCACTACCTGGTCTAATGTGACCACGGCATAGCCAGCTAGCCTGTCTCCCTGACCCATAAAACTGCCGTCTGTATACAGGTCCCTGTCCACCTCCTCCAATGGCTGGTCAATTAGATCCAGCCAGCCAGAAAATATTTCTGTAATAGTCTATACACAATCATGATCATCATCCTGTTCCAGTTGGGGAAGAAAGGTTGCTGGATTGAACCTGCTACTGCGCTTAATATGAACTTGTGGGTTGTCAAGGAGTTCAATCTGATACTGCTCTAGTCGGGAGGCTGTAAGCCAATGGCCCCCCCTTAGATGCTAACAAAGCCTGGATAGAATGAGGTGATGCCACTGTGATAGGAGCCCAAAAGGTTAATTGTCCAGCAGCCTCCAAAAGAAGAACAGCTGCAGCAGCCCAAAGGCATGCTGACCATCCTTGAGCAAAAGGATCCAGTTGTTTGGAAAAATAGGCAACAGGGTGAGACCAAGTACCAAGGGTTTGAGTAAGGACCCCAACAGCCACCCTTTTACATTCAGCCACATACAAGGTGAATGGTTTCTTTATCTGTGCCTGTAGTGGCCTGACACAAGGGCGTAGCCATGAAAGCAAAGATGGTGGCTTGTAACTTTAGCAAGCAAATACTTCCTAAAAGGCATAGGGCAGTCTGGAAGGTAAAGAAATAAATAAGTAAGGTGAATACCACCCATAAAGCATTCCAAAGGGTTGAGTATTGCAGCTGACACAGAATGGCCATTGGCCCCAAAGACCTGGAACGTTTGTGAGAAAGGGCTTCCAAGGGGCTTATTTAATACTAAATGTGATGCTCCTGTACCAACAACAACAACAAAAAGTGTATTGGTTTCCTCTGACTTTGAACTGTGTCAGGGGTGAAGAGGAAGAATCATCCATAAGAGCAGGGAGACAAAAGCCCCCAGCCCCTCACCCCCCCTTTATCTGGAGCACGGTTGTGGAACAGCACCCTATAGGATAGTTAGGAAGGGAACATAAAAAACATTCCCTGCTCCAGTGGTCAAATGTCATGCATATACAACACTGGTCCTGTTTTAGGGCAAAAGACTGCAATGGGTGGTCTGGGGGGGCACCTGGAATTTGGGTGACATTGTCCCATTTCTCTCTCAGTGGTAGGCGGGCCCTATCACTCCTCGCCATCCTCTTCTGCAAGTCCCACTTCTTCCCCCTCCCACTAGGGCGGGGCTTTGTGGATGGGGAACTCTGGCTCTGTAATGACATAAGTAGAAAACCTAGCCCCAGAAACCAACTATAACAAATACGAAAGGCTGCTTCATTTCCCTTTTCTCAGAAAACTCAAGCCGAAAAATAAAAGTACCAGAGAAAAGTGTTTTTTTTCTTCCTCCTCTCTCTTCCTCCCCCATGCCCGGCTCAGTCAATAGCTTCAGGCAGACGGCCAAGAAACACAGAAGGAAAAAGATAAGCATTAACTGTGAACATACCAAAAGAAAGCTGACAGGTTTGCCCTACACCAGCGGTTCTCAACCTGTGGGTCGTGACCCTTTTGGGGGTCGAATGACGCTTTCACAGGGGTCGCCTAAGACCATCAGAAAACACATATTTCCGATGGTCTTAGGAACCGAGACACCGCTCCTCTATCCAGCCGCCACCATCCTCCGCCGGCTCCTCTGCCTCCAGGGCGCCCTTCTCCGACAGTGCCTGCTCCTGCTGCCACAGCACCATCGCGCACCCCCCCCAACACCACCCCGGGCTGGCTCAGCTGCGTGGGTGGCCGGGCCAAGCTGAGCCATATGTGGGCCGCTGCCACTGGGCTGCTCCGCCACTGCCGCCGCTGCTGCCACTGCTGGATGAGCTGAGCTGCAGCGCCGAGCCAGTCCCCACGCCTCCTGGTTGCCCGGCCGTGCTCCGCCCTGGCCACCCTCCGAGCCACGCCAGAGCCTCCCCACGCCGCCCAGCCCACCTCCCTTGCCGTTGGAGGCCGCCTCGGCCCTCTGACGCCTGGCGCGGCCCTGGGGCTGGCGGGCAGGAGCAGCTCCTTCCCGGCTTGCTGGGCTCCGGGCCTGAGAAGTGGCCAGGTGGCGGGGAAGAGGGCGAGGCGGTGGCGATGCCTGCATGTGTGTTTGAGGCCAGCCGGCCAGGCGGGGAGAAGCGGCGCCTTCCGAGTGGAAGCTGGTGCTCTGGCCGCACCCCTCTCACGTGCAAAGAGTCGGGGAAGGGTCATGGCGGTGAAGGGCTGCACGGCGTGGAAAGGGGCTCCCGCGACCCTGCCACTGGGATGGCACTCAGGAGGCTGGAGGGGCGGGCAGGTCCAGGGGGGGCGGCTGGGAGAGGGCAAGAGGTGCTGGGATGAGGATGGGGGGCTCCAGGTTGGCAGGTGCAAGAGGGCGGCCAGCGGCTCCGAGGTACGTGGATCCTCTGCCAGAGCCTCCCCCGGGCAATTGTGCGGAGCTGCTTGTGCGTCCTTGCCTGCGGGCAAGGCTGTGTGCCCAGGCTGAAATGCAGCGCTTTTCCTACCTCTTCTCCCGTTGGTCAAAGAGGCAGATGCGATTTCCCCTTCCCTGGTTCTTTTCATCTGTGTTGGAAAGGACAATATGGGCTATTTTATTACCAGTACCTGTTGCTTGTTTTATTACTTGTTGCCTTTGCTGAACCAGGGAAAATTGGTTAAAGTGATTTTCAGGAGCTGCAGAATGCCTCCAAGTAAAGCCGCAGCAATTACCCGGCCAATTTTCCCTGCTAGGGCATGTGTGTGTGTCTCCAGACCTTACTGGACTACCATCCCCAGCAGCCCTAAAAAGCACTGAGGAAAAGTGGGGAATGCTGGGAGTTGCAGTTCATCACCATCTGGGAAAACATGACTCTCCAAAGATCAATCCTTCTTTCCTTCCTTCCTTTCGCCTCCTGGCTTTCTATCGATCGAGGCAGATTACAGAGTCGCGATCCACTCCCGCGAGCCGGCAACAGGGCCCCAAAATCAAAGGAGAAAACTCGTTTCAGGGCTGTAAGGAAGGATCCCTCTCCCCCACCCGGCCCCCGCTGCAAGCAGCGCCAGAGTTTGGAAAGGCGCTGGTCCGGGACCCTTGGCTACAGGGGCAGGCCGGCGGCGGCTCTGCTCAGATATGGGGGACAAAAAAAATGGCCGGAAGGGAAGAGAAATCATTCGAGTGGACCCCGCTTTGGATAAGGCTTCGCGGCTCGGAGCGTTTCATTTGGAAATGTTGGCACCAGTTTTAATCCGGGCGTTTGTGCTTTCTTACCCCTGCGCGCATGCACCTGTGTGTTTTCCCTAGTGGTAGCCAAAAAGGGAGGGGAAGGGGCAACTATCTTTCCCCATTGGGCGTTATAAAGCACCTTTTTTATTTCCTTCCTTCCTTCCATCTCCTTCCCTTCCCCTTCAATCTCTCCTTCCTTCCTTCCTTCTTTCCCCTTCAATCTCCTTCCTACTCCATCTCCTTCCTTTCCTCTTCAATCTTCCTTCCTTCCTTCCATCTCCATCCCTTCCCCTTCAATCTCTCTCTTCCTTCCTCCTTCAATGTCCTTCCTTCTCCATCTCCTTCCTTTCCCCTTCAATCTTCCTTCCTTCCATCTCCATCCCTTCCCCTTAAATCTCTCTCCTTCCTTTCTTTCTTCCTTCCTTCCCCTTCAATCTCCTTCCTTCTCCATCTCCTTCCTTTCCCCTTCAATCTCCTTCCTTCTCCATCTCCTTCCTTTCCCCTTCAATCTTCCTTCCTTCCATCTCCATCCCTTCCCCTTCAATCTCTTTCTCCTTCCTTCCTTCCTTTCAATCTTCCTTCCTTCCTTCCATCTCCATCTCCATCCCTTCCCCTTCAATCTCTCTCTCTCTCCTTCCTTCCTTCCTTCCTTCCTTCCTTCTCCTTCCCCTTCAATCTCTCCTTTCTTCCTTCCTTCTTCCCCCTTCAATCTCCTTCCTCCATCTCCTTCCTTTCATCTTCAATCTTCCTTCCTTCCTTCCATCTCCATCTCCATCCCTTCCCCTTAAATCTCTCTCCTTCCTTTCTTCCTTCCTTCCTTCCCCTTCAATCTCCTTCCTTCTCCATCTCCTTCCTTTCCCCTTCAATCTCCTTCCTTTTCCATCTCCTTCCTTTCCCCTTCAATCTCCTTCCTTTTCCATCTCCTTCCTTTCCCCTTCAATCTTCCTTCCTTCCATCTCCATCCCTTCCCCTTCAATCTCTTTCTCCTTCCTTCCTTTCCCCTTCAATCTCCTTCCTTTTCCATCTCCTTCCTTTCCCCTTCAATCTACCTTCCTTCCTTCCATCTCCAGTCTTCCTTCCTTCCTTCCATCGCCCACCTCTGGTCAATGGTGGGAAATGACTCAGAGAAGCAAGCACACTTTTAAACACACACACACACACACACACACACACACACACCCCTAGACAAGTCTGTACAATAAAGCAATGTGTGTCTCACCTTATCTTCAGCCCTCCTGAGTATGCAGGAACCAAGTAAAAAGCAACCAAAAAGAAGAAGAAAAAAAACCTGGTTCCTGTTAAAAACCACAGTGAAGAGTCAAGAAGGGGGGCACCTCCAGGAAATCCTGGAGCACACTTGGTGCCTTCCCCTTTCCTGAGCCTCCCTAGGACCAAGCACTTCTCCTGGAAGCCTGGCTCGCCAAAAATGTTGTGCAGGCTCTAAGGTGTTGCTTGATAAAAAAAAGTACAGGAAACCAGAAGTTGCCTTAAAGCAGGGTTGTCAAACTCGCAATGTCATGTGACGCGTTGCGACATATCACAACTTTTTTGCCATTGCCGGCAATGAGGTGGGCGCGGTTTTGCTATGATGCATCCGGCCCGCGGGCCGGCAGTTTGACACCTCTGCCTTAAAGCTTTACATTTTTGGGGAGATTTCCGGTGACGTCGCTGAAGATAGACCCAGGGAAAAGACTCTCCGCTCCCCGGGTCCGATTTTCATCTGCTGGTGGGTCCGTTTGGACCGAAAGCCACCCCGGAGAGGTGGCCACCAAGGGGTGAAAGTTTGGGGACCACGAGTTGGCAGTAGCCAGCTAGTTGGAGCCAAAGGAGCCCCTGGAATCAGCAGAAGAAAGGCAGACCGCATTCATGCGATCCACCATTAACAGCTGATCGTCAGAGACAGAGAAAACAGCGCAGAATGACAGCAAGCAGCTGAGCCGGGTGAGAATACTGTCTTCGTTCCTGGTAAAGGTGGATTTCTGGCAAATAGCTCTTCTACAGCCTGAGAGCGAAGCTTTTTACTTCTAGGGAGGGGGTGGAGGTTCCCCCCCTCGTATACAAGCGACAGTTTAAGTTATTTTGCAACTCAAACAACAAACTTCTAACTTAGTAAAGCTGTCTGAGGCTTAATAGAAATTTGGGAAGCTACTGCTCTTTTTATAGACGCTTTTTTCCTTTGTTCTATGTTGGAAACCCATTGCAATTTTACCTGCTATTCTTAAAATTCTACAAACTTTCTTTTTCCTCTTGATCACTTTTTTTCACTTTTACTTTTTTTCCTATCAAAAGTGCTGGGAACGGATACTTTGTGTTGCCTGGTGGCTACACTGAGAACTTTTTTTAACTTTCTTTTGTCTGGAGTTTATTCAGACCTTCCTTGGCTGTATGCCCAGACATTTTTTATCTAAGACCTTGAAGCTTGTTGAAAAAAAAAAGCTTTCCTCTGGTTTATTTGGCTGCACAAGACAGACTATATTTTTTAAATAAATCGTACTTTGAGCCATCTGCCTCCTTGGACTATAATTATTGTGTTTAGAAGAATTGGATATTAAGAATTTTTTAAATAGAATTTGGTGGATTATAATTCTGATATTTTTGCTTTTCCCTTTCTCCTTTTTTTAATCTATTATCCTTTTTTATTGTGAGAGTATTTTCCCCCTCTCCTCTTTTTATTATTGTCTTTTTCTTTCTTTTTCTCTTGTTGCCATTTTTTTATCTTTTTCCTGTTTTTTTAACTGCTTTTGTGGATTTCCCCTCCTAGCAATAGGAGCCTACTGGATTACAATTGGCCATTGGGCTACCTGATGGATTACAATATAAGATATAAACTCAAAGATGAGCGTTTCAAACTTGTCTAAACTTGGGAGAAAAGGATCTTCCGCCCCTGCTTTGACTTCGATTCCAGTCTATCAAAAATCAATCACGACAGTGCTGCAGCAAGAAAAAATGGATGTCCAACAAAAAGACACCCAGGCAATAATACAGGCAATTGCAGCCCAGACGGCATCTTCGACCAAAAACTATGAAGATTTGAAAAATGATCTTGATAAAATGAACCAAAAAATTGTCAATATAGATTCTCAAATTGAAAATTTTAAACAGACAATTACATATAATCAACAAAAAATCCAAAAAATAGAAGACAAATCAGTGGAAGTTGACCAGAAATTAGAATCCTTAAAAGATGAGAATGAAAAATTGGCCCAAATAAATGCGGAATTGGAAGACACATTGGCGGTGATATAGATGGAAAGGGCCTCATACTTTTTAAGATTTCAAAACATAATAGAAGACAAGGAAGAGAACCTTTTAGGCCTGATAATTGAGCTACTCGCAGATTTCCTAGGAATGGGGAAGACAGAAATGGAAGGAGAACTAGACCAGATCTATAGAGTTAACTCAAATTACGCCAGAAGAAACAAAGTCCCCAGGGAAGTTCACGTTAGATTTCTTAAAAGATCCATACGAGATGAGATTTTGAGAAAAGGAAGAGATCAACCGCTAAAATACAAAGAAAAAGAAGTAGCAGTGCTTAAACAAATTCCTAGAAGGATAAGAGAGGCTCGAAGAGATTACCAGTTCTTAACCAGGAAATTGCTTGAAAAAGGAGTGAATTTTAGATGGTTGGTCCCAGAAGGGATCTTAATCTACTGGGATTCAAAAAGATATAGACTGGATACACTGCTTAAAGCATTGGAATTTTTTGACAATCACAGAGCGTTCTTGGAAAAAGGGGATCCTGAACCTAAGAAGCAAGAGGAAATGGGCACTGAAGGAGCAGCTAAACAACTAGAGGAGGAAGAAGTTAAAAAGACTTACCCAGAAGAAGGAGCAAGACCAAGAGACCAGAGACAGATAAGATCGACTAGAAGATTGAGACCTAGATAAAACTGAAAGACATGGAGGAGATTGGAATTTTATCAATAAACATAAATGGAATGAATTCTCCCTCAAAAAGGAGAATTTTTTTTACTAGACTACAAAAGTTAAAAATGGACATAATTTGTCTTCAAGAGACACATATTAAGAGACAACATTTTAGAATTTTAGAACAACCGAAAATGGGCAAACTTTATTTCACACTTGCATCTCAAAAGAAAAGAGGTATAGCCCTTTATATAAAAGAAAAGATGAACCCCAAACAAATTTACACAGATGAAGAGGGGAGAATACTAATGGTGGAAATTATGGTGGACCAAAAACAGATATTGATGGTAGCAATATATGCACCTAATGATAAGCAAGAACAATTCTATCAACAATTACATACGAAATGTTGTGTCTGGCCCCTCTCAGCTCATTAAAATCCACATAAATATGTCTTTAAGAGTTTTATTTAACACATTTCAAAAGGATTCACTTCAAAGCAAGCTGCTGGCATTTTGTTGGCCGGAACGGCCAAGACTGATTTATTTACATTTAGATTAAACATGCTCTCCCCCCCACCTTCCAATTAACTCACTCTTTCTTTATCACATTGTCCAAGACCTCATTATTCTTCCGTAGGTTTCAAAAACACCAGAAAACTGAGTTCACACGCACTGCCCAAGGTATCAGGCTACTCCTTGATTAACGTTGCTCGTGACAAAGGCGTAGTCTCTCTTTCCCCTTCTAATATAGTTTCCGATACGTCACTTCCCCCCATTACTTCCTTTTTCCACTTAACTGACACCTTCGCTTATCAAACCTTCGGAATCTCGGATCAAGCCATCTATCTTCTTGTTCTAAATCTGACTCATCACTTTGAGAGTCTGATTCAGAATGCATACAAAGCTCCTCATTGTCTAGCTCGGCTGCCGGGAGGGGAAAATACCCAGAGGGGCCTGCTTGTGCTTCGTCATCCTCTGATATGTCCCCATCCGGTCTGGAGACACCCACAACACTATCCCCCCCCACAGGCCCCTCCTCCGGGGTCCGTCGTAGGGGATGTGGTTTGGAGGGAAACGCAGTATGAAAATCCCACATTAACTCAGGAGCCTCAATATCCTGAGCATCTACCCAAGAGCCAGCGGCCGGCCCACCCCCGGTCCAATCAACCAAATATTGGAAGCGGTCGTTGAGCCATCGGGAATCTCGGATGCCGGACACCTCCAACCGGGAAACAGGAACTTGAGCACGGCGAGCTGTCGGGCCCGGATCAGGAGGTCGAAGCGGAGAATCAGGGTTGACAGGAACAAGCAAGGAGCGATGAAACACGGGATGTACACGAAGAGACCTAGGCAAAGTTAAACGATAGGTCACCGGATTGATGACCGTCTCCACAGGAAAAGGACCTAGGAAACGTTGATCAAGCTTGCGGTGAATTCTCCCTGGAAACAAGTACTTGGTGGAGAGCCAAACCCGATCTCCAACAGGTAACGGCGGCGTGTCGCGACGCGAGCGGTCTGCAACCCACTTGTAGTCTTCCTTGGCCTTAGTCAAGTGCTGCTTAACCATCTCGTGGACTGACTGGAGTTCGGTTAAATAGTCCTCTGCAACTGGAACTGGAGAATCGAGGAGCGTGAGCGGGAAAAATCTGGGATGATAGCCGTAGTTGGCAAAAAACGGAGTGGTCTGAGTGGAAGTGTGCTGAGAGTTGTTGAAAGCGAATTCGGCCAGGGAGAGATATTTGGACCAATCGTTCTGTTGGTCGTTGATGAAACAACGCAAATACTGCTCCAGGATGCCAATCACTTTCTCTGTACCCCCATCAGTCTCTGGGTGATGCGTGGAGACTAGATTAACTTGGACTTGAAGCGCAGACATGAGTTCTCTCCAGAACTCCGAGGTGAACTGGGTTCCTCGGTCGGACACTATTTTGTCCGGCAAACCGTGTAGCCAGAAGATATGTTGAATGAACAGCTGAGCAGTGACCTTGGCTGTCGGTATTCTTCGGCAAGGAATGAAATGTGCCATCTTGGTCAACATGTCCACCACTACAAAGACAACGGTGTAGCCGGCAGAAACAGGTAGACAAGTCAAGAAGTCCATGGAAATAGCCCCCCAGGGTCTCTCCGGCGTGGGCAACGGCTGTAACAATCCCGGAGGGGCTCCTGTGGCATGTTTTGCCTGACGGCACCGTACACAGGAATTCACATAAGACTGAACATCATGGCGAAGTTTGGGCCACCAAAAAGTCCGAGACACTAAGTGGAGAGTCTTAAAGAAACCAAAATGACCTGCCGCAGGGTTATCATGGCATTGATTCAGGATAAGACCACGGAGTGGGCCTGCTGGAACATATAACAGGTTGCGGAAGCGTAATAGACCCTCGGACAAGGTCCAAGGTGAGTCGGGACCCACCTCTTGCCTCTTCTGTGCCGCAAAGTCATCTAGTTGTTGCGCTTCCCGAATCTGTCGTCGTAGATCTACCGGATCGTGCACGGCTGCGATCGATTCGATAGGCAGAACGGTTCGAAGCGGCAAGGGGTCCTTGATCTGTAGATACTCAGGTTTACGGGACAAGGCATCTGCTCTTTTGTTGTACCCTTTCGGAATGTAGGTGACTTTGAAGTTGAATCGAGCGAAGAACAAAGACCAACGGATCTGACGTTGATTCAATTTCCTGGCAGATTGCAAAAATTCCAAGTTTTTATGGTCAGTCCGAACTTCAACTTGATAGCGGGCTCCTTCCAGGTGGTGTCTCCAGGTCTCAAAAGCAGTCTTGATAGCCAATAGTTCCTTTTCCCAAATGGTATAATGGCGTTCGGAGGGACTCAGTTTCCTGGAGTAATAAGCACACGGGAACAGGGGGCCGCCATCTTGGCGTGTTTGAAGAAGCACGGCCCCTACCGCAACATTTGAGGCGTCGGCCTCCACTACAAAGGGACGACAAGGATCTGGATACTTGAGAATGGGTTCCTGAACAAAAGCCTTTTTGAGGGTCTGAAACACCTGTTGCTCAGCATCGCCCCACTGGAACTTAATGCCTTTCCGTAACAGTCGAGTAAGGGGCGCAGTCAAGGCAGAAAATCTCGGAATGAATATCCTGTAATAGTTCGCAAATCCCAAAAGTCTTTGGACATCTTTTGCTTTACATGGTGGTTGCCAGGTTTGCAAGGCCTCAACCTTGCCAGGATCCATGGCGATGCCTTGTGGAGAAATCACATGTCCCAGAAACTCAATGGTGGTTTGATAGAATTGACATTTCTCTAACTTGGCGTAAAGGTGATGCTCTCTCAAGCGTTGCAGAACTTGACGGAGATGCTGGAGATGAGTTGCTCGTGACGGGGAGTAAATCAGGATGTCATCGAGGTAAACCACCACAAATTGATCTAATAAATCCCGGAAGATGTCATTCATGAAATGTTGAAAGACGGCCAGAGCATTGGTGAGTCCAAAGGGCATGACGGTATATTCAAAATGACCATACCTGGTCCCAAACGCGGTTTTCCATTCGTCCCCCTCTCGGATGCGAACCAGGTTGTAAGCACCCCGTAGATCTATCTTGGTGAAGATGGTCGCTGATCGGAGACGGTCCATGAGATCAGGAATCAAAGGCAGAGGGTACCGGTTGCGCACCGTGATGGCATTGAGCTTGCGATAGTCACAGCATAGGCGTAAATCTCCGGTTTTCTTCTTCACGAATAACACAGGAGCTGACAGAGGCGAGGAAGAGGGACGAATGAAACCCCTGGCCAAGTTTTTGTCCACAAAGTCTTTTAATGCGGCCAACTCGGGTTCTGACATGGAGTAAAGGCGTCCCCTTGGAAGCTTGGCATTTGGCAGCAAATCAATGGCACAGTCATATGGTCTATGCGGAGGCAATTGGTCTGCCTCTTTCTCACTGAATATATCTGCAAAGTCCGCTAGGTCGGCCGGCAAGGTGATGTCAGGGTGGGATGGTAGCTGGGCTGCGCAAACTTGGCGTACGTGGTCTACGCATTGCAAACTGGGAAATGAAACAAAGTTCTGGGACCACACCACACAAGGATCATGGGTTCTCAACCAGGCTAGGCCGAGAACTACGGGGAAATGAAGTCCCTTGGTAACATATAATTGGATGGCTTCTTCATGTTGTCCTATGACCAGGCGTATGGGCTGGGTCATGAACTTGATCGGTCCAGACAACAACTCACGACCATCTATTGTCTCAACCAACATAGGCGGCTTCACGGAGCACAAAGGTATGGCATGCTGACGAGCGAAAGCTTCATCCATGAAATTAGTGGTGGCTCCAGAATCCAACAAGGCGTGTGCCGGAATGCCCTGGGCATGATTTCCCAGAAGTATATTGGTTGCTAGGATCAGATGTCTTGGAGGACCGGGGTCTTCGTCTGCGGAACTGGGACTGGGTTTGGCGCCTGCCCGACCCAATGTTTCCATTAGGCCGGGCTCTGGCCGTTTCCCGGCAAGGTGGCTTGAAACTGCTGAATGGGAGGCCGAGCTGGAACAGGAGTAGGACCTGCCGTACCACGTCGTTTCTGGGGGCAGGCCATGACGAAGTGACCCATCTCTCCACAGTACAGGCACAATCCCTCAGCTCTCCGTCTTGCCTTCTCAGCCTCGGTCAAACGAGATCTGGCTGCACCAAGATCCATGGGCTCATCTCTGGCCATGGGTACAGGACGTCTCTCAGTGTAAGCCGGCAATGGTTGGAAAATACGTCTGGGTGCCGGGATGGGTGGAGTGATAGGTAGGGTCTGGAATCCTCTGCGTGGTGCAGGAACTGGCTTGGCACTTCCGGTGACTAGAACCATCTGTTTGACCAGGCAGGCATCAGTGGCTTGCGTTTGCGCCTCAATAGCCAAACAATGTTGGTATAATGCATCCAGGGTCGCGGGTATTACAGTATGTCTCAATCCATTCAAGATCTGGGAAGACAGGCCATCTTGAAAGATTTCCATGAGAGCCTCTTCATTCCAATTAATTTCTTGAGCTAGGCGGCGAAAATCTGATATATATTCCGCTACGCAGCGTGCTCCTTGACGTAGCTCTCGTATCCGCCTGGTGGCATTTTGTCTACGAAGGGGGTCAGCAAATTCTCTTTCCATCAGCTGGCAGAATCCTGCATAATTGCGCAGAACAGGATCTGGTCCGTCTATCAGAGGAGACGACCAATCAGCAGCTGGACCAGAGAGTAAACTTAAAATGAAAGCCACTTTAGTTTCATCAAGCTGGAAATCTGCTGGAGTTGAAGCAATGAATGTTTTGCATTGGTTTAAAAAAGCTGGAAATTTACTACGCTCTCCAGTAAACTTATCAGGAAATGCTAAATAACATCTGCTTTGTCTGGGTGGGGGGGCTGGAGCTGGGGCTGGGGCTCCGGCAGCCTGCTGAATCTGCTGTTGCAAATGTCCAATTTGTTGCTGGAGAGTTTGAATTAGTTGATACAGAGCTGGATTATCAGCGAGAAGCTGCTCCATGACGTCACTGAACTGGCGCAGTACTGAAAGCTCGGACTAATTTTCGTCTTTTCTGTCTTTTGGTCACGAGCAATCTGTTGTGTCTGGCCCCTCTCAGCTCATTAAAATCCCCAAAAGCCCCACTATGTCTACTTTCGGGGTACGGCTTATATTGATTGGAAAACAATTGTCAGTTTTATTTTAAGTATTTTAAGTATTTAAGTATTTTAAGCAGGAGGCGGAAGTGGGCAGGAGTAATATGTCTTACTTTCGTGGTACGGCTTATATTAGCCGACCCCCTGAAAACCCCGATACGTCTTACAATCGGGGGTGTCTTACTATCGGGGAAACAGGGTAGGTATAATGACTGAAAAGATTAATAAGCAGAGACTATATTTAATCTTACACATTACCACAGCAGCGAGAATAATTTTTGCACAATACTGGAAGAATGAAGGACTGCCATCAGAAGAAGAAATAATCAGGAAAATATTGGAATGTGCAGAGATGGACAGACTAACTATGAGACTGAAAGATAAAGAAGATACAGACTATTATCAAATTTGGGATTTATTTTATTGTTGGTTAGAGGAAAGAATGAAGGATTAGGAATTGAATATGTATTAGCATAGCTAATCCCAGACAACTCATTGATTGGAAAAATTAACATATGTTTATGGAAAAAAAACCCAACAACATCTTTATAAAAAAGAAAAGAAACTAATGTTTGGGCAGACCACAACCCAATAAAAATGACTTTGAAAGGAACCAAGAAAAAACTAAGATGGTCTCTGAATAAATCTATACTGAAAGAAAAAGAATTCTTACAACTAGCAACAAAGGAAATGGAATTTTTTTTAAATAAATAGGAAAGAAGAAACATCCCTTCAAAATGTATGAGACACGGCTAAAGCATATTTTAGAGGGTTGGCCATAACCTATCCTACTAAAAAGAATAAAGAAAAGAAACAACTACAGTTAAAGCTGAGAGAAGAACTTAAAAAACTGGAACTAGAGTTACAAATTGATCCACAAAAGAAAGTCCTTAAGAAACAAATGGAGGTAATAAAAGATAAATTAAATTTGGCTGAGATGGATATAATGGAACAGCAGATTAAATGGACTAAACAGAACTTTTTTGAAAATGCTAACAAGCCGGGGAGATGGTTAGCATATAGATTGAAGAAAGAAAAAGAAAAAAGAATGATAAATAAGCTACAAGATTCCAAAGGAGAACTACAGTTCCATAATGATGCAATGAAAAAAATCATTAAAGATTACTATGAGACACTTTACAAGGCAGAGGTAGTTTCTAAAGAGGAAATACAATTGTATCTGAAAGAAACAGATTTACCAAAAATCCCGGAGAATATCCTGGAATATCTGTCCAGGATCTGGACAGACTTGAACACTGGGCACTATCTAACAAAATGAAATTCAATGGTGAAATAAGCAAGATTCTACATTTAGGCAAGAAAAACCAAATGCACAGGTATAGTATAGGGGGTACCTTGCTCAATAGTAGTAACTGTGAGAGGGACCTCGGAGTCCTAGTGGAGAATCACCTAAATATGAGCCAGCAGTGTGCTGCAGCTGCCAAAAAGGCCAACACAGTGCTAGGCTGCATTAACAGAGGGATAGAATCAAGATCACGTGAAGTGTTAATACCACTTTACAATGCCTTGGTAAGGCCACACTTGGAATACTGCATCCAGTTTTGGTCACCACGATTTAAAAAAGATGTTGAGACTCTAGAAAGAGTACAGAGAAGAGCAACAAAGGTGATTAGGGGACTGGAGGCTAAAGCATATAAGGAACAGCTGCTGGAATTGGGTATGTCTAGTTTAGTGAAGAGAAGGACGAGGGGGGACATGATAGCAGTGTTCCAATATCTCAGGGGCTGCCACAAAGAAGAGGGAGTCAAGCTATTCTCCAAAGCACCTGAAGGCAGGACAAGAAGAAACGGATGGAAACTAATCAAGGAGAGAAGCAACCTAGAACTAAGGAGAAACTTCCTGACAGTTAGAACAATTAACCAGTGGAACAACCTGCCTCCAGAAGCGGTGAATGCTCTAACACTGGAAGTTTTTAAGAACAGACTGGACAGCCATTTGTCTGAAATGGTATAGGGTTTCCTGCCTGAGCAGGGGGTTGGACTAGATGACCTCCAAGGTCCCTTCCAACTTTACTATTATTATTATTATTATTATTATTATTATTATTATTATTATTATTATTATTATTATTATTATTATTATTATTATTATTATATACTAAATGGGAAAATATCAACAATGGAGATTATAGAAGCTATAAAAAGGCAAAAAAAAAAGACAAGGCTCCGGGCCCAGACGGTCTTCCTGCAGAATTCTATGTAGCACTACAAGGTATATTAAGTCCGACGTTGAAAGAATTGTGTAATGAAATTTTCTCGGAGACTAAAATACCAAACTCGTGGACTGAAGCTAATATTACCTTGATACCCAAAGAAGACACTGATTCCACACAAATAAAAAATTATAGACCAATATCATCACTAAATGTGGATTACAAAATTTTTGCCTCGATAATGGCAGAAAGAATTAAGAAATTTTTGACTGAATTTATTCATACAGACCAAAATGGTTTTCTACTTCAAAGACAGACAAAAAATAACTTAAGGATTATCTTGGACGTTCTGGAATACTATGAAAACCATCCAGGGAAACAGATGGGATTAATATTTCTCGATGTGCAAAAAGCTTTTGATAATTTAAATTGGCAATTTATGTTCCAATAAATTCCAATAAGTTGGAATTGATTGACTGACCTTTTTTCCCCTCAAAAAAACTTCCTTTGTTTCCTTGCATGCAGCAGCGGCGGATCGTGAAGGAGAAACAGCATGGGGCTGGGAGTCAGGTAAGGAAAGAAAGGCAGTTTCTGGGGGAGCAAGGATTTCTTTCCTTACCTGCCCCACTTGTCCTGAGGCCGCTTTCTGCTCAGATGCATTGCTCTTGCCAATGACCCGACTGCCCACTTCAGCACCCTCCCTCCCCAAGCCTCTGCACTCCACCTGCTGCTTTGGTGGCTCTGTAGGCAGAGCTGCGAAGTTCTCTGTCAGAGAAGAGAACTTTGCAGCTCTGCCTACAGAGCCACCAAAGCTGTAGCTCAGGGGTCCTCAAATTACGGCCTGACCTGTCTTTTTCTCCGGCCTGCATCAACCTCCCGGCCAAGCCGTCCAATCGTGAGGAGAGGGTGGGTGGATGGTGGCGAGAGCCCCAGCCAATGGCGGGATGGCGAGTTGGTGGGAGATTTTTTCCCCAGTTTCTCCCTCATGCGCCCAAGGGCGCGCTCGCACTTTGGCCATGCCCCCTTCCTCTCCTCCTCTCGCCTATTCGCCTTTTTAACCCAGGGCCGGGCTGAGAGGTTTAGGCCTTGCTTGCAGCCTCAGCCTCACTTAGGGCAGCCAAGCCTGGTGATGACGATGCCACTGCTGCTGCTGCTTCTGAGGCGGGTCCCTCGCTAGGTGCTAGGGAACGTGAGCCCCAGCCTCCGCCACTGCTGCCGCTGCTGCCATGCCGGCCAAAAGGAAACTGGTGCCGCCAGCCCTCAACATCACCCCCACCATCACCGAGGGACCTAGCCCCACTGGCGGTTGGAGTGGGGCTGCTGGAGTGGGGTGCCGGTTATGGATCTGAGGGGAGTGGGCAAAGGGCAAGGTATTTGTGAGGGGCGGCTGGGGTGAGTGAGAAAAAAGGAGGAGTATTTGCTCCTGGAAGGTTATTTCGGGGTTGTGAGAGGTTGTGTGGAGCTGAGGCGATGAAAGGTCGGGGGAGCCGCTGGGAGGGAGGATGCGGTCGGCCTTTGGAGGAGCATCCCGATCCACGAACGGGGGGTGGTGGTGCCGCGTCCAGGTAGGCAAAGCTGGAGGTGGTGAAGCAGCTCAGAGGAACCAGGAGTGCTGGTGCTTGAGAGAAACTTTATTGGTCTTTAGGGTCCAGGAAATGGTGGAGGAAGGATGGGGGCATTGGGATGTGCCCCATGGGAAAGAGGAATGAGGTCCTGCCAGGCAGGTTCTTCTGCCCTGAGATGGTCCAGAATGCCAATCAAGGAGAATATTTCTGGCTCAGAGTTAAAATGAAGGGTCCTTGGGGGAGGGTGTCTCTGAGGATGGTGGTTTTCTTGCAGACGTTTCAGGACCCAAAGTGGGATAATAAGTGAACTAATGATGTTACCTAGATTGGGTCATGAGATGTCTACAAGAAAGCCACAAAGCTTAGAGAGGACCAAGGAACCCACAACCGCCCTCCTCCTCCTCTTCCTTTCTTCTCCTCCACTCCACAAACCCCATTCTCTTCTGGCACTTCTGATGTTACCTAGTTTGGGTCATGAAACGTCTGCAAGAAATGCTGAATGAAAATGGCACCCCTGCCCTGCCCCCTGCCTTGCCTTGCCTCGCCCCACAGGACAAGCCTCCTGCCCACCGTCCCACCTGCCAGAGACCCCCTAGATCTCCCCCAACCATGCCCGGCCCCACAGGCATCCCTCCCCACGAGCAACATTGAGGTGGCCATGCCCACCCTGGCCACACCCACCCAGTCTGCCATGACCACTGCAGCCACACCCACCCAGTGGCCACAACCATCCAGTGGTCCATGCCCACCTGGCACCCGACGATAAATAAGTGGGGTTTGGGTTGCAGTTTGGGCACTCGGTCTCTAAAAGGTTCGCCATCACTGGCCTAGTTTGTATTACTTTGCACAATTCCTCTGTAGAAGTATCTACATCTGGTTAGTTATTTTATTTATGAAATTTAGAGACCACCCATCTCACTCTCAGAGTCTGGGACGTGGCTCAAGGTCCAAAAGACAAACAAACTCACTTGGAATTCCAAGAACAAAGTTTATTTGTATAAAGCTTTTGCAAAGGCTGGTGGACTTAACTCACGCAGGAGAAAAAGCCACACACACAATTTTTAAAAGCATATATTTATAACCTCTCACGAAGCTGGTCCCCCCCCCCCACCCCTATTGCACTCAACAGCCCACCTGCTCATCCCGATCAGCTAATCCGAAGCGCCTAAACAGAATACATTTCTTTTTCCCCTCCCAGGAAAAAGCCCCTTGCATCTATACCTGTTGTGTTAACCATGACCTACTTTTTGCTAGCATAAGCTCTATCTTTATTTTTGTATTTCCTCTGCTTCTGGTTACAGCCGACTTCCTAAGAACTAGCTATATGTCTGAGATCAAAGCAACAATCTTGCACTTCTAAAAGCTCAAGTAACTCCATTTTACAACTATTAATCACACCGCTTAAGTTTCAGCTATGCCATTAGGATTAATTTTCTTCATAAGATCATTCAACAATTTCTGATCTTATTATCCCTTACAATCCACCCTTTCTCTTTTCATCCTTTCAGAAATTTTTACTCCTGATTTAAATCAGACAATGGTATCAAATTCAGACTCTTCTTCATCCATAGATTTACCTTTCACTCTTAGCATTAACATCTTTTCTCCATTCTGCATTTGTTTCTGCACCAAAATTAGTTGCATACGTTCAATGGGATATTGAATTGTTTTTACTAAAAAGGGTAAGAGGCAGGGTAAAAGTATCAGTCCTCCTACTGCCATAAGCAAAATGATTCCCCACTCCTGCCATCCTCCCTTGAATACCTGACCTATTCAGGAGGTGTCCAAGATACCTGTCCATGTTTGTACTGGGACATGAGCTATTTTTCTCATTTTGGTAGTGACTTCTTCTATAGCCTTGCCCTGGTCATCTATCTGTAAACAGCAGTTAGTTACATTGAATTTTCCACATACTCCTCCTTCCTTTACAAGTGTATAATCCAAAGCTAAATGATTTTGATATACTGCTGTGCATAATTGGGTATTTTGTTTAGCAAGTATATTTAGGGCTAGCACAGTTTCATTAGTAATTATTTCTAATACAGCTTGCAATCTTATAATCCTATTCAACATATATATTGGGGTTCGGTAACCATACATTCCATCTTCTGCCCATGTGGCTAGTCCATACACTTGTATAATTCTTTCAGGAGGCTATTCTTCTTCACCCCATTTCTTTTGACTCGATATTTGTATACTTTGTTTTTCTCTATGACCTATCTCATCATACACTGGGATTCCTAATTTTTCTCCTTGCTGTATTGGGAGAAGGAAGAAACTGGGGTTGATTGCACTCAAGACACATGCTCCATTCCATCTTTTGGGAAGTATTGCATAAGCATATCTACCACAAATCCAATATATCCCATCAGGTGCTTTCCATCTTAGGGAAACATTTCCTGGGCTATTCCATAGTTCCTTCAATTGAGTAATATTTTCAAAAGGGTTGGAGGGCTCAGTTCTATTTTCACCACTCCACCAAGTCCTAATAGGGTCGCCCTCTGTTGTTCCATTTATTTGTATCCCATTCTGACAAATCAACTGTCCTACTGGGATGTTGAAGTCTACAGAGGCTTCCCTTATAAAACATACTTCACCTATTATAGAAGTCTGGGTAGTCCACCGAGGGGGTCTATCCTGTGATGTCCAGGTGAGGTTCATCTCGGCTATACCAGAGAGATCTATCTCTCTTGTCTCCCAGGGCCATTGTTCTCCCATATTAGTGCCACCACACACATAACAATTAGTGACATTTAAGGAGTCTGCTATCGTTTCAGCCAAATCAATGAATAGATTCTTAGTTATGGTTGGGATCTCAATTTTTGTTGCCATTTCTTCATAGAAAGAGTGAAAAAGCCTGTGTTATGTGGGAGTTACATTTTCTTGAATTACCTGTATATATATATTAAAGTATGTGGGTCTTTACCTGTTCCATCTATTCCAACTCCAAATTCTTTAGATCCAGCTTTAGGATCATTGAATTTAAAACAAACAGGAGTGCACTCTTCAATGCCACAATTAGATTGGCTCACTCCCTTGGTTAAATTGAACCAACTCTTGCTATTACTTCGTGTTTCCCTTGGGCCAGGCTGAAAGGAATACCAATAGTCTTCAACCCCCCTCCTTATCTTCCTGAGAAACTACTTCGTTTTAGCACAGAGTGAACATATTTCTTTTCTGACATATAGCCTCGTCTCCAACTTAAAGACCCACATTTTGTACCTACCCCTTTTTCTATAGCCTTGCAGGCATCAAAGCATATTTGCACCTTTTTAAACCTTGAAGTTGTCCGATTGGTTCCCAATAAGTGGTCCTGCTGTTTATTATTACTATATGCCTAAATTTTAATAATCTTTTGGTATTTAATTCCTTGGGGGTCAAAGCAAGCAATTTTCCCATACCTGATACCTTGTTTGATTGTGTTCACATGTTCCTGTAATATTGTTACACTCAAAGAAAAAGTGATACACAAGAGTCTTAGTTATTTGATTTCCCATTTTGGTTCACAGTTCTTCCTCACTTGCCCACACATGCCCATTAGCAATCCACTCAAATACCACCAGGTCATCCGAGTCCACATCATCATCACTATAGAGTCCTAAAAGATCCTCAACTATGTCTATATCACACTCCTCTACACAATCACCATGAATAGGGGCACAATTACAACAATGGGTACAACAACAGCAGTTACAACAAAACCTGCAATCACAGAACCAGCACATCAGGTAGTTGTTCAGTATTCTGGATGGGTAGTTCAATCTCCTCCTGTTGTGGTTTGACAAATAACAGTATGGACATCCAATCTTCCCTGCAAAAGAAGAACAGAACCACCAACCATACAATGACCAATGCCCCAGTGAGCACAAATCCCCCTATTTCGACAACATTTAGAGTCATTTGCAGCACTGGCAAATTTTGAATTTCAGAGGATTCTTGCTGGGTTCTATGGTCCACCCTGGTTCGGTGCTGGCTTTTAAACAAGTATGGTGAGTCCACCCCTTCTCTTTTGTGCGGACTGCCGTCTCAGTGGTTAAGACTACTTGGAATGGTCCTTCCCACTTAGGTTGGAGTTTTTCCTCTTTCCAGGTTTTGATTCACACCCACTGTCCTGGTTGGAAATGATGTACCACAAAGTCAAGAGGGGGTGTCTGTGCCAGCAGTACTTTGTACCTGAGAACAGATAAATATCTGGACAGATCAAAGACATATTTTCTAATATTCCTATCTTTTAGTTTAATCCCCTCTCCCTTTTCTAAAGTTCCTAAGTAAGGTAATCCAAATAACATTTCATAAGGTGGTAGACCAATGTCTTTTTGATGTTTGGTTCTTAGTTTAAGAAGTGCTAGGGGTAAGCACTTAGTCCAGGGCGTTTTTAATTCCATCATTAACTTGGTCAGCTGTTCCTTCAACATGCCATTAGTTCTCTCCACTTTCCCACTGGAATTTGGCGAGTGCAGAATGTGATGTTCCCACTTGATTCCCAACGCCCCCATCACCCCTTGTAATATCTTAGATGTAAAATGAGTCCCCTGATCACTGTCAATTATATTTATCACACCATATCTTGGTATGATATGTTCCAATAGTATCCTGATCATCGTGTTAGCGGTTGCCACAGCAGTGGGATAAGCTTCCACCCATCCTGTTAAATGGTCGACTATGACCAGTAAATATTTCATTTGGCCACTAGGTGGCAGTTCAGTATAATCAATCTGCATATGTTCAAATGGTCTCAAGGCAGGAGGTCTCCGTCCCAATTCTGATTTTCTCAGTGCACCCTTGTTCACTTTCTTACAGACCAAACATCCTTCAGTTACTTGTTTTGCAACTGTATAAACTCCCTTGCATCCATACTTCTTCAAGAACACATCTACCAAGGCTTGAGCTCCCCAATAAGATCCCTCATAGAGTGTTTTGATCACCTCCCGTGTTAGGGGTTTATTCAACATCTGCCTTCCATCAGGCAACACCCATTTCCCTTTCTCATTTTTGTTTGCCCCCATTTCCAGCAAAATCTGTTGTTCTTTTTCATTAAAGATGGGTAAAACTTCCTCTTTCAGCGCTGGAGTTACTAACATTAAAATCTCTCCTTCTTGGTATCCAGCCTCCTTAGCCTCTTGGTCTGCTAAATTGTTACCTATAGCTTCAAAAGTTATTCCCCTCTGGTGCCCATTCACATGCACTACAGCTATATGTTTAGGTGACTGTAATACTTGCATTACTTCCTCAACTAGTTCTTCATGTACTAAATTCTTCCCTTTTGAATTCATCAGTCCTCTTTCTAGCCAAATTTTTCCAAAGGTGTGAACCACTCCACAGGCATATTTAGAGTCTGTGTAGATAGTACCGGATTTTCCTTCTAACAAATTTAAAGCCTGTCTAAGAGCATACAGTTCACAGGTTTGGGCAGACCAAAATTTTGGTAAACTTCCGGCTTCAATCAAAGTCTTACTATTCCCATCTACAATTGTATGCGAGGGGGGGAGCTTGATTGAAGAGTTTAATTAAAAAGAAATAGAGGCTGCTATGCACGAGTTCTCTCTCTCTCTCTCTCTCTCTCTCTCTCTCTCTCTCTCTCTCTCTCTCTCTCTCTCTCTCTCTCTCTCTCTCTCTCTCTCTGTGTGTGTGTGTGTGTGTCTCCCTCCCTCTCTCTCTCTCCCCCCCTCTCTCCCTCTCTCTGATCTGCTCACCTGGCAAGCTGGCTTCACGCTGTTCTCCGACAAGCTGACATACATTCGTATTGGGCTGGCTCTCTTCTGCCCTTGGTCTGCCAGTCCTCTTCCCCACTCAGTGAGAGTGAGAGTGAGTGAGTGAGTGAGTGAGAGAGAGAGAGAGAGAGAGAGAGAGAGAGAGAGAGAGAGAGAGAGAGAGAGAGGCACTTGTGCTTCCCTTCTCTCTCTCTCTCTGTCTCTCTCTCTCTCTCTCTCTCTCTCTCTCTTTTCTCTCTCTCTCTCTCTCTCTCTCTGTATGTAAAAAAGAGAGTGGTCTCACACTGTTCTCGGACACGCTGACAAGCTTATTGGGCGGGGCTCCTGCCTTTGTTGCGTCTCAGCAGCAAGCAGCAGCAAAGGCAGGAGCCCCACCCAATAAACTTGTCAGCTTGTCTGAGAACAGCGTGAGGCCACTCTTTTTACACACACACACATACACACACACACACACACACACACACACAGAGAGAGAGAGAGGGGGGGAGTGCAAGTGCCTCTCTCTGTCTCTCTCTCTGCAAATGGCGGAGGAGGCTGGGAGCCACAGGAGAAGGCTCAAAGAGCCACATGCGGCTCTGGAGCTGCGGGTTGCCGACCCGTCGTCTAGCTAAACTCTCATGCACATTCCTCCCCCAGCATCATCTAACTCTAGCTTTAACTCTAAGAGTAAAACATAAGAAGAAAATGGTTGCATCTCCAACTGTTCTCAAAGCAAAAACATCCAATGTTAGCAGCGTTGACACTAAGTTCTTTTGAGTCAGAACTCCCAACGCTGTTCCCTCATCTACATTTACATATAAATGAAAGGGCTTTTCTAAGTTTGGCAAGGCTAGAACAGGAGACTTAGCTAATGCCTCTTTTAAATGTTGAAAAACCTGTTTTTCTTCGCTTGTCCACTCCAACGTCCATGGTTTTTCCTCTATCAATTTAGCATAAAGAGTTTGGGTTTGCTGGGCATAATTATCTATCCAGAATCTACAGTAACCCACCAAGCCCAGGAATTTTCTCAACTCTTTTAGTTCTTGGGAGGAGTTGTCTCATTATTCCTTCTATGCGTTCTGGAGTAATTTTTCTTGTTCCTTTGCTAATTAGATGTCCTAGGTATTTTACCTCTCTCTCCACATATTGCAATTTGGTTTTGGACACTCTGAGCCCATTTTCTCCTAAAAATTTCAGTAAACGGTTAGTGGCATTTTTGACTTTTTCTTTCTTTTCCCCTGAATCATCCACGTACTGGAGTAAATTAATGACAGGGGGTATTTTGAATGTGTCTAACAATTGTTCCAGCACTTGTCCAAACAGGTTGGGAAAGTCGGTGAATCCCTGAGGTAATACTGTCCACTGATACTGTTGTTTTCTTCCAGTATATGGATTTTGCCACTCAAATGCGAATAATTTTCTGGAATCCTCATGAAGAGGACAGACCCAGAAGGCATCTTTCAGATCTACTACACTGGACCAGGAATGTTCAGGAGAAATTCTTCCTAGGGATTTGGTACTACTTCAACTTCACTCTAAAGTACATACCAGGAGGAAAGAACTTCCTAACTGATGCGTTATCCCGGTTACCCCAATACAAAAGCGAACGAGAGGAGGTTAACAAGGCAATTATTCCCAATCCACAAACTGCCGCTCAACTTACGCCTCACAGAGTCCCCAATCCTGATGACCCTGGAGTGAAGAAAATAAAACGTGAGCTCCTCACTGACCAATGGTTCAAAGATAATCAAGCCTCCCTAACATGCAGGGATGGCTTAGCTTACAAAGGGGGGAAGCTATATTTGCCAGAATCGCTTTGTCTTAATGCCCTCAAACACAGCCACGATGTGAAACAGGCTGGACACTTTGGATATTTGAAAACCCTACACCTCACCCGCTGGCAATTTTGGTGGCCGGGGCTGAAAAAGGATGTGGAAAACTATGTAAAAAGTTGTACTGTATGTGCCACAATGAAAAGAATCCCAGGGAAAATCCCTGGGTTACTGCAACCCGTAGCAGACCCTCCTCAACCATGGGAAGAAATAGCTATGGACTTTATAGTAGACCTACCTGAAAGTAGTGGAAATACTGTCATCTGGACTGTAATAGACCTGTTCTCAAAGCAGGCTCATTTCATCGCCTGCAAAGGACTTCCATCTGCCCAACGGCTGGCCAAATTGTTCCTGAAACATATCTACCAGCTGCATGGCGCCCCTAAGCGAATAATTTCGGACAGGGGGGTGCAGTTCACAGCGAAAGTTTGGAGAAATTTCCTTACATTAATTGGATCATCTCAAGGATTATCATCTGCTTTTCATCCAGCCACCAATGGGGCCGCAGAAGCCGCTAACAAAATGGTGGAGCAATATCTTAGATGCTACGTTTCTTACCAACAGACGAACTGGACTGACCTCCTCCCTTTCGCGGAGGTGGCGTACAATAATTCTGTGCACAGCAGCACCGGCTACACGCCTTTCAGAGTGGCCACAGGGAAAGAGTTTAGCCCAATATCTGAATATCCTCAGTTGCCCTCCACTTCCCAGACACTTGATCAGTGGGTGACGGGGTGGGAAGAAGTTTGGAGAAACACAAAAACTGCTTTAAAAAAGACTTTTGAAACCTATAAAAAGCAGGCTGATAAAAAGAGGGCTCCCCAAAGAACATTCCAAGTTGGAGAGAAGGTCTATCTGTCAACTAAATATCTATGCCTCAAATTGCCTAGCAAGAAATTGGGACCTAAATTCTTGGGGCCTTTCCCCATAGTAAGGATCATCAACCCAGTCACAGTGGAACTAAAACTCCCTAGACTTTTAGGGAAAATTCACCCAGTTTTCCATTGTAGCTTGTTGAAGCCTTATCGAGGCTCCACTTTAAGACCTCCGAAGAAGAAGGCGCCTGGGCCCCTCGTAGTTGCGGGACAGACCCACTATGAAGTAAAACGTATTCTTGACTCTAGAATTTTTAAAGGGAAATTGCAGTACCTAATACAATGGAAGGGATACCCGTTGTCTGAAGCCACATGGGTGAAATCGAGTGAAGTGAAAGCTGACAGATTGGTCAAAAAGTTTCATATGAAACACCCCAACAAACCGAAAGATAACCCTTAACATATGCTTTGTTTACTTTACACGATTTGCCCTTCTTGTAAGGGGAGCCGAATGTCAACGCTGCAAATATTGTATACTCTTGCTTTGACAATATGCAGAACTGTCTGGTATTTTTGGGGTTAATACAGAGCAGATGGGGATGGGAGCAAAGCGCGGGGAAAGAAAGAGGAAGGAAACCTTTGACCTTCACACTAATTGGATAACGTGAGATATGATAGCTAATTTAGGGAGGGAACATGCTGATAATTAAACTGCTCAGAGGAAGAGAACTTAGTTCTTAGCATAAGCCTGTTATGCCTGTGCCAACATTTTGTCACAATAACAGACTTTTAGGAAAATAAAGGCCTGGAAGTTCTTTGAAGTGTTTCATTAGCCGGAACCATAACATTGGGGTATTGAAGGGTGACATTGTTGGCTCTAATAGTCCATCCTTACATAGATTGTCTATTACTGGTTGTAAGCTTTTCCTTCCTTCCAAGGAGATGTTGTATTGTTTTTGCCTAACAGGCTCACTCCCTTCCTTCAGTTCTATTTTCAGGGGTGATATTTGCAATCCTCCTCTGTTTCCTTCCTGGACCCACACAATAGGGTCTATTTCTTTAGCATTTTCATTGGTTAGTACAAAGATGCCCATGTGATCTCTAAATCTTATGGTTATTCCCAATTTACTCAAAGCATCTCTCCGTAATAAATTTACACCTGCTTCAGGAATATATAAAAGTTCCATGAGAATTTATTATTTGGTCCTATTATTTCTGTAATTTCCATTTTCCAAACTCCAAAATTTTCCCTTTACCCCAGAAATCATCATCGTATTCTTAGTTAAATAAACCCCCTTGGGCAACTGAATTATAGAGGTTCGTGAAGCTCCAGTGTCGATCAAAAATACCATCTCAGTTTGTTCGGGTCATACTAATAAATGTATCAAAGGCGCTTGGTAAGACCCTTCAATCAAGTGCCCCTGACTGCCCTATTCATCTTCTTCCATCATTCGGTATGTCCTTTCTTCCTCTCTTATTTTTGGGCAATCCTTCTTAAAGTGGCCGACTTGCCCACACCCAAAACACTTATGAGGAACAGCTCTAGGTGGTGCCTCCTGTTTCAGCCATCATTTAGTCAGTTGGCGCACAAAGCTCACTTGTTTCTTTCCTTTCTGCCACTTTTCTTTGTCCAACTCCTTTTCTTGTCCGACAACTTCTCTCATACTTGCTACCATAATCTTTCCCTGTCTCTCCTGATTCTACACATCCCTCCTTGCATAGATCTTCTGTGCTTCCTCCAGAAGCTCATTCATAGACTTCTTTGACCACCCATCAATCTTTTGCAACTTTCTGCTTATGTCCAACCAACTGTTGGCAACATAATTGTGTTTTAAAAGGGCCTGGGTGTTTCTTCATCAGGATCCATTCCTGAGTACTTACTTATAGTATCTTTTAGTCTTTCCAGAAACTCTGTAGCAGTTTCATCCTTCTTCTGTCTGGTCTCTGACACTTTAGAAACATTTTGGGATTTTGGTACTGCTTCTCTAATTCCCTTTATGATCATGTTTCTAAGGTTTTCCATATTTTGTCTATCTGCTAGTACATTGTTATTCCAATTTGGCCTAGCAATTGGGTATTTTCCTTCTCCATCGGTGTTATTTCTATTCTCCCTGTTATTGTTGTGAGTGTCCCTAGACCAGCTTGGGAAGTGTCAGAATATGAGGATCAGCAGCCAGGCCCCTCTGGGTGTTTTCCCCTCCCGGCAGCCGAGGAGGAGCAGCCAGGTCCCTCTGGGTATTTGCCCCTCCCGGCAGCTGAGCTAGATAATGAGGAGCTCTGTATGCATTCTGAATCAGACTCTCAAAATGATGAGTCAGATTTAGAACAAGAAGATAAATGGATTGATCCGAGGTTCCGAAGGTTTGATAAGCGCAGGTGTCAGTTAACTGGAAAAAGGAAGTAATGGGGGGAAGTGACATATCGGACACTATATTAGAAGGGGAAAGAAAGACTACGCCTTTGTCACGAGCAACGTTAATCAAGGAGAGGCTTGAAAACTTTTGCAGTGCGTTGGAATTCTGGTGTTTTGAAAACCTACGGAAGAATAATGAGGTCTTGGACAATGTGATAAAGAAAGAGTAAGTTAATTGGGAAGTAGGAGGAGGAGAGCATGTTTATCTAAATGTAAATAGATCTGATTTGGTCGTTCCGGCCAACAAAAAAATGCCAGCAGCTTGCTTTGAAATGAATCCTTTTGAAATGTGTTAAATAAACCTCTTAAAGACATATTTACGTGGATTTTAATGAGCTGAGAGAGACCAGACATAACAGTTATATACCTTTATGGCAGCTTTCCTAATTAGGTCCCTTTCCTCTGGGTTGAATAAAGTTTTCATAATGGAAGTAAGTTCATCCCATGTGTAAATACTAGGTCCTAGTAAATGGTCAAGTTGTTCTGCTACACCTATTGGATCCTCTATTAATTTCTTTAATTCCTTTTTAAGCATCTTGACTTCACTACTTCTTAAACAGTCTTGGACATAACCCACCAGAGGAAGTCCTCCGTGTACACCACTTGCCACTTCCCTTAAGGCAGGGGTGTCAAACTGCCGGCCCATGGGCCGGATGCGTCATCAGGAAACCACGCCCACCCCATTGCCGGCAATGGCGAAACAGCTCCGATACGTTGCGCGACATCACATGACATGTCTGCCTTAAGGGGAATAGTTTATTTTCTTCTAGTTCATTACAATCTCTTAGTCTTTCCCTTCTCTGATGTTGGTGACTATTGTCAGTTTTGATTTTATAGTTTGCGAAAGGCAAATTGTCTAAGTCCCTTTTATATTGGTCTCTCTCTCTCAGTGGAAACAATTCTACCTCAATATCTTCTAACTCCTTCAATTTAATTCTTCTTTGCTGTCTCAAATCATGCTCAGTTTCAGTTATACCACTTGCAAGAGCGAAATTGTCCAAATCTCTCCTACACTGTTCTCGCTCTCTTCTTAGTTGTTCAGGTTGTTCCAGGGGCCGAACTTGAGGCACAACCTGAGGCAAAGCCTGGGGCAAGACTTGGGGTAAAGCCTCAGGTAAAACATGAGGCAATTGTTGGGGATTATAGGGAGGAGGCAAGTAATATTTGTTAAAGTCTTCTCTCTCCCTTCTGTCTCTTTCTTCTGTTACTAGTTCCTGTTCCTTTAATTTGTCTTTTTCCTTGTCAGATTTATTCTCCACCTGTCCTTGTTGTTTACTTAGGAACAGATAGTCTGTCTCTGGAGGCCATTTATCTGGCATCCAGATGAGGGCGTAATTAATCTCCTCAGGGGTCTTATCCTTTTTCTTAAGTACAAAGTTGTACAAAGACAAACAGATAAAATAATTAAAACTCCCTAGTCTTGGCCATTGTGTTCCCTCGTCTATTTGCTTTTGTCCCCATATGAAATAACAGTATTGTATCATCAAGTCTTTATCCAAATATTTCACCATTCTATGATAGGGGGGATAATTCCAGCCGGCCCAGATCTTACCAAGGGGGCTGCCAGGGGGAATGGAAATATACATCTTCCCCTTTAGTCCACCCTCTCGACCCTTACAGCCCTTTCTGGAAGCACTATTACCCATAAGTGGTTACCATTCAGCCCTCAAGTCTTTATCAACCTAATGAGACCACTTTTCATTTCACCAAGTCACTTCTTCCATTTCTGGCCAATCTCCTCACGGAGGTATGGAAGTGCAAATCGGGAGTCAGCTCTAACTTCGCCTTGCCAGCCCTAATGGCCCTCAGGGCGTCTCATGCACACTCTCACAGGTCTCAGACTGACCTACCCACCCAGCTGCCCAGGTAAATGTGAAAAATCCTTTGTTTTCTTACCGGGGTCTGTGCACAGAGTTTCCTGGCGTTGGATATATGACCCACCTCCCTGTTTCAGACTGGTGATTGATTTGTTCCTGGAGTTCACTATTTCTGCATCTGGTTCCTCATGGGCCGGTTGTCGTCGCCCTCCGGAAACCGTCAAAATTGATGTGGCACCTGTTCCCTGTGGGGATGGTGACCCCTGGGGGTCCGGGGACTGTTTGGATATCCAGGACGAGCCCCCAAGTTGTCTGGGACATGGCTCAAGGTCTGAAAGACAAACAAACTCACTTGGAATTCCAAGAACAAAGTTTATTTGTATAAAGCTTTTGCAAAGGCTGGTGGACTTAACTCATGCAGGAGAAAAAGCCACACACACAATTTAAAAAAGCATATATTTATAACCTCTCACGAAGCTGGTCCCCCCCACCCCTATCACACTCAACAGCCCACCTGCTCATCCCGATCAGCTAATCCGAAGCGCCTAAACAGAATACATTTCTTTTTCCCCTCCCAGGAAAAAGCCCCTTACATCTATACCTGTTGTGTTAACCATGACCTACTTTTTGCTAGCATAAGCTCTATATTTTAGTATTTCCTCTGCTTGCGGTTACGGCCAACTTCCTAAGAACTAGCTACATATCTTAGATCAAAGCAACAATCTTGCACTTCTAAAAGCTCAAGTAACTCCATTTTACAACTATTAATCACACCGCTTAAGTTTCAGCTATGCTATTAGGATTGATTTTCTTCATAAGTTCATTCAACAATTTCTGATCTTATTATCCTTTACAGTGACTTTCCCAAGTTTATCCCTGTCTGCAACAGTATGTTTTCAGTTTATTGCCATTGTATAGTATAAACCTTTTTTCTCAAATAGAAATGTGCCATTAGAGTCTGATTTACCTTCTGCCTAGCGCAGCACTAACACACTTGTTAGATTAATTTTGGTTCTATGAGCTGGGGGTGACGCAAGAGTGAATCAAAGATGAAATCTAGACATACTGTGAGAAAGGTGATTCATTTATTTCCCAAGAGCAAAAAGATTTTATTTTAGGAGTAGAGTACAGAGAAAATGGGGTGCAAAGGCTTGGTTTTATAGGGGGACTAGTCCTTGGTGTGAGCAAGGGGGTGTGGTTTGTATACTTGCTAGTTTCAACGTGTATCCTTCCTAGGCAGATGTGCAGATGCTCCTGATTTGGGCTTTGATCCTGTGTGAAATCCAGAATTGTTAGTTTGCCCTCATATAACATGTGGATTAATTATGAGGGAATCTGGCATCTTTCTTACCCTGAGGGAATTCCTGTTCTTTGATGTATACAATCTTTCTCTAAGATCAGGCACTGTACCGGAGGATTGGAGGGAAGCAAATATAACCCCGATCTTCAAGAAAGGATCCAGAGGTGATCCAGGAAACTATAGACCAGTCAGTCTAACCTCAGTTCCAGGCAAACTGATGGAAACCATTATTAAAGATAAAATTACAGGGCACATAGAAAAACAGGCATTGCTGAAAGAAAATCAACATGGTTTCTGCAAAGGCAAATCATGTCTTACTAACTTGTTAGAATTCTTTGAGGGTGTAAATAAATACATAGATAAAGGGGCCCCAGTTGATATTGTATATCTTGACTTTCAAAAGGCTTTTGACAAAGTCCCTCACCAAAGGCTCATAAAAAAGCTCTCCAGCCACGGAATTAGAGGACAGGTCTTGTCCTGGATTGGTAACTGGCTAAATTGTAGGAAGCAAAGGGTGGCAATAAATGGACAATTCTCCGGATGGAAAGAAGTGAGAAGTGGTGTACCCCAAGGTTCAGTTTTGGGGCCTTTACTTTTTAATTTATTCATCAATGATCTGGATGTAGAAGTTAATAGTGAGGTAGCCAAGTTTGCTGATGACACTAAATTGTTCCGGGTTGTGAAAAGTGAAACTGATTGTCGGGAGCTCCAGAAGGATCTCTCGAAATTGTGTGAGTGGGCAACAAAGTGGCAAATGCATTTTAACCTAAACAAGTGCAAAGTTATGCACATCGGGGCAAAGAACCCCAATTATACTTACCAACTGATGGGGACCAAACTTTCTGAGACAACCCAAGAAAGGGATCTTGGGGTTTTGGTGGACAGCTCTATGAAGATGTCAACCCAATGCGCAGCAGCAGTAAAAAAAGCAAATTCCATGCTTGGCATGATTAGGAAGGGAATCGAAAATAAGTCAGCAAGTGTTGTATTGCCTCTGTACAAATCGATGGTGAGACCACACTTGGAGTACTGTGTACAGTTCTGGTCACCGCACCTCAAGAAGGATATAATGGAACTGGAAAAGGTGCAAAAAAGGGCAACAAGAATGATCAAGGAAATGGAGCGCCTCCCTTATGAAACCAGATTGCAACGCCTTGGTCTCTTCAGCCTTGAAAGACGGCGTTTAAGGGGTGACTTGATCGAAGTGTATAAAATCATGCATGGGATAGAAAAGGTGGATAGAGAAAAATTATTTTCTCTATCACACAATACCAGGACAAGGGGGCACTCCCTAAAGCTCATAGCTAAGAAAGTGAGGACAAATAAAGGGAAATATTTCTTCACCCAGAGAGTCGTTGATTTATGGAATTCACTTCCTGAAGGGGTCGTGACAGCTGTCAGCCTTGACAGCTTCAAGGCAGGGCTAGATAGATTCATGGATGCAAAGTGTATCGGTGGTTATTAAAACGGATGTCCATGTGCCGCCTCTATGTTGGTTGAGGCAGGCAGGATTCCCTTGAGTACCATTTGTTTGGGGGTCAAGGGAAAGGGAGGGTTTTGCCTTCTCTTTCTGCTCAAGATCCCCATGTACATTTGGTGGGCCACTGTGTGACACAGAATGCTGGACTCGATGGGCTTTGGCCTGATTCAGCATGGCTCTTCTTATGTTCTTATGTTCTTATGTCATCAGTAGGCTGTATGTTTATTCTGGGGCTGATCCGATCAGAAGGCTATTTAAAGGAGGGGGGGTAGATCAGAGGCCTTTTAACTTTATCACACTAACACATAATCAGACTTTTTTTTCTGGGCCAAACTATTACTTTTGAATTCTTTGTTCCCACCCTAAAAAATAGCAGCTTTGGGTTTTTTCGCATTAAGAATGTATAACAAGAATGCTTACTAAAATATTCCAGATAAATAAAAGTATTCAGTTGTGGGAAGAATCCAGAGAAAGAAATATTTTGGGAAATATTAAAAAGGCAGAATATATTTCCCCAAAGGATTTTAAAGGCAGAAAACAACCCCCCAAGTCTCTCTGCCCCAAAGAGAAACCAGGTCTGCATAAATGCAGATATGGTAATCTTGTCAGAAAGATTGGAGCCAGGAAACTTGGATTAGAAAGAAAGATCCCTAGAATCAATAGTCCCTCACACCAAAAATCCAACAGTCATCAGCCACAGCCACAGGGAAGCAGGATATGACCTTTGGGATATAATAGGATTAACCCACCACCATCAGAATACCAGAAAGGCACACTCAAGACTCAGGTCAAAATTCATGCCACAGGAACAACTCCAAACAAAAGTTCAAGAAGGTATAAAAGCCCACCACTCCCTGCTATATGTGGTCAGTTTTTCCAGAGCCGTGTTTCTGTCTGGCTCTCCTCTTCAGTAAACTACAATCTTCTTTCTAAAGCAGTCTCCATTTGTTTATTCCCGGCTTGGACTGGACCCTGATGAAGATTTTTCTTTCAACAATTTGGCGACCACGAAGGGACTACAAACTAACCTCTCCAATGCAGGGCTTTTCAACTGGTGGTGCATGTACCACCTGTGGTACTTTGCACGTGGCAGGTGGTACGCGACTGCTAGCCAAGTGTAGCAGGGGAGGGGAATGAGCCGAAGCGACCCAAGCCTGAGGGAGAGGCAGCTGCAGCTGCAGGACTGTCTGGGCTCGGCAGAAGCCCTAGGAGCCGGCAGGGCTCCAGCTAATTGGCTCCAGCTGAGTGGTACTTCTGGAAGCAGTGCGGAGCTGGAGGTGAACTGAAGAAAAAGGGGGGAGGAGAGGAGAGGCTATAAAAGGAGGTGGTTTTGGTGGGAAAGGGAAAAAAAAAGACAACATGGAAAGAGAAGGAGAGGTCAGCTGGCAGGGAAGAAACAGGGACAGAGAAGCAGCAGCTGTTGCTGGAAGAAAAGGTCCCCTTGTTTGTTTTCTCCAGCCAGGAGAATGTAATCAGCACTGAGGAAAAGAAAAGCCGGCATGTCGGAAAGGAGGTGGGTTTATTTAGTTCTGGATCAGCTGGCAGCTTGATTGGGTTACCATAAGGATTTTTGTACAGTTTTTACAGTGTTTTGTAATTCAGAGGCTCCTTTGTGTGCTTTGGTTATTGGAATATTTTAGTCTGTATTTTAGGCTAGGAATGAGACCAAAGTGTTGACTTCTGTAGGTTTAATCCCTTTAAACAAATGTAATTAGCTTTACCCCCTTATCTTGAGTCTGTTTATGGCTTTTAGAAAGTTTTCTTTGAAGGTAAACAGGCTTAATTTTAAAGCTAAAGCTTTTCACAATTGCCGGAGCCTTTCAGTCTTGAGTTGCAGCATTGTAACACGTGACACACCTGAGGCAGCTTAAAGAAAAAAACCCGGAGTTTATGTTTTTCTTTGTGAGCCTTTCTTGTGTCTTTAAGGGTACAGGGAAGGGATTGGGGGGGTTCATTCCTACTACTACACTGTGGAAGGAGAGCTAAGAAGGGCCGACCAGCTAGTTCAGGGGTCTACAAATTTAGCAACTTTAAGACCTGTGGACCTCAACTCTCAGAATTCCTCATCCAGCCATGATGGCTGAGGAATTCTGGGAGTTGAAGTCCACAAGTCTTAAAAGTGCCAAGTTTGAAGACCCCCGAGCTATCTGTTAGTGGTGCATATTAATAAACATGGATAAATTCATCATACATTTGTCAGTGATTCAGCAAAGGAACAGCCACCAAAGAAATTAAAACTGGTACTTTTTGCCTTTTTTTCTACGGTTTGTAATATTTTATTAGATTATAGAAAAAAATGCAAAAATACAAAAGCAAATAGTAGGACATAGTGGGGAGGAAAAAGGGGGAAAAGTGAGAGGGAGAAGGGAGAAGGGAAAAAGAACAGACTTTCTCTGTTGCAGTAGAAGGAAGCATTAACATTGAACCTCAACTTTTTACTGTTCCATAATACTATAAACTAGCCATTTCTATAACAACAAATGAGTCTAATCTGTAACCCCCCCTTTTCTTTTTAGTCATCAAGTTATTGACACCTTGTTAAGCACTGGTGGTACTCAAATATTGTCATGTCCTAAAAGTGGTACAAAAAGCCCTGCTCCAATGGACCGAGACTGGTAAGCCCCATCTTGTTGGCAGCAGACACCTTGTGTCTGTGGATGGGTTTCCCAGGAGCAAGGGTAGTAAAAGGAGTTTTTAGTTTGAGCTCAAGGGCTGCTTTGGAAAGGTGAGTGAGGAGAGAAATGTGTGTATGTCTGTGTGTGTGAATGAGAAGACCCTTTTCCCAATCAGAGTTGGATTTTGCTCCCTCTGGCCTTTCCTAACCGCAGAAAGGATCTATTGAACCAACAGACCCTGGAAAGCATGGTGGTTTGGCCAGAGTGCAGGACCTTTTGTTAGGGAAAAGGGAGAGGCTGTGTGAGATGGAATGGAAAAGTGAATGAGAGAATCAGATTTGGGCAACCAACTGGTAAGGCCCTGTAAGCAAAGCCCAGGTCTGGGAAGGAGGTGCTCACGGTAGCTGCTTGGGAAAAAGGCAAGCAGATCCTCCCAGACTCCTCTGAGTCCAAAATAGCAAAAGTAGAAGTGTGCACACAGGAAAAATTATTCAGGAAAAGTTGTGAATAAAAGTGTAGTTGTAAGTAGCTGTGAAAAGCTGGTGGAAGGAGGAGCACATACATGCTGGTTGGGGACAGCAGGTCCTCTCAGTCCCTTTTTTGGTCTGCAAACTGAAGGCAGTGTTCCCATTAAAGGAGGGGCCCTTACTCTGCATTGGGAACCAGAGTCCTCCTGGACACTTTTTAGTCTGAAAGCTGACAGGCAGTGCAGTAGGAATTTTGCCACGAGGGAGACCCGGCTAGAGCTAATTGAACCCACATCCGAAGGGAAACATGGGAAGCTGTAGCTCGAGGGTCGTACGCAGATCCCCTCTAAGTGATTTGTTGATGGCGTGGGACGAGAGGCGAGTGCCCGTCCTAGCCGGTATGAAGAAAAAATGGTAAAGGGAAATTTGTGAAGAATGGGCTTTGCTCAGGGCTCTGCTGGGAAACCAATTTAGCTAAATAAAGGTACTTAAAAGGAAAAGGAAAATAAAGTATAGGAATAGTGATTTACTCTCTCTCTCTTTCTATGCAACCACATGTTATGCTTAAGATTTGTGCTAACTAAGATTTATGGTGGGAATGACCAGGATGTGTAAAACTAAGAGTTCTGTTTCCCCTTTCTGTTCTCTTTTCCTTGTCTTTCTGTGTGTTTGTATGTCAAAGTCTTTGTGTGTGAGGTAAATGTAACTGTTAATTGTCTCTAATCCAAAGAGAAAAGAATTTTAAAATTCTGCTAGAAATTCTGCTTAAAATAAGCCACCAAAAGGAAAATACCCTCACTCTGTCTGGCCAACAAACAGGGTGAAGAGAAATGTTCTCTCTCTCTCTCTCTCTCTCTCTCTCTCTCTCCCTCCCTCCCTCCCTCCCTCCCTCTCTCTCTCTCTCTCTCTCTCTCTCTGTACTTGTAAGGACAGCCAAAAGTTGTCAGGAGGGAATGTTTTAAGTTCATCTACAGGAAACGTTTTGTTCTTCCTTTTCGGTATGTGTTGTAAATGGGTTTTATCTGTCTATCCTTTTCCTGTAACATGCGGTGTGTTTAGCTACAAGAGCCTCATGAACTCAAGTTTGCTTGTGTAGGGGAAAAAATCTTCTTCTTAAGTTTCTTTTCTTATCCTATCACTAATCAGTGAAACTACTATGGAACTAATCCTGGAACACATAAGCATTTATTTTCAATCTCTAATGTGATATTTTTATCTAAATTGTGCATTGGTAATGCTGGGCAAAATGCTGTCATGATGTTTAAATTTTTTTGAAAACAGATATAAAAGGTAGACTCTCCTGCCCCTGGCAAATTGCACACCTTAAAATATTAGGGTTTTAAAATTATTTGGAACTTTCAGCATTCTCAAGCTGCTCAGCATTTTCAAGTTGCAAGTCCTTAAGTCCTCTTTAACATGTTGCAAATGTTCAGTTTCAGAAGTGAGACTTTTCATTTTTTTTTGTTCTCTTACCAGAATCCAGCCTCTCTTTTATCCTCATCTGTGGTATCCCCATTTTGTCTGCTTATCTGTTTCTTTAACAACTGCAGTAATGTCTTTTCAAACTTTGCCTGCAAGCTACCCCCCCATCTACTTCTCCATTTTTTATCTTCTGTTCTCCATGCCTTCGTCTGCCTCTCCTGAGAGAGTCCACCCAGAAAGGGGGGAGGGGATCTTGTTCTCATGTCTTTCAGCCTGCACAGATGACCCCTGCAACCCTTGGAAGCAGACCACACTGACCCAGATGCTGCCTCCATTCATTTGAGCCATGGAATTGGGTTTTGATCCAGCCATCCACTAGAAAGTCACCATGCAACCAAAGTGGAACAGATCTTCCCAAGTCCTACCATCCCCCCAGATGCCTGTGAAAGCTGCAGAGGAAGGAAGGAGTCCTGGAGCCATTGGCCCCCATGTGAAGCCTCAGACGACAACTGGAAAGACTATGGGGGGAGGGTGGAAACTCATTGTAAGATTTTCTTTCTTGCCTCATTTGTATTGTAATAAGCCATTTGAATGTATTTACGGAGGGATGGCATTTGGGAATGGTTGGCACAGCAAGTACTGAACACGTTGGACTTCTGGCTGGTGGGAGGGAAAATTTGTCCAGGATGCTTGTAGTGCCTGTTTTGTATGAATAGCTACATGCACACACACCATTCAAAATCACACTGAGTCTATCCCCTTCACCTAACTTCAGTAAAGCTTCAGGCTGGCTCTTGCCCTGTGGCATTAAAGCTTTGCATGCACAACTTCCTGCAAATTCCAAGGGGGAGGGAACCAGGCCCCCTCAGGCAATTTGCAATTCATATGTTCTCACTGAGGAGGTAACAGGAAAGAGATCTCCAAACCCAAGCCCTGAATATGTTGCACTGGTGGACTCAGAGTGGGAGTCCTAGCGCTGTGTGCAATTTAAGAAAAATTAATAGCCTGGCTTGCACACTAGCTAACCTCAGTTGGACATCAGAAACCTGGATGCACTGAACTAAGAGCTAAGGCAGGAAGCAACCCTTGAAAATGGGCAGCCAGTGGTTATGTATTGAGGAAAACATGGCTGTGAAGAATTTTGGGAGGCATGTGCAGACCCGATTGGAAGCTCAAAGTGACATCCAACATTTGAAAAAAATTGGCACAGAATATTGGACAGTATACATTTCTTTTCCACCTAAAAGAACTTTTGCCCTAGCTTTAGATCTTCATGGTTGAAAGGCTCCCCCTTTTGGGAGTCACTGCAGGGATATTTTTCTGCTGCCTCTATTAGTGTCTTCCCCTTTTTTGCATTAACAGTTTAAAAGCTTGTTTATCAAGTCTCCCTGACCAGATCAATTTTTAATCTTGTGCCAGTAAAAGTGTGCCACTCACACTCTTATGGCACAAAGGGGGGATATTGTGGGAAGAATCCAGAGAAAGAAATATTTTGGGAAATATTAAAAAGGCAGAATATATTTCCCCAAAGGATTTTAAAGGCAGAAACCAACCCCCACCACCAAGTCTTTCTGCCCCAAACAGAAACCAGGTCTGCAGAAATGCAGATGTGATAATCTTCTCAGAAAGATTGGAGCCAGGAAGCTTGGATAGAAAGAAAGATCCCTAGAATCCACAATCCCTCACACCAAAAACCCAACAGACATCAGCCATAGCCACAGGGAAGCAGGATATGACCTTTGGGATATAATAGGATTAACCCACCACCATCAGAATACCAGAAAGGCACAGACTCAGGTTAAAGTTCATGCCACAAGAACAACTCCAAACAAAAGCTCAAGAAGGTATAAAAGCCCACCACTCCCTGCTACTTGTGGTCAGTTTTTTCAGAGCCATCTTTCTGTCTGGCTCTCTTCAATAAACTACAACCTTCTTTCTAAAGCAGTCTCCATGTTGTTTATTCCCGGCTTGGACTGGACCCTGATGAAGATTTTTCTTTCAACCCAATGAAAAAATTTGAACCAATCTTAATATATGCTGAAATGCTGGGGGGAGGGGAAACAAAAATTTAAAAGTTATGAGGGTTGGTTGTGATCTAATTCAATTTAGATTAACCCAATCCGATTAGAAACTATTCTCAAAACACAGTAAAATTTTTTTAGCATGATTTAGTCTACCTGAATCATCCAATCGGTTTGGAGGCACTCAGCTAATTTGCTTTCGATTTTATTTAGAAATTTGCATTAACTCTAAATCTTTGCACAACTTAAACTTTGTACGTCACACAAATTAAATATTCCCTTTCTGCTCCCCCCCCTTCAACAACGCTTTGGGATGTATCGGATGTTATCTGCTTACCAGCAGCCTTCGGCAAAAAAATAAGCTTTCTTCAGCACATATTTAGTTATATTTATTTATTCAATTTCTATAGCCGCCCAACTGAACCAAATGACTCCTGACGGCTTACAATTCTAAAGGCTTCTTCCACCACACACACCCCACCGATCCTTTTCAGCGATGGGATGCTATTTTCGTGTTTTATTTTCTCCCTGCCCTTTTTGTTTTCGGTTCTCACCTGAGGCAAAGAGAACTCCGCGCGAACGTGGAGACATTGATTTTTACACACAACGCGCTGGCCAACCAACATTTTCATTGTAACGTGAGAGCATTCATTCGCCCAGGACCGGGCCTGGGGTGGGGGAGGCAGCGATACAGCGGCCAAAACAAGAGATGACGATGGACTAAACTAAAGCTTTTTAACTGCTGCTCGTAAAAGGTCTCGCGCTTATGCGCGCGCAGGAAACAAACAGCGAGAGAAAGGATCAGAGAGAGAAAAATCCATGAAACAGGAAGCCGAGGAAAGCCGCGCGCTATCGCGCGAGAATTTCTACACAGGCGCATTCATCTTCTTACTCAGGACTAGCCAGCGAGGGACCCTTAAGGAAAAGCGAGTGGGGTGGCGGACGTAATCCTGAGGTTGAATGTCTGACTGACTTGGTTGGCTGTGGCAAGGGCCACGTAGCGTTGCAGTGGGAGCGGCGGGGAGGGCGAGCGAACGAAGGATAGGCAGAACCACGGTAGAGGTAGCTGCAAAAGGGGGCAAGGCCTGCTCCTTAAAACAGGCGGGTGCTCTAACCAGGGTAAGGTAGGCAGGAAGGAGGGCCCTGACCGCCCTCTCCCTTCCCCCTCCCCTCCCCTCCCCTCCCCTAAGCATGGATCACCGTGGCGGCGGCGGCGGCAGCAGCGATGGAGCTATAGAGGCGACGACAGGCGGATGATCCCGGCCTGGGTGAGTTCGTGCAAGGCAAGAGGCCCAGTAGTTGGCAGAAGGGGTAGATCAAGTTTTACTTGATGGGCCCCCGAACCTCATTTGTTTATCTCCCACTTTTCCAGGAAGTTCAGTGGTGCAGTTTTCCAGCACAATAAAAGTATGTTTCGTCAAATGTACATATGAGCATGTACAAAGTAACTGGTATTGATAGGCTTTGGATAAAGTTAGCAAGATTTAGCCCAGAAGACATGGCTTTCAGGTAGGCATGGTGATCTTGAAACTCTTATATTTGGAGCAACATTTCTTGCAGCGATCCTTAACTCTGCAGAAGTAGAGATTATAATTCTTATAGAGGTGATTATGAGTGCTGAAGACTTGAAGGTTATTTGAAACACAAAATTTGGAAAAGTTGAGATAGAAGTTGGGTTGAGATAAATGTACAAAAAGTATTTACTTTGACACGTTAAAAATGGTTGGACTGCATCACCTGAAATGTTTGGCATTGAAATATCTCAGGATTAGGAAGCTGTATTATGTGTACTTTGCATCCTTACATTAACAATTCCTTTTTTCCCCCTGAATTCTACCTGGAAGCATAGACTTTCTTGGTCATTATAAACAAGAAATATTATATAATATTTTTCTGACATATGCATGGTTTTCCTCTTCTGAGCTATGGAGACTGCATTATATGTCTACTAAAAATAATTCCTATTAAATGTTTACTTAAAGATTTGCTGTTGTTCAAATAGTGTAAATAAAAGAAATCCTAAATTATTTTCCTTTCTTCAGTTCTGAAGTATACTGAAGGTGCCCAAATAATGTCAATAAATAATATTTCAACCTGTGCATGGTTATAAAATACTTGACATGTGGTTTTCATAAAACATGGCTGTGTATTAGGGTTTTGATGATGCAGCCATATGAAATTTGAGTTCAGACATAAGAATGCTTCAAGTACCAATCCTTCCTTGTATGTTGGAAAACAGTATATTTATTTTGATGATAGATGTTCAGAATGATATTGTGAGAGAAATTCAGAAATTTTATTTGGGAAGCAAACATTCTTCTTGATGTTCTGCCTGACAGTATAGTGTAACTTCTTTCAAGTGAGTTGATCTTCAGTCCTTCACGGAGTAGTGTGTTACCAATTGTTTTTTTGGTGACTATGCTCCCAGCTGCCTTGAGATCATTTACAAGATCCTCCTGTGTAGTTCTGGGCTGATTCCTCACCGTTCTCATGATCATTGAAACTCCACGAGGTGAGATCTTGCATGGAACCCCAGACCGAGGGAGATTGACAGTTATTTTGTGTTTCTTCCATTTGCGAATAATCGCACCAACTGTTGTTGCCTTCTCACCAAGCTGCTTGTCGATAGTCTTGTAGCCCATTCCAGTCTACAATCTTGTCCCTGACATCCTTGGACAGCTCTTTGGTCTTGGCCATGGTGGAGAGTTTGGAATCTGATTGATTGCTTCTATGGACAGGTGTCTTTTATACAAGTAACAAGCTGAGATTAGGAGCACTCCGTTTAAGAGAGTGCTCCTAATCTCAGCTCATTACCTATATAAAAGACACCTGGGAACCAGAACTCTTGCTGATTGATAGGGGATCCAATACTTATTTCACTCATTAAAATGCAAATCAGTTTATAACTTTTTTGAAATGCGTTTTTCTGAAATTTTTTGTTGTTATTCTGTCTCTCACTGTTAAAATAAACCTACCATTAAAATTATAGACTTTCTTTCTTCGGTGCCATTGTAACTTTGAACGGTCCCTAAGTGAACTGTTGTAAGTTGAGGACTACCTGTACTAGTTCAGATTTTGTTTCAGTGTACAACAACTTTATGGAACAAGGTAGTTTACAGATGCATAATTTACCTCGTTTAGAAAAATGTTTCCACTTTATGTTGAGGTATGTATATATTTCTTCTAGATGCAGTTCAAGGTGCTGGTTGTCATCTTTAAAACCCTTTAGGGCTTTGGACCAGGGTATATTTGGGATCGCCTAGTTCCGATTATATCTGCCCACCCAATGACCCCTCCCCCCAGAATAATATTCACACAATGCTGATTTTACAGAGGCTGTTAAAAACTTGCTATTCCATTAGGCCTTTTGGGATGGATATGTTATGGGTTTGGGTTTTTTGAAGTAGGGTTGTATTTGTTGTTGATGAATGATATAGTTACTTGGTTAATAAATAATGGATGATTTTGTGGTTTCTTTTTTCTCTATTTTTCTCTATTGTTTTAATCTGATTTGCAAAGGAAGTAATGTAAGCCACACAGAGTCAATAGCAATTGGAACAGCATATCAGCCTAACAAAATAATAAAGGGATAGGTGGTAAAAAAATAAGTAAAAAATATATTCAGGTCAGTGTGTGTATGAGTAACACCACTATCAACAGAAAGACAACACCACTTTTAACAAGAGAAAGATGTTTATCTAAGTCGCACTCGTATTCTGTATTATTAATGGGTGGCACTAGTGGTACAAATGAATGTTTTGGGAGTGCTGATGTTAATGTTATAGAGATTGTTTTTTAGATTAAAATGTTCCTTTAAATCTACTTTAGCATTGTTTTTGTATTTTATTAGAATTTCTGTTTAATATAAAAAACACAAGTTTAAAAAGAGGATACAGTGGACTTCTGGTTCCGAATTGCGGCACCTCTAGCCGCACGGGGAGACTTGTCTCCTCGTTCGGCTAGTTTCCCTCCGTCGGTAGACCCCTGTGGGGGTCGAAAGTCGCGCCTGGAGGGCGCGACTACCGTCGACGAGGCTGTGCTCGACTGCAGAGGAGCGGCGGCTCCTCTAGCTGTCCGAGCTGACTCTGAGGGCCGACGGAGCAGAAGACCGGCCATAAAATGGCCGATCACCTAGCTGCACCAACCTCAAGTCACAAGAACAACTAAGCATGAAGAACCACCGTGGTGAATCCGGGTGAGACCTTTCCTTCCCTCGCTATCCTGATTTTTCCTGTAAGAGTTTCTATTTTCCCTTATTAAGAAAGGGGCGGCTGCCTATATGTGGAAAGAAGAGCTAAAAAGAAAAGGATTAATTTTTGTGTGTGTGGTTTTTTTTTTTACTATTTGACTGCTGTGGGCTGAATTTCAGGGGAAAGAAGGGAAAAAGAGACATTGTTACTTTCCTTTTTTAATTTGATAATGTAGAAGATGATTTTTGTTGATTCTTTTAAAAAAAAAGAAAGAGAAAACTTTCCTTTTTTGTTCTTTCTTTAACTGGATTAACTTGGGGGAAAAAAGAAGAAAAAGACTTTATAGTCCACTGAGGACATCTGGTGGTGAAAAAGCGAAACTTCAACTGTATTTCTCCCTGTTATTTGAAGAGGATTGGATAATAAAAGAGAAAAAATAACTGGACAGCTGGGTGGTGAAGCTGGCTATTAGACTTTTGGAGGCGGATATTTGTGGATTTTTCTTAAGTAGTCTCTAATAAAGGAATAGGCAAAGCTACCACCAAAATGGCTGAAAGTTATCCACATCTTGACTATGATTTAATACTGGAAAAATATTAGAAGTTAGAGAAGATTTTAAAACTTATTGGAAATCTTGGAGAAAATCCAAAGATGTCACCTTGGAATCTTATATTGACCCTTTAATAATGAATCAAGTTATGGAACAAGGAATAATAGAAGATTAACAGAATAATCCTGAACAGACCTACTTACAACTTAAAGAGACAGAGACACTATTCTTACAGCCTAATTGTGAATCTGCATTAAGAGAAAATGTGGAAACCACTGAATCAACTAATGCTACGCATTACCTACAATTGATGGACAATTTTGATGACCAAGAAATAACTGTAATTGACCCAACTCAATTACCAAAAATAACAAAGATTGACACCCAGACACAACTTTTTGGAAATTACAATAAAGAGGAAAGGGAAAGAAAATTTGTTCAGTTTGAATCTGTTAGGAATCCTTGTAATCAAATCTTGAGGTTTGATAACCGAAAAGCCTTACTATGGGAACCAAATTGGCATAGAAAGAAAGCTAGAGTCAGGTTTAAATGTGATACAAAATGTTATTTGATGGGTTAAAAAGGCTTAGAAATTGTGTCTGTTCTCCTGCATGGGTGGATTCCGAATCCACCAATGGGTATTCACTGTCTCCTGCCCAATAGCAGACTAGGTCCGAAATTTAGCCCCGCCTCATGGCTTCCTTCCCCAGTTTTTTCCTAGTCTGAAGCCCAAGAACAGCTCTTCTCGGTAGCTCCAGGGAAATAGAGTTTTTTTTTTCGGGAAAAGGACTGGTAAACCTTAATTTTTAGTTGCCTTAGTAGTTTAGTTTTCAGCTATTGGACATACGAAATTTAGAGGTTGTTTTGTTTTTTGGAAATTACCTGTTTTTCGTCGGGTTCCTTTCGGAGCCTTCCTCCTCGTCGCCGAGATCGCTGGGGAGGCCGCCCAGGCCTAGGGCCTCGGGGGAACGGGAGCCGCGGGGGGAAATATCCCCGGACTCCCGGACGGCCTCCAGACAGCGTCCAAGATCCCACAGTTGTCGAAGGAAGGTCGAGGCCTCGGTCGATCGACGCAGAAAGGGCGGAGGACCGCCCCTACCAACCGCAAGTGGGGCTCTTGGGACGGGGGAGGAGGTCGCCGGACCATTGGGCCGGCGGTGGTAGACGGAGCCGCTTCCAATCGGGGCGGGTAGACCGGAGCCTGTAGAATCCAGGCACCGCGTGGCCGAGAGCGCTGAGCTCCGACCAAAAAATTGGCGCGGTGGCCATTTTGATTAAGGGGAGGTCCCAGCCACTGGCGCGAATCGCCATATTGGAAAGGGGGTGGTCCCAGCCCGTCCGCACCGCCTGATTGGCGCTCTTCGCAAGGGCGCGAAATACCACTTCCAGAAGGAGGGCGTACAAGCCTCCTTTGTTTCCCTTTACTGGGGCCTAGGCCCAGGCAGCCTGCCGGCGAGCAGCAATTGCTGGAGCCGCTGGTCCGTGGCAGGTGACCGGGCAGCTGCGGCCCGGAAGCGTGAAGTGCGGGTGTCGTTGCAGTCTCAACGGCATTAGAACCGGGCAGTACCAGAGGAATCAGGGCGGCCCAGGCAGAGAGCCCTTCGTTCGGGGGATCTGCGAACCGCCTTTCTTCCAAGCTACCGTCGCGCAGGTCAGGGAAGACCTCCCTGTAGCGCTACCGACGTCAGCCGCGCCAGCCAGCTACCAGGACACAGTCCTAGTAGGAGCATGGCCATGGCTGAGGGCACCCCGGCCCAAGGCTCAGCGCCCCCTCCGTCGCCCCCACGTCGACCAGAGGAACAAGGGGGGGCAATAAGAAGGCCAAAACCAAGCACCTAACTGAGCCATCAAAGACAGCTGAGCGTCAGGCCATAAGGAGACATCAGGCCTTGGAGAAAGAATTCGCCAAGGCCCAGAAGCTCAGGGCCAGTGGAACAGAGAGAGCAGATCTGTTCCCCATGGAGACTCCCAGCCCCTTTGGGTCTTCGGGAAGCACGGAGCAGGGGTTCAGAGAATGGCTTCCCAGGGGTGAGACGGAAGGAGAACGGTCTCCAATATCGGTGCCATCATCACCAGCGCACTCCGAACCCACAACCAGCCAGGAGGAGGCTGGGCGCAGAGGTAGGAAAAGAACCAGGTCTGGTAAGTGGTCATCTCAGCTTCATTCTCTTTTGCAGGAAGCCCTAGAACACCTCAGGCCCTCCAGGAGTGAGTCCCCTCCTCGGAGGGCTCACACTCCTCGGAGAAGCACCCCCCGGAGGGGGAAGGTAGTGTCCCATGACTCTGACGTGTCTGAGACTTCCTCACAGGTGGCAGACGAGGAGCTGGAGGAGTGGGATGACGAGGGAGCCCCATTGTCAGAGAATGAGGAGGCAGATCATCAGACAACCCAGGTTTCAGGTCTGTTTGACCACACCTTGTTCCACTCCCTCTTGCCAAAAATATGCTCCGTACTCGATCTGCCAACCAAGACTAAGGAGGTCAGACCGCCGTCCTCGGAAGAGGAGGACGCCAAGGACCCACTGATGTACTCAACGGTATCAGAGGTAATACAGGTACCATGCACAAAGGTCTTCAGGTCATCGGTCCGGTCCCAGTGGACCAACCTGAGTGCTATTCCTTCACCAAACAGCATTGAAAAGAAGTTGTTTAATGTATGCAGTCCCCTGGCATCTCTCATAGAGCTGCCACAGGTAGATGAGCCGCTAATCTCTCTCTTTTCTTCCTCAGCCATCCCTGGTGACATCTCAGAGGCGATGAGGGCGGAGGAGAAGAAGGTAGAACTCTCCCTCCGCAGGGTACACCACTCTTCGGCCTGGGCCATTAGGGCCTTGTCCACTGCATCTGTCTTCTCCAGGGCTACGATTAGGTGGCTGCGGGAGCTGCAGGCAAGCGTCCCTCCGGAGCAGGTACGCATACAGCAGACACTGACCAAACTGCGCATGACAGCGGAATTCATGGCGGACGCCACACTGGCTGCTTCACGATACGCGGCCAGAGCGATCGCAGGTACGGTGGCAGTCAGGAGACTCACATGGCTTAAGAACTGGAAGGTGGATCTCAAGTCAAAGTGGTGACTTGCCACAGCTAAGTATTCAGGATCAAAACTTTTTGGAGCGATCCTGGATCCTTACGTGATCGAGGATAAGACCAAGAGAAAGGTGTTAGCACACCCCTCAAGAAAGACGGATAGGGCAGGTCAGGAGTTCCGCAGACAGGCTCCCCGCCAGAGCGGGAGCGGGGAATGGAGACAGCCCTTTCAGGGAGGACGGTCCTGGGAAGGGCCCAGAACTCCGCGTACCTTCCCATACAGGCAGGAGCGCGGCCAGGACCGTCCAGCCTCCGGCAGGGGCCAACCTTCCAAACGTCCCTTCAAGGGGGGGGGAGGCCGGCCCTACAGACGCTCCAAGTGACCCCTGGAGCAGTCCCATCGGGGGTCGTCTGGCGCTGTTCAGCGAGGCATGGCAGACGACCACGACGGATGCCTGGGTCAGGGAGACGGTGGCCCAGGGTCTAACAATAGAATTTTATTCCACTCCACCAAACCACTTCATAAGGTGTCCGTTGTCACGCAACAAGACCAAGGCGGGTCTGCTAGATCAGGCCATAGAACACCTGGAGGAGATAAGAGCAATAGAGCCGGTTCCTCCAGAACAGGAGGGACAGGGATTCTACTCCATTCTCTTCCTGGTGCCAAAGTCGTCCGGGGATTGGAGAGCCATCCTCGATCTAAAACGCCTCAACCACTACGTAGTATACAGGAAATTCAAAATGCAGTCTCTCAGATCCATACTGGCAGGTATCAGAAAAGGGGACCTGATGTCATCCATAGACCTCACAGAGGCCTACCTGCACATCCCAATAAGGAGGGATCACAGAAGGTTTCTCAGATTTTGTTACAGGGGGCGACACTTCCAGTACAGGGCCCTACCATTCGGCCTATCCTCAGCGCCCCGAGTGTTCACAAAGATCCTGGCGGCTCTGGGAGCACATCTACGCATGATACCGGTAAAGAGTCCAATGCTATTTGGACGACATTCTGATTCTGTCAGGTTCACACAGGGCAGCAGTGGCGGATGTTCAGACCACCATAGACATCCTCCAGACTCACGGGTTCTCAGTAAACCACAAGAAAAGCCAGCTCACGCCATCGAGGAGACTTCTCCACCTAGGGGCCATCACAGACTCGGAATGGGGCATGGTGTATCTGTCACAGGAGCGTCGGGAGAGTTTACAGAAACTAGCGATTCTGGTAACACGGAGAAAGTACTACTGTCTCCGTAGTACAACTATCCCAGCTCCTGGGGAAGATGATATCATGCCTGGGGATTGTTCCGTGGGCAAGGCTCCACTCCAGAAGTCTCCAATGGCTCCTGCTTCCCTACCAAAGGCGGAACCAGAGCGCCTCGCTCAGGAGAGTCAGGGTCACTCCCCAGGTCATAGCATCCCTCAGATGGTGGAGGTCAGACGCCCTAAGCAGGGGCACTCCACTCAGGGAACCCGAAAGGATCACAGTCACGACCGACGCAAGCCTGTTCGGGTGGGGGGCCCATTCCACGGACAGGATAGCCCAGGGGAGGTGGAGCCCAGGGGACCTACGCCACAAGATCAATTGGCTCGAGCTGAGGGCCATCCACCTGGCCATGCTGCAGTTCTCATCCCACCTAGCAGGGAGTCACGTGCTGGTCCTGACGGACAATGTAACAGCAAAGGCGCACGTGAACAAGCAGGGCGGGACCAGGTCGGTGGCCCTCATGAAGGAGGCCCGGGCGCTGGGCCTGTGGGCGGAGCAGCACCTGGCCTCACTCAAGGCAGAACACATATCGGGGGAGGCAAACCAGCAGGCGGACTCCCTCAGCAGGGCCACGGTAGACCACGCGTAGTGGAGGCTGGCCCCGGAACTGTTCGAGGCAATCTCGGACAGGTTCGGCCGGCCTTGCCTGGACCTCTTCGCGTCTCCAGCAAACACTCAAACTCAACGCTTCTTTTCCAGGTTCCAGACCCGGGGAGCGGAAGGGACGGACGCGCTCAGATGCAGGTGGACACAGGGGCTCCTGTACGCCTTCCCTCCTCCGCCCCTAATACAGGCAACAATCCGCAAACTGATTCTAGAGCAGGCGGAGGTGATACTAATTGCTCCATACTGGCCGAGACGTCCATGGTTTGCAGACCTGGTAGACCTATCACTCTCGCCAGTGTGGAGACTCCCTCCGAGCCAGGTATCCCTGAGCCAAAGGAAACTCCAACACCCAGACCCACAATGGCTCCAACTAGCCGCCTGGCACTTGAGCGGGAGGGTTTGAGTAGGCAGGCCTTCTCAGAGGAGGTCATTTCGGTCATCCAGGACGCCCGCCGACCCTCCACCAATAGGATCTATGACGCCACCTGGAGGAATTTCTCCTCCTGGTGCAGTAGGCAAGGGCTAAACCCCCTGTCTGTCACCATTCCCGTCATCCTCCAGTATCTGTGGGAGGGCATGAGCAGGGGTCTAGCGACCAACACCATCCGTAGACAGGTAGCAGCCCTTCAAACGGTCCTGGTCTGTGAGGACCGGGGAACCCTGTCACAACACCCAGCGGTGAGTGCCTTCCTAAAAGGGGCCGCCACAAGACGGCCCCCTGTAGTCCACCGTTTCCCATCCTGGGATTTACACAAGGTACTACAAGCGCTAACTGAGGCCCCCTTCGAACCACTGGGAACCAGTTCACTCCGTTTCCTGACGCTGAAGGTGGCCTTCCTCGTGGCGATCACCTCGGCAAGGAGGATTTCGGAGTTGGGGGCTCTTTCGGTCCGCCCGGACCTGCTCACATTCGCAGAAGGCAGGGTAACTCTGCGGCTGGATCCAACCTTCATACCTAAGGTCAACACATGGTTCCACAGGTCACAGGAACTGGTCCTTCCGGATTTCTGTCCAAATCCCATGCACCGTCTGGAGAGACAGTGGCACACATTGGACGTGCGCAGGGCTCTGCGTCACTACGTTGATAGAACAGCAGCTTTCAGGAGATCTGAGGCCCTATTCGTGTCCTATCATCCTTCTTCCAAGGGTCGGAAGGTATCCTCCTCGACCATTGGGAGGTGGATCAGGGCATGCATAGCTAAGGCCTATGAATCATTGGACCTGCAGGTACCAACCAACATCACGGCTCACTCCACAAGGAGCGCGGCCACATCGGCAGCTTGGCGCACTCAGGCGCCACTGGAGGAAATTTGCAGAGCGGCCACGTGGGCCTCTCCGTCCTCCTTTGTTAGAAATTACAAGATTGATCAATTTGCTGCAGCTGAGGGTTCGTTTGCCAGAAGGGCCCTGCAGCAGATAGTTGAGCCCTAGTAAGAGATAGCCTAGACTCCCACCCAAAGGGACTTATGAGGGCTTGGGTACGTCCCATTGGTGGATTCGGAATCCACCCATGCAGGAGAAGAAGCGTTGTCTTACCTGAACGCCTTTTCTCTGCATGGGGGGATGGAGAATCCACGCCCTCCTCTAGCCAGTCTAGGCAGGGTTTTCTCTTACAGGACGATGGAAGGGAGCTACACGGTCCGATCTGATGGAGAGCTTCGCCTGTCAAAAACTGGGGAAGGAAGCCAGGAGGCGGGGCTAAATTTCGGACCTAGTCTGCTATTGGGCAGGAGACAGTGAATACCCATTGGTGGATTCTCCATCCCCCCATGCAGAGAAAAGGCGTTCAGGTAAGACAACGCTTCATTTAACGATGAATGAAGGATGTAAATTTACTGTTACTATGGTTGATAATAATTTGAGGGAGTTAATCTTTCTAGAGGACAAGAAAACCTTATAGAAGTAGATTGATGAAATGATTGAATATATTTAGTAAAAAAGGAAAAAAGAAAGAGAATATGTCTGATTTAATTAGGAATGAAAGATCAGAATTGCCTGATATTATAATTGACAAGTATTTGAAGATATAAACTTTATCAAGGCCTTAAAAAGTTTTTTTTGTTTTATAGATGTAGATTGATGAAATTATAGAATATATTCTTAAAAATAGAACTGTATTTGTTGGACCTATATTATTATTTTAAATATGATAACTATGTCGTAATAGAGAGAGAGAAAGAGTTATTTGTGATAAGGGAAAAAAACCTGTCTCAATGAACGATTGTGTATTAAGGATACCTGAAATCACAATTATATACTTACTAAAATGTAGTCGGAGTATGATAACTGTAATGAGTACAGCCTAAAAACAGGATATAGATTATAATTGCATGTGTTTGATGACCTTTGTAATTGTATAAATTTTAATAAGCAATATCATATTCAATTTGAGCTATATTTATATGACTTTGTCTTTGAATGATTGGACATCCTGATCAGCACGTTGTGTCCTAAGCTTTTGGGGAAAGATGGGAAAAATCAGTAAAAAAAATTTTTTTTATCTTTTATTTTTTTTTAAAAAAGGAAAGAAATATTTACTGAGAAGATTAAAATAGAAGTATTAATGTATAATACAGATAGGGAAATTTGGAGAGAGGAGTTGCTCGGACATTACCCCTGAACTGCATCTGAAGAAAGGAGAGGAGAGAGGAAAGAGTGAAGGAGGGGATAAGGAAGTAGGAAGGTTGGAGGAGAAGAGGAGGAGTGGAGAGAAAGGGAAGGAGAGGGGTGGGGGAAGAGGGAAGTAGGGAAGAGAAGGAAAGGAGAAAGAAGGTAGAGAAGAAAGAGTGTGGATGTGGTGAAAGGGGAAATGGGCGAGCAACACCAAAAGTTACGTGTAGGTATTTATCTCATTTCTTTAAAAGTACTGTATATATGAATGTAAAAGAACAAATGGTAACATCTTATAAATATCATGGTATATGTATCGGGGAGAGTTTGGAATGAAATTGACAAAGTCTTAAAATAGGTTTAACAGAAATTTATGACAGAAATGGAATATATTAAATTTATATGTTTTTGTTTTTTGTTTTGTGTGGGTGAGGGAAATAGAAAGATGAAAGTGAATGTATTAAGTTGAGCTGTTTATGTATGTTTTTATTCTGGAATTTTTGCTTACCCAATCACCACGGTGTGTTTTAAGCACCTATTGTTAAAATCATAAAACCAATAAAATATTTTTCAAAAAAAAAAAAGAGGATACAGTGAATACATGTTTATTTGCTTGGTTTGCTCATGTCAATCCTCTTTCCACTTTGACCACCTCTTTGTCCCCAAATTACAGCAACTCAATAATGGAATAGATTCATTTGTTAGTATATCCTGACTTATGTTAAACGAGATTATAGCATGCCATGTGAAATTAATATTTTCATTTCATTTCATTTATTTCGACTTATGTGCCGCCCTTCTCCCCAGACTCAGGGCGGCTCACAACAGAAATATAAGTACAGAAATTATAGATCACTTAAAATAATGGTACAATATAAAACTGTGAAACTATAAAAAACTATACTCACTCATACAACATACACTCCCAATTAAAGGCCCAGGGGCAGAGCACAGCTCACACGCCCCAAGCCTGTCTGTAAAGATGTGTTTTTAAAAGTTTACGGAAAGCTAGGAGGGAAGGAGCAGTACGAACCTCTGAGGGAAGTTGATTCCAGAGGGCTGGGGCAGCAGTAGAGAAGGCCCTAACCCTATGTCCCGTCAGACAGCACTGTCTAGCAGACGGGACCCGTAGAAGGCCAACCCTATGTGCCCTAACCGGTCGCTGGGATTCACGAGGCAGAAGACGGTCCCGCAAGTATCCTGGCCCATTGCCATATAGGGCTTTATAGGTCATAACCAACACTTTGAATTGTGTTCGGAGACCAATTGGCAGCCAGTGCAGCTCACGGAGGGCTGGAGTGACATGAGCATGTCTTGGGAGACCCAAGACGGCTCACGCGGCCGCATTCTGAACCACCTGCAGTCTCCGGACATTCTTCAAAGGTTGCCCCATGTAGAGAGCATTACAGTAGTCGAGTCTCGAGGTGACAAGGGCATGGGTGACTGTGAGGAGTGATTCCCGATCCAAATAGGGCTGCAACTGACCCTATATATGCTGCATTATTATGACCTCATCTTGTATTTGTACTGCATCCTGCATGGAGGGTGGTAATTAAAGTACCTCATAAAGGCTACTATCAAGATGCAGTTACATCTACATTTACATGCCAGCAAGTGGTCCGCACAAACAAGCAAAGCCCCATCCGCGGGATGCAGGCAGCACACAAAACCACGCCCCCTCCAGTCAGTGGAAAAACCTCTCTCCACGTAATCGATCCCTGGTGGCCAAAAGGTTGGGGACATCTGGTCTACAGTATATTAAGTTGTTGGGGGATTTTTTTGCTTGTTTGCTTTGGCTTTGACTCTCTTTGTGCTGCCAGAGTCACTGTTATGAAATAGACCAGTGGTTCTCAACCTTTTTAATGCCGCGACCCCGAACCGGTCGTAAGTCGAGGACTTTCCTGCCCGGGAGCACCACACATGCGTGGTGCCGGCGCAGGGTGACCACCGACTGGGCCACCAGCTGGCCCAGCCCAAGGGAGGTAAGGCACCCAATGGGCCCCACGCGTGCCAAAAACCCTCCCTGCGCCCGTCGGCCTCCCACCTCCCACCCCTGGCCCTCTTTTACTTACATTTTTAGTAGTTGCTCAGCAGGGAGGGGTGGAAACTTCTACACAGCTCGCCTTCGCTGCAGACAACTTGCAGCACTGTTTGCAGACTGGGACTTTTGGTGGGCTCAGCAGGGCAGAGACAGCCTGGACGATTCCTGTTGGCTTTTGAAAGCCAATAGAATTAGACTCTATTCAAGAGAGTCTATTCTATTGGCTTTCAAAAGCCAATAGAATAAGAGGGAGTAGCACAGCTAAAGAAAAGGGGAAAAAATGGCGGACTGAGTTGTTTGGCGACCCCCATGAAATGGTCGTTCGACCCCAAATGGGGTCGCGACCCACAGGTTGAGAACCGCTGAAATAGACAGCTATGTAAAATGGTTAAATAACATTTTAAAACTATTATAGTGTTAATGTAGAGGTACATTATATCACATCCTTCTTTAATCACAGATTCCAGTTCAGCCAGTCTTTCTAACAGAGAGAACAGTAAATAATGATGGTACTTTTAATACCATGAAACAACATCTGCCTTTGGAAGGACTCGATAGGTGAATAAAAATGCGAAATGCAGTCTAAACATCTGGCTGACTTTGCAACCAACAATAAAAATAATAAATGACATAACACAGTCCCCAAAATGATTCACTGGAACATCTGTAAAAAGTATGGGCCAGTAATGAAAAATTGGTGGGAATGTAGAGTTTGAAAAAGTAGTTAAAAATGAACAGGTTTAAGAATAGTAATACTTTTCAACTCAGGTGACCCTATTCTTAAATCGAGGGAAGAGTTAGAACCAGAGGGTTATGTTTGTCATTGGTTTACATAACAACAACTGAAAGAAAGATTTAAACTAGATAAAAAGTGTTTTGGGTTTGACTTCATTAAAAATGAATTTGAAACATCATTGTGTGGCAGTGAAGAAACATATTGCTAAGGCTTATAAAATTCTATTAAAATTGAATTTGGAAAGTGAACATGTAAAACGTATGATACAATGGGCAAGGAATTTTGGTTATAATGTGATGCTGGAACAATGGGAGAATATGTGGGTGAAAAGTTTAGAATTTACATTGAATTACAACTTAAAAGAAAACTTCTACAAGATGATGTATCACTGGTATTTTAACACCAGACAAGCTATCTAGAATGTATAAAGGTATTTCAAATGAATGCTGGAAATGTAAATGTCAAGAAGGGACTTTTCATCATTTATGGTGGACATGTGATAAAGTAAATAAATATTGGAGAAGGATTCACATTTTGATACAGAAAATCCTTAAAGTAAAAATAAACATGAAACTAGAAACTTTTCTTTTGGGTTTAATGGAAAAAGATTTGGGGAAAAAAATTGGAACTTTGATCCTGTATATGTTGACAGCAGCAAGTCTACTGTATGCACAAAACTGGAAGGACATTTCGATTCCCACTATGGATGAATGGCTACAGAAGTTGATAGAGCTGGCAGAGATGGCTAAATTGACTATTTTGATTAAAGAAAAGAATACAAGTACCTTCGTTTCTACATGGAGACCGCTTCTGGACTTTGTGCTTGAGGTGGAAAAAAATGAAACTTTGATTCTGGGTTTCACTGATTAGATTGATTTGTTGCTACAGAAATGGCTAGTTTTTACTATTGTGAAAAAATAAAAAAGTTGAGGCTCGACGTTAATGCTTTACTCTACTGCAGGGGTAGGCAACCCAAAACACTCAAAGAGCCACTTGGACCTGTTTCCCACCGAAAACAAAACTGGGAGCCGCAAAACCCTTTTGACATCTAAAATGAAGATAACACTGCATATATCAGCGGTTCTCAACCTATGGGTCGCGACCCCATTTGGGGTCGAACGACCATTTCACGGGGGTCGCCAAACGCCGCTGTCCGCCATTTTTTTATTTTTTTCAATTTTTTTTCTTTTTTTCCAATTTTTTTTTCAATTTTTTCGGCCGGCGCATGCGCGGTTCGGCCCGTCGCGTGCACGCGATGGGCCGAACCACGCATGTGCGGCACGCACGACGACCCGATCTGCGCATGCGCAGCACATCGGGCCGAACTGCGCATGCACAGCGCAACTGGGCCGCTCGCCTCCCACTGCTGCCTCAGAGACTCCGGCAGGCACACCGAGGAGCGGTCCGGAGCAGGCGGGCGCAAAGCTGCCTCCTTCCCGCTCCGCTCCGCCACGTCCCAGGCCCGGCCTCCAACTCACCCTCCGGCAGCCGGCCAAGCGGTCGGGGCAGCCAGACCTCGAGGCGGGCCCGCACTTCACCGAGACCGGCTCGGCTGTGACGAGAGGCGCCCGGCGGCCCGAGAGAAGCGAAAGGCGCCCGGCGGCCGCCTCCGGCCCCCAAGTCCGCGCTCCTCTCCTCGCCCTCCTCCCCGGCCGGCCCTCGCCACGCCGCCCCCTTTACTCCGCGGTGGCCAATGCGGGCGGCGGGGCTCCCGGGGGCTGCCTGCCTGGCTCTGGCTCGGTCCTGCTCGCTCCCTCCCTCCCTCGTTGGTGGCGGAGGCGGCCGAAGCAGGCGGTAAGGCGCCCAGCCAGCGGATCGGCAAGATGAACTACCCTGGTGATGAGTCCCTGCCGGGTGTGGGGGGAGGCCGAGCCAGGGAGGGAGCCGGGCGTGGGGGGAGGCCGAGCCAGGGAGGGAGCCAGGTGTGGGGGGGAGGCCGAGCCAGGGAGGGAGACGGGCGTGGGGGGAGGCTGAGCCGGGGAGGGAGCCGGGCGTGGGGGGAGGCTGAGCAGGGGAGGGAGCCGGGTGTGGGGGGAGGCCGAGCCGGGGAGGGAGCCGGGCGTGGGGGGAGGCCGAGCCGGGGAGGAAGCCGGGCGTGGGGGGCGGCCGGGGAGGGCCGGCCCGACCCGAGTGGGACTGGTGCCGAGAGCGAGCTGGCCCGGGCGGGCTCCCCAGTCCTGCCGCCCGCCTACCTACCTGTGGCCGCTGCCGGCCCTGCGGAAGGCGCGGGAGTCCCGGACGAGCCTGGCAGGCGGAGCGCTGTTACCTGGACGCCAGTCCGGAGCGCGGACTTGGGGGCCGGAGGCGGCCGCCGGGCGCCTCTCGCCACAGGCGAGCCGGTCTCTGTGAAGTGCGGGCCCGTCTCGAGGTCCGGCTACCCCGACCGCTTGGCCGGCTGCCGGAGGGCGAGGAGGAGGCCGGGCCTGGGACGTGGCAGAGCGGAGGGGGAAGGAGGCACCTTTGCGCCCGCCTGCTCCGGACCGCTCCTCGATGTGCCTGCCAGAGTCTGTCAGGCAGCGGTGGGAGGCGAGGCCAGCCTGGTCTGGAGCCGGCCGGCACGCCGGTTCTGCGCACGCGCAGATCGGCCCGTCGCACGCGCACGCGCACGCGCATATCGGCCGTCGCACGCCATTTTTTTTTGTTTTTTTATTTTTTTTATTTTTTTATTTTTTTTTGGCGCGCGCGCACGCGCACCCAAGTCGGGGTCGCGGCGCGCATGGACGCCGCAAGTGGGGTCTCAACCTGAAAAAGGTTGAGAACCACTGGCATATATCCTTTTTTACCTTTATTTTATATAATAATAATAATAATAATAATAATAATAATAATAATAATAATAATAATAAAGTTGGAAGGGATCTTGGAGGTCATCCAGTCCAACCCCCTGCTCAGGCAGGAAACCCTATACCATTTCAGACAAATGGCTGTCCAGTTTCTTCTTAAAAACTTCCAGTGTTTGAGCATTCTCCAGCATGGTGGATGTAGAATCCACTGGTGGGTAATTTCAGCCTTCCTGCTCAGAGAGACTAAGTCAGCTTTAGCCACGCCTCCCTCTGGGCGTGTCTCCCCAGTTTTGACTTAGTCTCAGGCTCAGCAGGACGCAGAAAATTTGACTCCGTAGCTAGACTAATTCATTTAGGTTACTAATTTGGCTTTTTCATTTAAATTTGACCAGATTCTTTCCAACAGCAAATTGAACTTCAATTTAAATTTGGCTTATTTAATAAGGACTCTGTCCTTTCCTTGAGGAGTTGAGCCTTCTGGCTATGGGAGCCCCCCGTTTTCTGTAGTTGGCTGCAGGCCCTTTGGGTGAGTTTTTCACACCACCCGTGCAGAATCGTGGGAGTGCGATTGCGACGATCAGCTGATCAGCGGGGCACAGGCGGCTGCCGTTTGTTGGTGTTTCTCGCCATCGGATCATCGCCACGAGGCTTCCAGCAGCCGTTTTTTCTTGGGAATCGCAGCAGAGGCTGCTTCTTCGAAACGCAAGTGCCTTTTCATAAAGGGGGAAGCGGGATCTCTTGATTGGGCCCAGAATTTCTTCTGATTCCTTGTTATTCTTCTGTTTACCTTGTTTTCAGAGGTATGAGGAGGCGCGGCTGCCATTTTGACCACGTGGTCACCTAGCGGCTGCCATTTTGCAAGGCCTACAAGGCGGGCGCCATTTTGTAATCCTCGTCATTCATTGAGGCCTTTCGGCCCGGTATTTCTTGCTTATTGCCTTGGCCTGCGGTGGCAGGTCTGAACGGGGGGAGTAATTAGTTGATATCAATTAAAAATAAATAAACAAATAAAAACATAAAATAATAATAGTGTGTCTATATATATATATTCTTTCTGTTGAGGGTCTCCCTCATTGTTTGGGCCTTATAATTGTAACCACTCATTAAGGCACAGGTCCTATTACCTATGATTGGAGCATTGGAATATCTCCTCCTTTTTGACCACCTGATTCTATTTAGCTGTGGCCTTTGACCACTGGGCCTAGACAGGCAGTTCTAGAAAACTGTCTGGCTGTACTTGCCATTGCTAAGTGTTCAGAGCGAGGATCGGTTTTCCATCTCTGACCTTTGATCTGCGTGCTTGGGTTCCCCCCACCTCTGGATATCCCTGACCGGGACTATCTAGACTGCAATGGCAGACAGTTCTTCGCCCCAGGCAACACAAGTCTCCGGTGCATCTCCTGCACAATCAAAACGCAGGTCTACTGATTTGGAAGCAGGGGGAAAGAAAAAAGCCAAAACCAAACATTTATCCACCAAGGAGACTTCCAAAGCAGCCGAGCGAGAGGCCTCGAGGAGACATCAGGCACTGGAGAGAGAATTCTCCAAAGCACAGCGGCTCCTGTCTAGTGGGGCTGAAGCGGTTCCCCCCGCCCCACTGGACACCTCATTTGAGCCACCTTTTGCGCCTGTGCAAGATGCCCCATGGGCATGTTCTCCTCTGGGGGAAACCGCACAGGTAGGTCCTCCTCGCTCCTCTTCTTCTTCAATCCATCAGAGCCCTGAAGTTATACATGTTCCAATGGTGGTTGGGGCTAGTTCCAAGGACCAAGGCGATATGTGGTCTCAAAGCCAATTTCAGGCTTTTATGCATCATGCCTTTGTGCAATTCATGTCCTCCTCCAGGAGTCCTCAGGTTTCCTCTCAACAGTTACCCCCTCCCACTAGTCCTCCTTCACAGGCGGGACGTGACACGGTGCCTGGTTCTGCCATATCTGAGACTTCCTCTCAATTGGGGGAGGAGGGATCTGTAGATCTGGGCATAGCTCACACGCCCATGTCAGAGGACGAGGAGGCAGCACCCGAACAGGTCTCATCCTCGGGATTGTTTGACCCATCCCTATTCAGATCTCTTCTTTTTAAGGCTTGTAACATGGCTAATTTGACCTCAGTGCAAGAGGAGAAACCTTCTACCTCCACTGAGCAGGAATCTAACCCCTTATTTGTGGAAAAGGTCGTAGAACAGAAACAGGTTCCTTGCCCGCTAGTCTTCCGTACTGCGGTAGAGAAGCAGTGGTCTTCTCTAGCAACCACGCCTTCTCCAAGCAGTCTGGAAAAGAAACTGTATAACATTTCTTCTTCGTTTGCATCCCTACTAGAGGTGCCTGCAGTTGACGCCCCTCTAACCTCTTTATTCTCTATGTCCGCCATCCCAGGGGATATGGCCGAGGCCCTGAAAGCTGAGGACAAGAAGTTCGAGTTCTCTCTCAGAAGAGCTCACCAGTCTTCGGGTTGGGCCATAAGGGCAGCAACTTCGCCTTCGTTCTTTGCGAGAGCGGCAATCATGTGGCTTCGCGACCTCCAGGCGCTTGTTTTACCTGACCAGGTTAGAGCACATCAGACACTAGTGAAGTTAGTTGCAGCCTCGGAATACATGGCTGATGCATCCCTTCATTCGGCCAAGTGTTCGGCCAGATCCATAGCTGCCACAGTAGCATCTCGTAGGCTACTGTGGCTGAAACAGTGGAGAACTGACTTGAAGTCAAAATGGCGTCTTTCGACGGCCAAGTACAGTGGGACACACTTATTTGGGTCAATTCTCGATCCTCATGTGGTCGAGGACAAGGACAAATGCAAAGTCCTGACACACCCCTCCAAAAAGTCGGACAGGCGGCCACAGCAGGAGTACCGCAGACAGACATTCCGCCCCATGGGTTCTTGGGAATGGAGGCAGCCGTTTCGGGCAGGGCAGTCCTGGGATTGGCCCAGAGGCTCGCGATCCTTTCCCCAGAGACAGGATCGCCAACAGGACCGCCAGAACATTGGAGCCAGGGGCCAGTCCCAGTCCAAGCGTCCCTTCAGGGGCTCGGGAGGCCGTCCCTATCGGCGCTCAAAGTGATGCCAAAGGGGACTTTCCGATAGGGGGGCGACTGGCACAGATTTACGAGGTCTGGGAGAACACCACCACCGACTCTTGGGTAAGAGACACCATCAGACGGGGTCTAGTTCTAGAGTTTCAATAGTTTCCCCCGGACCGATTCATACAGTGTCCAGTATCGCGAAACAAGACCAAGGCGCAATTAGTCACCACGGCCATCACATATCTTAAGGAAATCAGGGCCATAGAAGCTGTTCCACAGGATCAGATAGGAAAAGGGTTCTATTCCATCCTGTTCGTGGTCCCCAAAACATCCGGAGGATGGAGGGCGATACTGGACTTAAAGGGTCTGAACCGCTTCTTAGTATACAGAAGGTTCAAGATGCAGACCCTGAAGTCCATCCTGGCCAGTATCAGGAAAGGGGATTTCCTCTCCTCCATAGACCTCACAGAAGCATACCTCCACATTCCAATATTCCTGGGTCATCGCAGGTTCCTGCGCTTCTGCTACGCACGCCGACATTACCAATACAGGGCTGTTCCATTTGGTCTGTCTTTGGCCCCAAGGGTCTTCACAAAGGTTTTGGCGGTATTAGTGGCCCACCTTCGGATGATGCCGGTGCACGTGCAGTGCTACCTGGACGACATACTAGTGCAGTCCCGGTCCTTCCAGTCAGCACAGTCAGACCTGCAGGTCACCATACAGACTCTCCAGGATCACGGTTTTTCCGTGAACTTCAAAAAGAGTCACACAATCCCCACGAAACGTCTCATCCATCTAGGAGCTCTAATAGATTCCGACCTTTGCAAGGTCTATCTTTCCCAGGAACGTCAGGTGAGCATCTGAAAGCTGGTTTTCCAAGTTCGGAGGGAGAAGCTGGTTCCTCTGGTCCAGCTGTCCCAACTCTTGGTTTCTTGCATGGGGATAGTTCCGTGGGCAAGACTTCACTCCAGGAACCTTCAATGGTTCCTCCTTCCCTTCCAGAAACGGAACCTCAGTGCCTCTACCAGGAGGGTCAAGGTTCCTCATCACACGCTGTCATCCCTCCTGTGGTGGGCTTCGCCAGTCATGACTGAAGGGACCATCTTCAAGGAGCCTCACAGGCTCACCCTGACCACAGATGCCAGTCTGTTCAGTTGGGGGGCTCACCTTCAGACTCAGCTGGCCCAGGGACGATGGTCCCGGTTGGATTTCAAACAAAACATCAATTGGCTGGAACTAAGAGCCGTCTACTTAGCTCTCCTCCATTTCTCCTCCTTAGTGTCGGGACAACATTTTTTGATCCTGACAGACAATGTGGCAGCCAAGGCTCACATCAACAAGCAAGGAGGGACACGATCTTGGGTTCTCATGCAGGAGGCCCTGAACCTAGGTCTGTGGGCAGAGTCCACCCTGAGCTCAATCAGGGCAGAGCACATATCAGGGGAGGCAAATCAATAGGCAGACTCACTGAGCAGGGCAACCGTGGACCATTCAGAGTGGCGCCTGGACCCGAAGCTGTTCGACATGATTGTGAACAGGTTTGGCAGGCCACGTCTGGATCTATTTGCCTTCCCGTCCAACGCCCAACTTCCCAGGTTCTTCACCAGGTTTCTGTCACGGGGGGCAAGTGGCCGGAGGGTCTTCTTTACGCCTTCCCTCCCCTTCCGTTGTTACAGGCCACCATCCGCAAACTGATTTTGGAACAGGCGGAAATAATATTAGTTGCTCCACATTGGCTGCGACGTCTGTGGTTTGCCGACCTCGTGGATCTGTCGCTTTCGCCTCCGTGGAGGATTCCCCCGGACCAAGTAGCTCTCAGCCAGGGGGATCTTCAGCATCCAGATCCTCAGTGGCTTCAGTTAGCCGCTTGGCACTTGAGCGGGAGAGTTTAACCAAACAGTCCTATTCCTCAGGGGTGATCTCGATGATTCAAGCCTCAAGGCGCCCCTTGACAAATAGGATCTATGACGCCACATGGAGAAACTTCTGCCAGTGGTGCATTACGCACAAACTCGATCCTCTTTCAGTCACCATTCCCAATATTTTGGAATATCTGCTGGAGGGCATAACCAAAGGTTTGTCACCCAACACCATCCGTAGGCAGGTCGCGGCCTTGTATACAGTTCTCACCTGTGACAATTTGAGTCCGCTTTCACAACACCCAGCTGTCACTGCTTTTCTCAAAGGGGCGGTCAATTCTGGTCCTCCGACAGTGCATTGATATCCATCTTGGGATTTACCTACTGTATTACAGGCTTTAACTTCTTCTCCGTTCGAACCTCTCGGGTCTTGCTCTCTGCACTTTCTTTCATTGAAGGTGGCATTCCTAATTGCCATCACGTCGGCCAGGAGGATTTCGGAATTGGCCGCACTCTCAGAGACGATCTATGTACTTTCTACGATGACAGGGTGGTCCTTAGATTAGACCCCTCCTTTATTCCTAAGGTGAACACTTGTTTTCACAGATCCTTGGATCTGGTTCTTCCTAGTTTCTGCCCCAATCCTTCCCATCGTCTAAAACGACAGTGGCATAAGCTAGATGTGCGCAGGGCCCTGCGATATTACATCAAACGAACTTCGGTCTTTCGCAAGTCGGAGGCCTTGTTCGTCTCTTTTCAGCCCTCCGCCATGGGCAGAAAGGTCTCTTCTTCCACCATTGGTAGATGGATTAGGGCTTGCATCAGTAAGGCCTATCTTTCTCAGTCACTTCCAGTTCCTGCACGCATCACAGCTCACTCGACGCGCAGTGCAGCGACATCGGCGGCCTGGTCTACCCAGGCTTCTGTAGAGGAGATTTGTAGGGCGGCGACGTGGTTGTCCCCATCTTCTTTTATCACACATTATAAGATTGATAAGTTTGCTGCGGCGGACGCCGCGTTTGGCAGACGGGTTCTTCAACAGGTTGTTTCCTCTCGGGAGACACCAGCCTAGACCTTCCCTCCCTTTGGGGACATGAGGGGCTTTGGTATGTCCCACCAGTGGATTCTACATCCACCATGCTGTAGAAGGGGCGTTGTCTTACCTGAACGCCTTTTCTCAGCATGATGGTGTAGAATCCACACCCTCCCTTTTTAGGTTGTCTAGGCTTGTGTGTTGTTACTTTTTTGTTTGGAGTCATTGCATCAGACTTCATCAGGGATACTTTGCCTCGTCAAAACTGGGGAGACACGCCCAGAGGGAGGCGTGGCTAAAGCTCTGACTTAGTCTCTCTGAGCAGGAAGGCTGAAATTACCCACCAGTGGATTCTACACCATCATGCTGAGAAAAGGCGTTCAGGTAAGACAACGCCCCTTCACTGCTTCTGGAGGCAGGTTGTTCCACTGGTTAATTGTTCTAACTGTCAGGAAGTTTCTCCTTAGTTCTAGGTTGCTTCTCTCCTTGATTAGTTTCCATCCGTTGCTTCTTGTCCTGCCTTCAGGCGCCTTGGAAAATAGCTTGACTCCCTCTTCTTTGTGGCAGCCCCTGAAATATTGGAATACTGCTATCATGTCCCTCCTCGTCCTTCTCTTCACTAAACTAGACATACCCAATTCCAGCAGCTGTTCCTTATTTGCTTTAGCCTCCAGTCCCGTAATCATCTTTGTTGCTCTTCTCTGTACTCTTTCTAGAGTCTCAACATCTTTTTTACATCGTGGTGACCAAAACTGGATGCAGTATTCCAAGTGTGGCCTTACCAAGGCATTGTAAAGTGGTATTAATACTTCACGTGATCTTGATTCTATCCCTCTGTTAATGCAGCCCAGCACTGTGTTGGCCTTTTTGGCAGCTGCAGCACACTGCTGGCTCATATTTAAGTGATTGTCCACTAGGACTCTGAGGTCCCTCTCACAGTTACTACTATTGAGCAAGGTACCCCCTATACTATACCTGTACATTTGGTTTTTCTTGCCTAAATGTAGAACCTTACTTTTTTCACCATTGAATTTCATTTTGTTAGATAGCGCCCAGTGTTCAAGTCTGTCCAGATCCTCCTATATCCTAAGCCTGTCTTCTGGAGTGTTGGCTATTCCTGCCAGCTTGGTGTCGTCTGCAAATTTGATGATTTCCCCATCTATCCCCTCGTCCAAATTGTTGATGAAGATGTTGAAGAACACTGGGCCCAGAACAGAGCCCTGGGGCACCCCACTACACACTTCCCTCCATGTAGATGCGGTTCCATTGAGGACCACACGCTGAGTACGGCCGGTCAGTCAGCTACGGATCCATCTGGTGGTGATGCTGTCTAACCCACATTTTTCTATCTTATCAAGTAGTAGGTTGTGATCTACTTTATCAAATGCCTTACTGAAGTCCAAGTAAATTATATCCACAGCATTCCTCTGATCCACTAATTTTTTCACTTGGTCAAAGAATGCAATAAGATTTGTCTGGCATGATCTGTTTTTGACAAACCCATGTTGGCTTTTAGTAATGACTTTGTTTGCCTCTAGGTGTTCGCTGATTCGTTGTTTGATTATCTTTTCCAGAATCTTCCCAGGTATTGAGGTCAGGCTGATAGGTCTGTAATTTCCTGGGTCCATTTTTTTTCCTTTTTTGAAGATGGGAGCTACATCAGCTGTTTTCCAGTCCTCCGGTAGTTCCCCAGTGCTCCGGGATCTTTGAAAAATATAGTTCAATGGTTCTGAGATCACATCTACCAGTTCCTTGAGAACCCTGGGGTGTAATCCATCTGGTCCTGGTGATTTGAACTCGTCTAGGCTGGACAGGTGCTCACTTACCGTTTTCTTGCCTATCTTAACTTGCGTTTCTATTCTGTTTTTTATGGCACTATTTTTGGTAGGTTGGTCTGTTTTTTCCCTTTGTGTAAAGACAGATGAAATCCTTCCCAAGCCCTCTCTAAGTTTATTGAAATTAGCTCTCTTAAAGTCCAAGACTCTAGTTTGACTGTGTTCTATTGCTTGTGCTTCCATAATGTTGAATTCCAATATTGTGTGATCACTTCCTCCCAAGGTTCCTGTGGCTTCAACACCTTCTATCATTTCATCTCTGTTAGTGAGAATTAGATCCAAAATGTCTAATCCCCTAGTTCCCTTCTCTACTTTTTGGGAGACAAAATTGTCTGCTAGGTTTGCAAGGAATCTGTTTGATCTTCCACTTGATGCAGAGTTTGTCTCCCAGTTGATGTCAGGGTAGTTAAAGTCCCCCATTACTATTGTGATGTGCTTCCTACATACCTTAGTTAGCTGACTAGCAAAAAGTTCATCTATTTCCTCTGTTTGGTTGGGTGGCCTGTAGTATACACCTATGGTAATGTTGTCCCCCCCTTTTATATTGACCCAAATGCATTCAAGACAGTTTTCATCATTGTTGTGCTCTATTTCTGTAGAGATGTAGTTATTTCTTACATATAGAGCAACTCCGCCTCCTCTTTTATTTGGTCTGTTTCTTTTAAATAATTTAAATCCCTCTAGCTGTGTGTTCCATTTGTGGGTTTCATCCCACCATGTTTCCGTATTGGCAACAATATCATATCTGCCCTCATTAACCTGAATTTCTAGTTCACCCTGTTTGCTGTTCATACTCTGTGCATTGGTGTATAGACATTTGAGTCCTTTATGACTGACTCTGTGTTTACTTTCTACATAACCTGTGTGGTGCCTGAGTTCCCCTATTGTCTTACTATCTATTTGGTTAGTGCACTTTGTGTGACACTCGCTATTAGAAGCTTGATTTTGCTTGACAGCAAGGTTGATATTCTTGTCCGCACACACATCTATGTTACATGCACTGGTAGCCCTATAGTTTTTAGATTGCCGGGGACAGGGATGTTCTGTATCAATTAACTCACTGTCCCCGCTGTTTAGTTTAAATACTCCTCCAGAAAATCTGTGAATTTATAGCCGAGCAACTTAGTCCCTTTCTTTGATGGATGCAAACCATCTCTTTTGTACATTTTTTCATTGGACCAGCTACAGACATCGTGACTAATATATCCAAACCCTTCCCCTTTACACCACTCCTTTAGCCACATATTGAATTGTGCTATATGCTGGCCTTTTCCATTTTGCGCCTTGTATACTGGTAAAACTTCTGAAAAAGTAAGCCTACAGCCTGTTCTGCTAAGTTCCTGCCCCAAGCTCTGGAAATTGTTCTGCACAGAGAGTACATCTTTTTGGGACAGATCGTTAGTGCCAAGATGTACAATAGCCTCCACATCACAGTCCTTGCTGGCATTCTTGATTATTTTAGAAATACGCTTCTTGTCCCTACTGGCAGTAGCACCTGGAAGACATCTGACCTCTTTCGAAACCTCTGTGTCCTTTCCTAAATTTACATCCCTTATAATTGAATCACCTACCAGAAGGTTGCTTCTCTTTTTGGATGCCTTTTTGTTCTTGCATGACTGATGTGTAATACCTGATTCACGCTTCTCCCTGTCAAAAACAAGTTCTTCATCTCGGACCATGATTCCCTGCTTATTTGAGTTATTATCACAAATACCTTTACCTGTCTCCTTAATGTCCCTATTAAGGTCAGCAAGGGCACTGTATCTGTTGTGCAGGGACACAGTAAAAGCTTTGCGTTTATGGTTCACAGCTCTCACCCTGCCAGATCCCACGGTTGTCCACACTGCCCTTCTCCTGCAGGATCTTTGTGGCAGAGGGGGCTGATAGCACGGAGGCTCAGTAGAGTAGTGGGACTGAACTGGACACCTACTTTCTGCCTGAAGAGCACAGATTACAGACCCTAGGTAAATAATCTGTCCCTGTAGACTAGTGATTTGTTTACAGATAGGACAGTTACCAAGTTTGAAAAAGGTATTGCGAAAGACAGCTGCAAAGCAAGTGTTGCACTGAACTAAGCCAGACATTCTTAGATACAGGTAATTTCAGACACACTTGCCCTGAATGTACCGCTGTTTTTGATTTTTACTTATACAATTCGCGTGCCATTAGGCGCGCGGGCCGCTACCTTTGTGTTGCAGCCTGCCAAGAGTTAAAGTTTGTAAAACCTCTCTCCAAAAGCCTCCCAGCACTCTAGGCAGCCAGATACAATGGAGATCCAATCAAGGCCCCATTTACCTTTGTGTTGCAGCCTGCCAAGAGTTAAAGTTTGTAAAACCTCTCTGCAAAAGCCTCCCAGCACTCTAGGCAGCCAGATACAATGGAGATCCAGTCAGGGCCCCAGTTACCTTTGTGTTGCAGCCTGCCAAGAGTTAAAGTTTGTAAAACCTCTCTCCAAAAGCCTCCCAGCGCTCTAGGCAATATATATATATATATATATATATATATATATATATATATATATATATATATATATATATATATAATCATAAAGGTAAAAAAGAATATATGCAGTGTTATCTTCAGTTTAGATGTCAAAACGGTCTCTCTTTCTCTCCCTCTATCTCCCCCCCTCCTTCTCTCCGATCTTTTGCTCACCTGGCAAGCTGGCTTCAAGGTGTTCTCCAACAAGCTCAGGGGTAGGCAACCTTGGCTCTTTTATGACTTGTGGACTTCAACTCCCAGAATTCCTGAGTCAGCATAGCTGGGCTAGCTAACTCTCTCCTACCCTTCCTGCTTCCTGTTTCCTGTTTCCTGCAGAGACGTAGCAAAGGGAGGAGCCCTGCCCAGTAAGTTTTTCAGCTCGTCGGAGAACACTGTGAGTCCACTCTTTTTTACACACACAGACACACAGACACACACACACACGGAGGGAGAGAGAGAGAGAGAGAGAGAGAGAGAGAGAGAGAGAGAGAGAGAGAGAGAGAGAGAGAGAGAGAGAGAGAGAGAAGCGCCTCTCTCTGTCTCTCTGCAAATGGCAGAGGAGGCTGGGAGCTGCAGGGGAAGGCTCAAAGAGCCATGTGATCTTGATTGCCAACCTGTGCTCTACTGTAACAGGGGAAGTTGGAAGTCAATCTCTTTTTTTTCTTTTTCCTCCCTTTCCCTCCCTTTCTTCTCCCTTTTTCCCACCCATTGTGTCCTACTATTTGCTTTATATTTTGTATTTTACTTTACAACTTAACAAAATGTTTAAAAAAATGAACAGGTGAAAATATTGTGGGAGTTCTCAATACAAACTGGTAAACTCTCGGTTCATAACACATCAGATTTAACTGTGGTTTAAAAGAAAGTATGGATAATTGATGTGGCAATAACAGGCAACAGTAGAATGAAGGACAAAGAATTGGAGAAGATCACAAAGTATCGAGCTGAAAATCTAAATTGAAAGATTATGACATATAAACCAGCCATGGTGGTCCCAGTGGTTATCAGCACATTGGGTGCCGTGCCAAAAAATCTTGGACAGTGCATTGACAGAATTTCCATCTGTCAATTGCAAAAGGCTGACTGCTTGGATCTGCACATATACAGATAGTCCCTGCTTAATAACTGGTTGCTTAATGGCCATTTGAAGTTATGGTGTACACCCTCTCCCAAAAGCTACACAACCCAGTCCCAAAGTTACAGCCACTGCAGCACCCCCTTGGTTGTTCGCCCCTTATAACGGACCAGAGGGATGCTGCAGCGCTCCCTCCCTATTCCCCCATCCCCCCACCAGATTTCTGCAGGTCTTTTACCCCCCCAATGGGTCCCCACAGGCCTTAGGCTCGATTTCTACCCCACCAGGCCCTGCATCCTTCTCACTTACCTTTTGAACAGCTGCGCAGCTTTCCGCAGTGCTGGAATGGTTTGATTAATTATGCCACCATGTAGTGCAGTTCTGGAAGTGGCTACCATGTTCCCAGTGGCTGCATTGATTTAATAATGAAATACAAAGACCTGCAAATAGAAATAGAATGACTAAACGATGATACCTTTAACACCATCAAACAATATCTGCCTATCCCAAATCCTTGGGCAGTATTCTGTAGTTGGATAATAGTTTATTATTATTTTATTTTATTTATTAAATTTGCCCCCTATTTCACCATGGGACTACTCTAGGTGGCTTACATGAAAAAAATGCTAAGTCCAGTTTAAAAATCTGGTTGACTGTGCGATGAACCATAATATAATTCCAAATTTCCTTGTAATTCAAGCTTCATTTGCATAGTTTAAATGCTTTCATGAATAATGTAAATTAATTATATTTCCAGTATTGAAAGAGTGGGTTGTGTAAGAAATTGCATTGCATGCTTTTGGTAAAGTAATTTTTCTTGCCTTTGTATCACTCATTTTCTACTTACCCAGCATTCTTCATTTCACATTTTCTGCACATGCATGTGGAAATGTGCAAAATTATTTGGTTTTCTTCATTTCTACCTTTCCATGAATGTACCTAAATTGTCAAATATACGTCTTTTCTATATGTTAAAGAAATTTGGGGAAAGTTATTTAACATTTGTGTCCTCTTATAAGTGACACAGTAAAATAATGTATTATCTGTTATAGTTGGTATTCTTTTGAGTACGTATTATTGTGGAAAGTATGATCCAGAAAATGCCATCCTATGTTCTACTACAGGGCTTTTCAACCTTTTCACCCATTGTACCACTTTTTAGGATATGGCAATATCCGAGTACCACCAGTCCCCTAGCAAGGTGTCAAAAACTTGATGACCCAAAAAAAAATAAAAGGAAAAAAGTGATAAAGTACAGGTAGTCCTCGACTTACAACAGTTCGCTTAGTGACTCTTAGAAGTTACAATGGCACTGAATAAAGTGTCCCCCAAGCCACAGCCGAGCAAGACACCTGCCTGCCCGCCTGGCGGCGCTCTTCCTCCTGTCCGAGGTTTTCATTGTTGTGAGCATTTCTGTCGAGGATTTGCAGCGGGGGTGGGGTGGGGGGTGTTTGGTTTTTATTCCCCCATCTGCTGGGTGGTTGCAGCAGGCTTTGGTCACTTCACATGACCCTGGGACACTGTGACTGTCATAAATATGAATCAGTTGCCAAGCAACTGAATGTAAATCACAAGACCCTGGAGATGCTGCAACATTCCAGCTGATCGGCACTTCTTCTGGGCTCAGCAGAAGTTCCAGGATCAGCACCGAGCTCCAGCTGGAACCTGGCGCTGATCCTGGTGCTTCCGCTGAGCCCTGACAGCCCTGAAGAAGCACCAATCAGCTGAAAAGCAGCACTGATCCTGGAGCTTCCGCTGAGCCCTGACAGCCCTGCAGCTCCAGCCATCTCTCGCTCAGGCTTGTGCGGTGCTGCCACCGGTTCAGCTCATTCCCCTCCCCCGCTACCACTTTTCTAGGATGGTCGCGTACCACCTGCCAGGTGCCAATGTACCACAGGTGGTACCCGTACCACTGGTTGAAAAGCCCTGTTCTACTAGGTTCTTCTCTAAAGGGCAACTTTTATTTTTATTTTGTGTCTTGCAGTGACCAGAACTGTGCAGTGATTTCTAATCTCAGATTATGATATGTATGCTTCTCTTAAACAGCATGGATATTTCATTTCTATTATTATTTAATTTTTTCCCTAAATGATATCTGCAGTTCCTGTGCAACTTTGAATGTAGGAAAATTTGAGTCCTATGGCCTTTGGGGTACCATCAAAATGTTCATAATATGTGTCTTAGTTTTATAAATGTAATTTGCTTTTCTGTTTAATATTGTAGGGTTAGCTGATATTAAGGGTAAAATGCTAGTACTGACAGTTCCCAATAAGAATGAAACTGGTAAAGTGATTCCTCCTGGTGGTTAATATTATTCAGAAAAATAGATATTTTAGATAAGTGTTTTAAACTATGTGGTTGTATTTTTTGGATTATTTGCCATCATGTCAGTGTTGACTCCTAGCAACCACATAGTTAGTTTTTCTCCAGGGGAATCTGTCTCCAACCTGGTCCTTCAGGGCTTCCAATAGTGCACCCCATTACAGCCGTAAATCAATCAGAATAGAGCTGGAAGGGGCCTGTTTACTTCCCTCCATGTAGATGTACTGCCATTAAGATCTACTTGTTGAGTATGGTTCACGGGTGTCAAACTTGCCTCGTCACATGACGTGTCACGACATATCGTGACTTTTTTTGCATTGCCGCAGCTGGGGTGGGCACAGCCTCTGCATGATGCAACTGGCCCGTGGGTCAGCAGTTTGACACCCCTGGTATGGTATATTAGCCAGTTACGAATCTATCTGGTGGTGATGCTGTCTATCCAACATTTTTCAAGCTTACGAAGAAATAGGTTGTGGTCTATTTTATCAAATTCTTTACTGAAAACTAAGTATACTGTGTCCACAGCATTTCACTGGTCTACTAATTTAGTCACTTTGTCAAAGGATGAAATAAGATTGGTTTGGCATGATCTGTTTTTAACAACCCTGTGTTGGGTTCTAGTTATAACTTTATTTGTTTCTAGATGCTCACATACCTGTTTTTTGATTATCTTTTCCAGTATCTTCCCAGGTATTGATGTTAGGTTGACTGGTCTGTAGTTTCCTGGGTGTGTTTCCCACCCCTTTTTTTGAAGATGGGAACCACTTCAGCTCTTTTCCAATACTCAGGTCCTGATGCTCCAGGAATTTTGAAAGATATGGTACCATGGTTTTGAGATAACATCTGCCAGCTCCTTCAGAACTCTGGGATATACTCCGTCAGGCCCCGGTGATTTATATTCGTCAGGATCAGACAGGTGTTCTCTTAGCATTTTCTTGCTTATTTTAATCTTTATTTCTAGTCTGTCTTTTATGGTTATGTTTTTGGTAGGTTGGGCTATATTTTTTGCGTGAAGACTGATGCAAAGAATGAGTTAAGCAGCTCTGCTTTCTCTCTACTGCCTTTTACTTCCTTGCCATCTTCTTTCTTTAGTGCAGAGGTCCCCATCCTTTTGGGCACCAGGGACTGGTTCCGTGGAGAGAGGTTTTTCCACGGACCGGAGGGTGCGTGGTTTTGTGTGCTGCCTGCATCTCGCGGATGGGGCTTTGCTTGTTTGTGCGGACTAGTTGCAAACACCCGCGAAAACCTCAGAAAGCATATATATATATATATATTCTTTCTCTTTACTCCCCAACTCCTTATATGATTGGTTATCTAGTGGTTTTTGCTTGGAATTAAGTTCTAAAGGTTGTGAAGATTTCCCCAATTCCCTCCCTCAATTTTAGTTTAAAGCCCTTTTGATCAGATGAGCCAGTCCTTTTCCGAATATATTCTTTCCAGTACTTGTCAGGTGCAGTCCATCCCTTTCCAGAAGCCCTTCATGTAGGTACAGGTAATCCCTGAGTTACAAGCGTTCACTTAACGGTCATTCAAAGTTATGCGATCAGCTCCGCCTAGCGTTTTTGAGGAAGTCCCAAAATTACGAATATTGCAGCACCACGGCAGTTGTTCGCCCTTACGAATGACCACAGAGGCTCTGTAACATTCACTCTATTTCCCCCCCTCCCCACAACTGCTTCCCCCTCCCTTCCTGCTGTGCTGGACTCACTTATCTTGCAAAATCTGCCTCCTCTCTGCTGCGGTTTCTTTCCCTTTGAGGGAGAGGAGAGTCAGCTTGGAAATGCTTTTCGTGCCAACAGTGGAAGCTCCTAGGTGCCGTAATATTGCGCAAGTTCAAACACAAGTTCTCTGCAAAAGAGATCATGGTTCCCAGAAGCTTCCATTCTGGTGGGGGACGTGTTTGCTTCGTTTTCATGCATATGGGGCAAACCGTGTAACTGGAGTCAGTTGGGCGCAGGAACCAATGCCGATGGCACAAATCCTGACTGCTGTTCTCCTTGTTGTCCTTCCCACTTGAGTTTCTCCGCTCAGTCTGAAAATAAAGTGGAGGCGCAGAGCAGGATTATTCTCAAGAAGATGCGGGTGCGCTGTTCATTCGCATGTACTGGCCTTATTAAGAGCAAACCCACTCTGCCCCTCTGCTTCTTTCCACTCAGACGGAGCGAAGAAACTCAAGGCACTGCCGCTCAAACACTTTTTATACAAAGGGAGACCTAAGAGAGATTGGAAAGTCTGTGTGATTGCCAATGGGGCGCTTCAGAAACGGAGCGTTCCTTTCCATTTCTGAAGTGCCCCATTGGCAATCACATGGAGTTTCCAATTTCTCTCAGGTCTCCTTTGGATAAAAAGTGTTTGTGCGCCTGTGGGGCTATTCAAAACGCAGGGATTCAGTCCCACGACTTCTTGAGTTACGAATGGAATGGGCAGGCTCCATTACATTCGTAACTCAAGGACTACCTGTAATGCTCTAGGAAACCAAAGTTCTCTTGACAACACCAGTTTTTAAGCCAGTGGTTCATTTCTAAAATCCTTTGCTCCCTCATTGGATGTTGGCCTTTTATTGGACATATAGATGAAAACACCACTTGTGCTCCTAATTCCTTAACTTTCTTCCCTAGTTGTTTGTAATCTCTTGTTATTGTTTTCAGATTCATTGTTGTGTCACTGGTCCCCATGTGTGGGAGAAGGAAGGGGTAGTAATCCGTTGGGTTGATTATTTTAGTAAGGTTCTCAGTTACAGCTTTGATTTTTTGCTCCAGGGAGATAACATACCTGCCTAGATTGACTGTCTGGTCTGCAGACTATAGTTTCTGTTCCGCTAAGAATTGAATCTCCTATCACCAGTACTCACCTTTTTCCCTAGGGAAGTCTGGGATACTTTTCTTCCTGTCACAGGAATGCTGGGTTTTGCCTCTTTTTAAAAAACTATTGTTGACTGCTCTTTTATGGGTGTCTGCATATTTTCTTTCAGTGGGAGGCTATGAAAGTGATTGTTCAGTTCCAGAGGGGCTTCATTGGAGTGGGCTAGGGTAGGTTGTAGGGGGTTTGTTCTTGGTTGTTGTTTTCCTGTAAAAGTGACATGTTTCCATCAGTCTTCCTCTTTAGGTTCATATATAGACTCATTTATTTATGGAAGCTGTTTGTTCCCTATTGTGTTCAATTTGAGTGTATTGGTTTTCTTCTTTAGGTTCCTTTTTTATGGAAGCTGTTTGCTCCCTATTGTGTTTAATATTGGTATAGTCTTCTTGTTTAGGTTGGGGTTTCTGGCTTTGTTCATTGATTTTCAGAGTGGCTACAGTTGCCTCTAGACCCTTTCCTTTTCTTCTAGTAATTCATATAATTTACACTTGATACATATATCGTTTGGGTCTTCTGTGGGCATAAGCTCAAACATATGATGTATTTTGCAAGTCACTATAATGTCATTCTCTATTTCCATGACATTTTTTGTTCGTTACAAAATTAAAAATTTCTAAAGGTTAAATATTTCCCCTGTTGCGAAGTGTCAGTTTACAATAGTTTACAAAAGTTCTTGGCCCTTTATTCTCTGTCTTGAAAAAAATCATCACTATCGTCCCTGTTTTGAAGTGTCTTTTTCTTTTTCTTTGATTTTTAAATTTTTTTATCTTAGATTGTTAAGAATTTAAAAATGTCTAAAAAATTAAAATAAGTAAACTTTTTTGTAAAATTAAAAATGTCTAAAGAATTGAAATAAGTAAACTGTTTTTAATGTTTTAATTGAATTAAAAAAAAATAAAAAAGATTTTAAATTAACAAAAATTACAGTCCCTAATATTTTAGATTATCTGTTGGAGGGCATTTCCAAGGGCCTGTCCACTATCACCATCCGTAGGCAGGTTGCGGCCTTGTCCTCGGTCCTCACTTGTGACAATCCTTCCCTGGACCCAGCTGTTTTAAACAACTACCGTCCTGTCTCCAATCTTCCCTTTATAGGGAAGGTTGTTGAGAAGGTGGTGTCACTCCAGCTCCAGCGGTCCTTGGATGAGGCCGATTATCTGGGCCCTCAACAGTCAGGATTCAGGCTCGGCTACTCCACGGAAACTGCTTTGGTCGCGCTGACGGATGATCTCTGGCGGGCCCGGGATAGGGGATTTTCCACTATCCTGGTGCTACTTGACCTCTCAGCGGCTTTCGATACCATTGACCATGGTATCCTTCTGCACCGACTAGGGGGGTTGGGGGTTGGGGGCACTGTTTTGCAGTGGTTCACCTCCTACCTCACTGGTCGGTCACAGTCGGTGTTGGCGGGGGGTCAGAGGTCGACCCCTAGGTTCCTCCCTTGTGGGGTCCCTCAGGGATCGGTCCTCTCCCCTCTGCTGTTTAATATCTACATGAAACCACTGGGTGAGATCATCCGACAACACGGGGTGAGATATCATCAGTATGCTGATGATACCCAGCTTTACATCTCCACCCCGTGTCATTTCAGTGAAGCAGCGGAAGTGATGTGCCGATGTCTGGAGGCTGTTAGGGTTTGGATGGGTGCCAACAGGCTCAAACTCAACCCCGACAAGACGGAGTGGCTATGGGTTCTGCCTCCCAAAGATAATTCAATCTATCCGTCCATCAGCCTGGGGGGGGAGCTTTTGACCCCCTCGGAGAAGGTCCGCAACTTGGGCGTCCTCCTCGATCCACAGCTAAACTTGGAACATCATTTTTCGGCTGTGGCGAGGAGGACATTTGCCCAGGTTCGCCTGGTGCACCAGTTGCGGCCCTATTTGGACCGGGAGTCTCTGCTCACAGTCACTCATGCCCTTATCACCTCGAGGCTCGACTACTGCAATGCTCTCTACATGGGGCTACCTTTGAAAAACGTTCGGAGACTTCAGGTAATGCAGAATGCAGCCGCGCGAGCAGTGTTGGGCCTGCCCAGAAATGCCCACATCTCAGCATCACTCCGTGAGCTGCATTGGCTGCCTATTGGTCTCCGAACGCAATTCAAAGTGTTGGTTATGACCTATAAAGCCCTACATGGCATCGGACCAGGTTACTTACGAGACCGCCTGCTGCCTCACGAAACCCAGCGACCGGTTAGGGCCCACAGAGTCGGCCTTCTCCAGGTCCCGTCGGCTAGACAGTGTCGCCTGGCGGGGCCTAGGGGAAGGGCCTTTTCTGTTGCGGCCCCGGCCCTCTGGAATCAACTCCCCCCGGAGATCCGTATCGCCCCCACCCTCTCCGCCTTTCGTAAACTACTAAAGACCCATCTCTGCCGGCAGGCCTGGGGCGGTTGAAATCTTGCCCCTAGCCAGTGTATGTCTGTGTGTATGTTTGCTGAATGAATGGTTCTTAATTTAGGGGTTCTTCTTTTTATATATTTATTTTTATAAATGTACTATTTAGTTTGTATTGGATTTCTATTTATGCTGTAAGCCGCCCTGAGTTCCCGGAATAGGGCGGCATAGAAATTTAATAAATAATAATAATAATAATAATAATAATCTGGGTCCGCTTTCACATCACCCAGCTATCTCCGCCTTTCTCAAAGGGGCGGCCAATTCTAGACCTCCCTCAGTACATAGATACCCTTCTTGGGATCTACCTACTGTGTTGCAGGCCTTAACCACCGCTCCTTTCGAGCCTCTCCAGTCTTGCTCTCTGCATTTTCTCTCCTTGAAGGTTGCCTTCTTAGTTGCAATCACTTCGGCCAGAAGGATTTCGGAATTGGCCGCCCTCTCAGTCAGAGATGATCTCTGTACCTTTCATGAGGACAGAGTGGTCCTTAGATTAGACCCCTCTTTTATTCCCAGGGTGAACACCGGTTTTCATAGGTCATTGGATTTAGTTTTGCCAAGTTTCTGTCCAAATCCTCACCGTCTAGAACGCCAGTGGTACAAGCTAGATGTACGCAGGGCTCTGCGTCTTTACATAAAGCATACTTCGACCTTTCGCAAGTCGGAGGCCCTGTTTGTCTCTTTTCAGTCCTCTGCCATGGGCAGGAAGGTCTCTTCTTCCACCATTGGCAGGTGGATCAGGGCTTGCATTGGTAGGGCCTACGCGTCCCAGTCACTTCCGGTCCCATCTCGTATCACAGCTTACTCCACACGCAGCGCAGCAACCTCTGCGGCCTGGTCTACCCAGGCTTCTGTGGAGGAGATTTGCAGGGCGGCATCTTGGTAGTCTCCATCTTCTTTCATTACACACTATAAGATTGATAGGTTTGTCGCGGCGGACGCCGCATTTGGCAGACGGGTTCTTCAACAGGGCGTTTCCTCTAGTGAGCCACCAGCCTAGACCTTCCCTTGCTTAGGGACATGGGGGGGCTTTGGTATGTCCCAATCAAGTGGATTCTACATCCACCATGCTGGAGAAGGGGCGTTGTCTTACCTGAACGCCTTTTCTCAGCATGATGGTGTAGAATCCACACCCTCCCTTGGATAGTTGTCTAGGCTTGTGTATTGTCATTTTTTATTGTGTATTTTGGAGTCATTGCGTCAGACTTTGTCAGGATCCTTCGCCTCGTCAAAACTGGGAAGACACACCCAAAGGGAGGCGTGACTAAAGCTCTGACTTAGTCTCTCTGAGCAGGAAGGCTGAAATAACCCAATCAAGTGGATTCTACACCACCATGCTGAGAAAAGGCGTTCAGGTAAGACAACGCCCCTTTACATAATGTGTCTGAAATATGATAATTTGAGCCTGGTCATTTGTACTTTGAGAACTGTGGGTTTATTTGTTAGTTTTCTTAACTATTCACGGTATTTTCAGGAGGCTTCTCCAATGCCAAATTTCAAAAGATACAATAGTCTTTCTATCCTGCTTCTTCAAAGTCCCTCGTTTGCTCCTGTAGAGTATCCCAGGAAAAAACACTGCTTGCATGATCCTGTTCTTGTGAATATATATACATCACAGCATCTGAGTATAGTATTTTTTCCAAGACCCCCAGTATTACTCTTACCAAGTGCCAGTCTACCACATATTTCTTGACTGCTAGTTCTTCTACCATTCAGGCATGAACAACCAGACCCACACGTGTAGAGTTCAAACTAGCTGCTTTATTGATCTATGCCTATTCCACAGGAATCTCTGCAGACTGGCAGCTTTTCCCCGGGAAAGACTAGATAAGGCTGAAAGACATTCAGGGAGGGTCAGACTTTGCCCTTTTGTGTTTACATAATAAGTCCAAACTAATTCCCCACTTGATCCCTCCTCCCGACTGGCATGGTTGCTCTCCAACTCACCCCCCACAATAGCCCTCTCCCTCTTCCATGTCATCTTCATTGTTTGAGTTCTCACAGGAACTTGGGAGGGGTGGGAGTGAAGCCATTTCAAAGGAGTCCTCTGTCTCCTGAGTCTGAAGAAACTGTTGCACCAGGTGGCATGTTATGCAAACAGTCTAGATGATTAGAAAATTCCCCCCCCCTCAAGAAGTGAAGGCCAGATGTCAATGGTTGAGGTTTATCAACCGCCATCTACCCCTCTTCCAGGTTAATGCCTTCACTTACAGATTTGTCATTAGGCTCCAGTACGGGGCAGGGAGTTTGGAGTTTGGAAGGCCTTGGTTAGTTTGGGAAACGGTGGAATCACCACACCCAATCAGGAGCATGTACATACCTGGCATTTTCCCAGGAACATTCTGACTGTGTGTAATCTCTCCAATGGATTAAGTACTGCAGGCCTTTGCCCCTTCTCCTAGAGTCCAAAATTTCTTTGACTGTGTACTCCTTCTCATCTTGCACCATCACTGGTGGTAGCAGTGGGTGCGGTGAGCGTAAGAAGCTAAGAGGCACTTCCCTGATCAACAATGAACAATGAAAAACTGGGTGGACTTTCATGGAGGGTGTCAGTTGCAAACGAAAGGCCACAACATTTATTTATTTATAAAATTTATAGACCACACATCTTACCTCAAGGTAACTCTGGTTTAACTCATTAATCTGCTTCAGGACCTTAAAAGACTGCACAAACTTTGCATCATGCTTCTTAGAGGGTCTAGTTAGAAACCAGGAATTTGGTAGACAGCCACACTTTGTCCCCTTCAGCAATTGGTGGGTTTTCCTGTCAGTGGGCATGTGAAGACCTCTGGTAAGCCAGTCATTCCATGTCAAGTGGTCTGGGGGTCCCTGCTCAACCATCACGGATTTCGGTGAAATTTTGTGTGAACATGCACACATGTCCCCAATGAACATTGGTAAAGTGTTACATTTGCTGATGCAACACTTGCGGAGATATAGTTATTTGTTTGACCCCATACCGCAGCCTTCTACAGTATGACTCTGAGGATCCAGCAACTTTGAGACATAATATCTCCGGCAATATTTTGTTCAGAGAAACAAAACTTGGCCATCTTGTACAACTTTTTGTGCTCTATTAAACAAAATAATAAAAACATTCTCATGAGCGATCTCCATCTAGATAATTTGGAGAAAAGTTGGCTGAAAATATTGCGGCTCGAAAAAAGTTTAAAGTTTGACTTTTTATATCTCTGGAAGGAAAGGTATGATAAACGTGAAATGTTGCGCGTAATAACTTAGCAACACAAGGTTTTCAAATATAAACTTTCATTCTCCTACTGCTTTACAATAGTTTACAAATTGAATGTAAAGTTGACGTTTTTTGTAAAAAGCCAAAAGTAGGGTATTTTCAGCCCGCTTTTACAAAAAAAGACCTTCTGGAAACTCTGTTAAATCATTCTCATTACAAAGAGCATGTTTCAAACCCCCTAAAAAAGTAGCGTTGTTTTTTTTATTACTGACGTATAAAGCCCTAAAAATAGGAACAAAGTTGAGGACGTTGCTATGGCAACGTCACATGTATACTATTATTTTTTCATCTTGTTTGTTTTATATAGACATCATTACTAATATTGCGTTGGTCCATGGTGACTATGTCACTACCAGTTCAGGCACTTGAACAGGCAACCCCATCACCATAGGGGCCATGCCTCTTAGGTGTACAATACCAGCCACAGGTGGGTTTCTTGGTTCAGGATCCCAAGCCGGTAGTTTGTTTTCTTCCTCGAGGTTCCAAAGCTTTGTGTGGGTATCTGTCCGGTTCCCAAGCCGACGATTGGGCAGCGTATCCTAGGTTCCCAAGCCTAAAGTGGGTATCTTATATGGTTCCCAAGCCAAAGTCCGTACTGTTCGTATGAACTGCCAAATTCCAACAATCGCTTATTTATTATTGAATTTACACGCCACATTCTTTAGCGTCGCTTCTGGGAATTGATATTGTTGACCTGACGATGTAACTGAAGGCACTGGAAGCACGCAGATAAGATGTTCTGGAACCCAACAAACATCTTGTCTTTCAAGCCAATAAAATGAATGAGCAGGGCCTCGCAGATGCATAAATGTTATCAATGCATCATTTTGTTCGATCAAAATTTCCACGATGTTGCCTACCGAGCATTTTTTGTCATAAATGCAGGCAACATAACAACCAGGAAATATGTCGGCCAATTTTAAATTCAGATCGATGGTATTGGACATTTTGGCCACAAAGTTAATTGTGTCATTTGAAACCTTGCTGACAGAAATCGAATTTGAATCAACTGGCACAAACTGGTGATGATCTCTTGTGCCAGCTATTGTGCTGCTAACTTTCCATCTTTCTTCTTGCAGCATCCTGCTTTCTTCGATTTCTTCCTTCGGAATGTATATATATTAAATTCCATGAATGTTTCTGTCACAAAAGTTGAACAGATCTGTCGGCATCAGTATTTGGTTGGTTGATGGTCGCTGGAGGCTGGCTCGAGCAGCCAAATGTTTAGTTGTGCTGCCAACTCTGTCGCATGGTGGTTTGCTGTGACTCGTACTGAAAAAATTCCATTCGGCCTCAATTTCGAAATCATGTTTGTGATTGCACAGATTGATGGTTTTTTTGTAATTTTTGTATTGCGCCACTGAACCATCACTAAAGTAGTATATTCTTGTAATCTTCATTTTAGTTGTCAAAAACTCAATCAACTTCCAAATGAACACGTGCACGGAAAACGTATCATGTTGCATATTATCAGAAATTATGCAACAGTTGACAATTTGCAGCGCGCCATCTTTATCGACATAATAAGTGACGAACGGATGCACTGTGGCTTGCGAATTCTCCCAGTGAAAGCCTTGAGCAGCATCTTGGACAACAAACGAGTAATTCTCTGCAAAATCCATCAGTACAATCAGTTCGGTTTCTTTTAGGCTGGCTTTCAACGACTTCAAATATTCGCTTTAATGTTTTGAAATGGAGTGGTGGACAAATGCGCTATCAGTGCCTCTTCACCAGGGCAGTTTTGGCATCGCTGTCTTTGGTGTTCAGATCGCAAACTGCTTTTCCCATGAGCAGCTTGTAGTCCTCTTTAATGTTGGCACCTTGTAGCATAAGCTTAACATTTTGATGAATGGTGCAGACACAGACGGAATGTGTGCCTGAGGCAGACGGTGACACACCACAGTGTCCCCCCTTGCCAGAGCGGGTGAAGTCCACCACCTGAGGGACGCTAGAACCTGGGGTGGGACTCTGACCTTTCAGCAGGATGCGCTTTGATTGAGCCTTTGGTAGGGAAGTAAGAACCATTGGAGGCTTCTGGAGTGAAGCCTGGCCCAAGGAACGATGCCCATGCATGACACCATCTTCCCCAGGAGTTGGGACAACTCCACTATAGTGACCCTTTTCCTTCCTATTACGAGATGCGCCAGCTTCCGTACGCTTCCCTGATGTTCCTGGAAGAGGTACACCATGCCTAACTCTGAGTCTATGACCGCCCCTAGGTGTAGTAGTCGCGTTGAGGGCGTGAGATGGCTTTTCTGCTGGTTCACGGAGAAGCCGTGATCCTGAAGGGTGCGTAGTGTGACCCGAAGGTCTGCCTGGGCTGCCTGACGGGAACTTGAAAGTATCAGGATATCGTCCAGGTAGCATTGGACGCGCACCGGCATCATACGCAGGTGCGCTCCCAATACCGCCAGCACCTTCGTGAATACCCGTGGGGCTGAGGACAGGCCGAATGGCAGGGCCCTGTATTGATAGTGCCGGTTCCTGTGACAGAACCGGAGGAACCGTCGATGCTCTTGCCTGATTGGAATGTGTAAGTATGCCTCTGTGAGGTCTATGGAAGACAGCAGGTCCCCTCTTCGGATGCTGGCCAGGATGGATCTGAGGGACTGCATCTTGAATTTTCTGTACACCACATAGTGATTTAGTCTTTTGAGATCGAGGATTGCTCTCCAAGCCCCCGATGCCTTGGGCACGAGAAAGAGGATGGAGTAGAATCCCTGTCTTTCCTGACCTGAGGGAACCGGTTCTATGGCTTTTATTTCTTCCAGATGATCTATGGCCAAGCTTAATAGTCTTGCCTTTGAGGGATTGCGAGACACCGGACATCTTACGAAGTGGCATGGGGGAGAGGAGTAAAACTCTATGGCTAGGCCGTGGGTCACGGTCTCTCTTACCCAGGCGTCAGTCGTGGTCGTCTGCCACACTTTGCTGAGCAGCGCCAGACGACCCCCAATGGGGCTGTCCCAGGCGTCACTTGGAACGTCTGTAGGGCCGACCTCCCGCCCCTCTGTAGGGACGTTTCGAAGGCTGGCCCCTGCCTGAGGTTTGGCGGTCCTGGGCACGATCCTGTCTGTAGGAGAAGGTTGGCGAGGTTCTGGGCCCTTCCCAGGACCGCCCCCCATGAAAGGGCTGCCTCCATTCCCCGGCCCTGCCCTGGCGGGTTCCCTGCCTACGGAAATCTTGCGACCCTTTGTCTGACCTTTTGGAGGGATGAGCCAGGATTTTCCTCTTATTCCTATCCTCAATCACGTACGGGTCCAGGATGGCCCCAAACAACTTAGAGCCAGAATACTTAGAGGTGGCCAATCGCCACTTAGACTTCAGGTCCGTTTTCCAGTTTTTGAGCCAGATGAGCCTCCTGGAGGCTACTGTTGACCCAATGGACCTGGCTGAATATCGGGAGGCAAACAAGGTAGAATCTGCCATGTACTCTGCTGCCGTCAGCAGTTTGGTCAGTGTTTGCTGGGTACGTACCTGATCCTGCGGAACACTTGCCTGTAGTTCCCGAAGCCACATGATCGCGGCCCTGGCAACGATGGAGGCTGAAGAGGCGGCCCTAATAGCCCAGGCCGAGGAATGGTGAGTTCTGCGGAGGGAGAACTCAAGCTTTTTAACCTCCGCCTTCATCGACTCAGCCATGTCTCCTGGGATGGCAGATGAAGAAAAGAGAGAGATTAGAGGCGCGTCTACCTCTGGCACCTCCAAAAGGGAGGCGAAGGGTGTGGAAACGTTAAATATCTTTTTCTCCACACTGTTCGGAGAGGGAACAGTTGCAAGAGAGGCCCACTGGGACCGCACCGTGGAATGAAACACCTTGGTACACGGAATCTGGATCACCTCTGACACTGGAGAATGCAAAGGGGGGTTTTCAGCGTCCTCCTCCTCCGAGGATGGAGGCCTGGCCTCCTTAGTCTTAGCCGGTAGCCGGTAGACTAAGAGTGGAGCAGGTTTTTAGCATAAGTGAGTAAAAATAGGAAGGATCGAATAAACCTGATGTTGAAGCCGGTTGCGGAGCCGTGTCCTCATCTTCTGACATCGGGGCCCCAGCCGTGTCCCAGTCCTCGGATTCCTCCTCTGCTACCTGCAAAGAAGTCTCGGACACATCAGAGGCTTGAATAACTACTCGCCCCCGGTGGGAGGGAAGCGCAGGTGGCGTGATAGACCCCTGAGAAAGGGAAGAGCCCTTAGAGGTCATGAAATGATCAAACGCCTTCTGCATGTAGGAATGAAAGTGGTCAGACCACTGTCCAGGCCTTTCCCTGGTAGTAGGCCCTGCCTCCGCCTGGTTGGCCGCAGGCTCAAAATGCTCAGGTGAGGATGAGACAGAGTGAGGGGAACCAACCTGTTCAGTTTCCCCCCGAGTAGACCATTGCCTAGGTCACTGCCCAGATACTAATGGAGGCTCAAAGGGAATAGGTGTGTCCAGTGGAGCGGGGGAAACCATTTCAGCCCCATTGGCTCTGAGCCTCTGGGCCTTGGTAAACTCTTTTTCTAGCGCCTGATGCCTCCTCGTGGCCTGTCGCTCGGCTGCCTTCGACGGCTCTGTCGTCAGATGCTTTGTCTTAGCCTTCTTGCCCCCCCGATTCCGACTCCGTAGTTCTGCGTTTCGGTGAAGAGGGGAGGGGGGCTGAGCCTTGGTACACCTGAGACGAAGCACTGTCTGCCATCACCCTCTAGAGGTCCCAATAAGGGTATCCAAACCACGGGGGGAAAAGCCTTCCACGAGCGTCTCTTAAGCCGGCAGGTAAGGGGGGGGAGCTCTATGTCTGCCGGGCGATGGCAGTTACAGGCGGTCAGACTACTTCGATTCGTCTGTGAGGCCAGGTGACTAAAGGTCACAAGTACAATGAACAGGCGGTAACAAAAAGCCCCTTAAGTCTGCACCCTCCAAATGCTAAAATTCTGAAAGGCGGAAATTACTCCTTCCGAGAGACCGTTTACCGGCCAGAAATTTCCACTCCGGATACAATCCGGAACTGCAATGGTACCTCCCCTGGTCCGACCTGACTGTAGCAGGTGCCGCGGCTGCACAGAGCTGGCCCAGAAACTGGCGCCGTTCAAGGTCTCCGTCCGATCGTCGTGCGAGATATGCGCCAGCAACAAGCCGCTGTGGTGGCAGATCCCCGGCCACACCTTTCACGCCGGCAACAAGGCGCTGTGCTGACAAACCCAGCTACGCTTTAAATTTTTGCGCCCAGATGCTGCCCGGTAGATCGGGCCGCCCCTTTTCAAAATGGCCGCTGCGCCAAAAGGCGAGCTCAGCCTCCCAAGATGGCGCCCGGCCTCGTGGCCACGTGGCTCTCCCGGCCGCAATCGGCCCCAACTCCACCGCCAAGCGGTGACTCCCAGAGGACCCTCGCCGGTCACCACCCCTCACGGGCCCCCCGGCGGTCTCCTCCCCACTTGCTCTTAGTTGTAGCGGCAACCGCTATCTTGCGTCGTCCGACGAAGGAACCGACGAAAAGGATCCTCTGTCCCGTTCCGGTCGACGATCGGAGATTATCGGAGATGGGGAGCGAATTCGTTGGCGGCAAGAGAGCCGAGGGACGTCTCCCCCTGCGGCTCCAGCGGCACAAGGCCTAAGGCCCGGGAAATGCCTTACTGCCGAATCCGGATGAAAATCTTTCGATTTTGAATGAAATCTTGAATTCAAGTTAAATTTAAAGTATCCAATGTAGTCTAAGACCGATGAAAAGTAAAAAGTAGCTTTAAACCAAAGTTTCTCCAACAAAAAACAACAATACTCGCGGAGCCAACTCGACGAGCTGTTTTCGGGCTGAAGACTAGGTAAAAAACTGGAAGAGGAAGGAACTTCCGGCTGGAGGCGGGGCTAAAATTCGGACCTAGTCACAGGGCTAGTAGGCTAAAGTAACCCATCAGTGGATTCTCCATCCCCCCATGCTGAGAAAAGGCGTTCAGGTAAGACAACGCCCCTTCTCCGCAAAATCCATCAGTACAATCAGTTCGGTTTCTTTTAGGCTGGCTTTCAACGACTTCAAATATTCGCTTTAATGTTTTGAAATGGAGTGGTGGACAAATGCGCTATCAGTGCCTCTTCACCAGGGCAGTTTTGGCATCGCTGCAATATACAGTCTTTGGTGTTCAGATCGCAAACTGCCTTTCCCATGAGCAGCTTGTAGTCCTCTTTAATGTTGGCACCTTGTAGCATAAGCTTAACATTTTGATGAATGGTGCAGACAGAGACGGAATGTGTGCCTGAGGCAGACGGTGACACACCACTTTGGTCGGAGTTCACAGAATTTGGAGAAACCAATTTCAGCACCATATTTGTTTCGACATGCCACATACAGTTCTTTCAGATTGCACAGTAGCAACCGCTTTTGTTTGTGAACCTTGACGCCATCAAGCCGAATGGAAACACAATCCTTTTTGCTGGTGCACATCCTGCTAAATTCGTCATCCTCGTAGAAATCTCGAACTCTGTCGGAGATTTCCTTTGGTAGCAGTTTGCCAACTTTTGCATCTGGTAGTGCATAAATGCCTCTCTCTTTATTTTTCTCGCTGTTTTAACCATACGTTCTGAAACGCCAAACGTTTTTGCTGTCACCGGTATCGACCAACTCTTTGGGGCCAAAGTCAATAATTGAACATTCGTCGATCTATCGGATATTTTAATTTTCGTTTTCATGTCTTCGATTAGGTCAGCGTAATCCTGGCATTACTGGCATTCCTTAGCAGCAGACTCGCTAGTTTGCCCAATATCTTCAGCTGCTACTCCAGCGGCTAATGTTATTTTGTCTGCTACCACTTTCTGCACGCGTTCAGTGTTTTGTTTCACATAGCCAGTTTTATCCCTACTGCTCAACTTCCGAATTTTTAATGGAGAAGTCCCTAAATTGGTCAAACTTCAATTAACAGTGTCCAAAATGTCCATATCATAATTATCCGATGACGAAGAGTCTGCTGTGCTTTGGACCATGGAAACGTATTTGGCTTTACACTTGGAACAAATCTTTTAACCCGGCTTCACACTTGTTTTTGCCACTTTTGTTAAATTATTGGACATGGCTAGTTCGACTTTCAACAGCCCATGTTGAATATGATTTTATTTCTCAAATGGGTTGCAGCATGACTTTTGCTTCATGTCGTACTTTTTCAGATACATCGCTTTGTGATGCAAGGAGATTTGGTCATCGTCTGTGAGCTGAACCTCCGATTGCCGAGTAATGAGTATTTTTTCTTCGGCAGACAAACTGTCCACATAATACAGCCCAATTTCGTTAAAATAAAATGAACCATGGTGGCAAGTTGATGACAATTTTTCTCCAACAGCGTATTTGGGCAAAGTATGATTGCCAGTTGACTCGTCGACATCCATTTCGCATATTATGGAAATTCACAATAATATAAAGTGTATTACTGTAAAATCTGAAACACAGAAGTTATATAAGGTTCTAATGTTATGACGGAAATATGACAACTACACCTGTACAGTGTCATGTGTCTGATTAATGAAACACCTCAAAGAACTTTCAGGCATTTTTTAAACTAAAAAGCCTTTATTAGTGTTACGGAGTGTCAGCACGGCATGGAGAAGTGCCAAGATCTGAATTTCCCTTCCTTTGCACATAACATTCCAGGCATTTCCCCTCCCCTATTTTAGGGTCACGACTCACATCTTCCAATTAACCTGGAGGGCAAAGATTCCCTTCCGTTCCCTTCCGTGTGATTTTCTCTCCTCTCCCCTTCTCCTCTGATTTAACTCTAATAAGTACCAGACAGTTCTGCATATTTTGTCAAAGCAAGAATATTCAATATTAGCAGCGTTGACATCCGCCCTCCCTTACAAAAAGGACAGGTCCTGTATGTGAATAAGAGCATATGTCAGGAATTATTTCTTGGTTTGTTGGGGTGTTTCGCATGAAAGCTTTTGACGAGTCTGTCAGCTTTTTTTTTTTTTTTTTTATAAAACCAATTTTTAAACATTTTATTGTAATTCTCAACAATTTCAACATTTTACAGTTTTTATGAGTGTCATATTAAATGATACAAATTGCTTTTAAAACTGTTTATTTGGGAACAGATTCTATATAATATCAGGATTAGCTTTTTAGGGCAGACCAGATTTAAATAAGAGAAGCAATAACAAATAAGAGTGGAGGTTATTGCCTTTAAAGTAGCCAAAACTTAAACTAGGTTGAAACATCATACCTCATCTCACACATGCTTATGATAAAGTTTGAATTAATGGTAATAGTATTATTATCACTTTTGGTTATTTCTTCTTCTGTAGTAGTTCTACATAATTGACTGGAATTATGCCTATACATTCTTCGGTCCGCTCTATACGTTGTCTTAAAATACTAGGCCTTATTATATCAATGTCCCGTTTTAAATGGTCCAATAGATTCGTAATTATTGTTGGAGAAGAATCAAAGTCTACCAAAAAATACCCTCCTCTGTTGTGATGCTCATCGTGCTTTATTATCTTATATGGCAGCATTCTTTCTCCCAAGTTTTCCAAATTCCTCACCACTGCTCCTCTTTCCAGCAAAGCTTCCACTGTGCGTCTCAGTGTTGCAGCTGTCTCTGGCCTCTGCATGGTTTTCAGGATCAAAGCCAACTCATAACGGGGCATCTTTGGCGAAAGAGGAGCAGATCAGCCCCCACCAGACAAGGGGAGTGCGGTGCAGGCACTAAGCGTAGATGCGACGCCTCCCTCGTCCCCAGCTGTAACCGAGTCTGTCAGCTTTCACCTCACTGGATTTCACCCAGGTGGCTTCAGACAACGGGTATCCCTTCCATTGTACTAGGTACTGCAATTTCCCTTTAAAAATTCTAGAGTCAAGAATACGTTTCACTTCATAGTGGGTCTGTCCCACAACTACGAGGGGCCCGGGTGCCTTCTTAGGGGGAGGTCTTAAAGTGGAGCCCCGATAAGGTTTCAACAAGTTGCAATGAAAGACTGGGTGAATTCTCCCTAAAAGTCTAGGGAGTTTTCGTTCTATGGTGACTGGATTGATGAGCCTTACTATGGGGAAAGGCCCTAAGAATTTTGGTCCAAATTTCTTGCTGGGCAATTTGAGGCGTAAATATTTAGTTGACAGATAAATCTTTTCCCCAACTTGGAATGTTCTTTGGGGAGCCCTCTTTCTATCAGCCTGCTTTTTATAGGTTTCAAAAGTCTTTTTTAAAGCAGTTTTTGTGTTTCTCCAAACTTCTTCCCACCACCTCACCATTGGTCAAGTGTCTGGGAAGCGGAGGGCACCTGAGGGTATTCAGGTATTGGGCTGAACTCTTTTCCTGTGGCCACTCTGAAAGGCGTGTAGCCGGTGCTGCTGTGCACAGAATTATTGTACGCCACCTCCGCGAAAGGGAGGAGGTCAGTCCAGTTCGTCTGTTGGTAAGAAACGTAGCATCTAAGATATTGCTCCACCATTTTGTTAGCGGATTCTGCAGCCCCATTGGTGGCAGGATGAAAAGCAGATGATAAACCTTGAGATGATCCAATTAATTTAAGAAAACTCCTCCAAAACTTAGCTGTGAACTGCACCCCCCTGTCCGAAATTATTCGCTTAGGGGCGCCATGCAGCTGGTAGATACGTTTCAGGCACAATTTGGTCAGTCGTTGGGCAGATGGAAGTCCTTTGCAGGAGATGAAATGAGCCTTCTTCGAAAACAGGTCTATCACAGTCCAGATGACAGTATTTCCTCTACTTTCAGGTAGGTCTACTATAAAGTCCATAGCTATTTCTTCCCATGGTTGAGAAGGGTGTGCCACGTGTTGCAGTAACCCAGGGGTTTTCCCTGGGATTCTTTTCATTGTGGCACATACAGTACAAATTTTTACATAGTTTTCCACATCCCTTTTCAGCCCCGGCCACCAAAATTGCCAGCAGGTGAGGTGTAGGGTTTTCAAATATCCAAAGTGTCCAGTCTGTTTTACATCATGGCTGTGTTTGAGAGCATTAAGATGGAGGGCTTCTGGCAAATATAGTTTCCCCCCTTCGTAAGCCAAGCCATCCCTGCACGTTAGGGAGGTTTGATTATCTTTGAACCATTGATTGGTGAGGAGCTCTCATTTTATTTTCTTTACCCAAGGGTCATCAGGATTGGGGACCCTGCGAGGTGTAAATTGAGCGGCAGTTTGTGGATTGGGGATAATTGCCTTGTTAACCTCCTCCCATTCGCTTTTGTATTGGGGTAACCGGGATAGCGCATCAGCTAGGAAGTTTTTTCCTCCTGGTATGTACTTTAGAGTGAAGTTGAAGCAGTTAAAGTACTGTGCCCACCGCACTTGCTTTGGGGACAATTTGCGGGGAGTTTTCAGTGCTTCTAGATTTTTGTGATCTGTCCATACTTCAAATGGCACCTTGCTCCCTTCTAGATAGTGTCGCCAGTTTAATAGCGCCCACCTAATCGCGAAGGCCTCTTTCTCCCAGATTGCCCATCTTCGCTCGCTTTCAGTAAATTTCTTAGAAGTGTAGGCGCAGGGTTGCAGGACCCCACTTTTGTTCTTTTGTAGTAACACAGCTTCAACTGCCACATCGCTGGCATTGGCTTGAATCACAAAGGGCTCCCCTGGGCAGGGGTGCTTTAGGACCGGTTCAGCAGCAAATGGTCTCTTTCAATTCTCAAAAGCTGTTTGACAGCCCATCGTCCATGCTAGTGGTTGGCCCAGTCGTGGCTTCCCTCCTCCTTTGCCTGTTTTGAGTAGTTCTGTAAGGGGTAGGGCCATCTCGGCAAAAGAGGGGATGAATTGACGATAAAAGTTGGCAAAACCCAGAAAGCTCTGGAGCTGTTTGCGAGTCTTTGGGGGCTGCCATTTGATTATAGCTTTTACCTTGGCTGGATCCATTTCAATGCCCTCGTTGGAAATTCTGTAGCCAAGATAATCTAATCGGGTCTGGTGAAATTCACATTTCGACAATTTGGCATAAAGCTTGGCATTCAATAGTTTCTTTAACACTTCTTTCACCAGCTTTATGTGATCAGTCATATTCGTGCTGTATATCAGGATATCATCAAGATACACCAAAACCCCCTTGTACAAGTGATCATGTAGGACCTCATTAATCAACTGCGTAAATACTGCTGGGGCCCCCTGTAGTCCAAATGGCATGACTTTGAACTAATAGCTCCCCATAGGACAGTTGAAGGCAGTTTTCCACTCGTCTCCCTCTTTTATTCTCACCCGGTAATATGCCTCTTTCAGCCAGATGGGTTAATAAGTCCTTTAGGAGGGGGAGGGGATATTTATTTTCCACACTCACAGCATTGAGACCCTTATAGTCTATGCAGAGACGAAGAGATCCATCTTTTTTTTCTTTGAACAAAACGGGCTCCCACGGTAGATTTGGCCCGTTCGATGAACCCCCTTGCTAGGTTTTTGTTCACGTATTGCTGCATCTCCTCCATTTCAAGAGGGGACATAGCATACATTCTCGGGCATGGGAGTTTGGCTCCTGGCACCAGTTCGATGGAGCAGTCATTGGGTCTGTGAGGAGGTAGGGCATCGCATTCTTTTTCACTAAATGCCTCTGCTAGGTCCTGGTATTTGTTGGGAATGACTGGTTCGCCTGGCGGTGGTGAGGCAGCCATGTGCGCTCGCTCATTGGGTGGCCTAAGGTGTCCTGCAACCTCGGTTGAATCAGTTGGAGGTTTCTTATAGCGGGCGAGCTGAACGACTAGCTTTACTGCTGCCTGGTACCATTCTTGCAGCTGATCAGGTACGGCTCAATAGATGCAGGCCTGAGAGAGGTGATAGTCTAATCCCTCTATGAAGTGATGGATTAGGGATTGTTCAGGCCACCCCTCTATTCGACCTGCTATCTTGCGGAATTCCCGCACGTACTCCAGGGCAGGCCTGCCAGCTTGTTTTATTTTGTGGATCTGTTCTCCAGCATGAGAAGATGTATAATCTACCGGTGGGTTGCGACAGCCAATCAGCTTGAGACTAGGTCAGAAACTTTAGCCACGCCTCTTCCGGTAGTACCTCCCATCTCCAGTTTTTGACCTAGTCTCCAGCTTGAGAACATCCTAATTTGGTAGCTCCGTAGTTTAAGCTAGTTTTGGTGAATTTTTCGCTAAGTATCCTTAAATTTGCAATTCTAATTGGATACTTTTAAACTTTATTCCAAATTCTTTAAAATTGATTGGTAGGAAAGTAGGCTGCAGGGAGTAGGCTTGGTGTTCAAGCCTCGTGGCTGGGGCCGCTGGAGCTTGAGGGGGTGACTTCCCTGGCTCCCCGTCGCTGCCCGGCTTATCTCTCTTCTACGCTCCCCCTCCGGAGCGTTTTTTTCCTTCTGGCGTTCCCCCCACTGGCTCCCCAGGAGCGGAGCGGCTTCCCTGGATTGCGATTTCACAGATCCGACTTCAACCGCAGGTTTGGGGCTGGGAAGGCGAGTGCTGGGTAATCGCCAGGGAGGGGGTGATCCGGAGCATGTGTGCCTTCATTTAAACTTGACGTTTTGAGTGTGTGAGTGATTGCGGCCGTTTTGGGAGCTGCGTGACTGCAAGGGCGCTCTTTTCGGCGCAAATCACCATTTTGGGAGGCACCCGGATTACGTCTGTGGGCGGCGGCCATTTTGGGAAGGGCGGCCTGGTTCCTTTGTAAGGTGCGGCCGCCATCTTGAGTGTGGCTTGGGCCTTTTTGGGGAGGCTCGGCCGCCATTTTGGAGAGCGCGGCCTAGGCCTTCTTCACAAGGCGGGTTGCCGTCACTGAATCAGTGTGGCAAGAGCTACAGGCCGCTGAAGGCCTTATTATTATTGCAATTGGTTCCGTTTATTGCCGCCGCTTGTGCCTGCTGAATTCAGGCCTCACTGGGGGAGTAACGAGATCATCCGGCTTGCATCCGGAGTGTTGAGATTTCTTGTGAGTGTTGATTGTTACTTTTCTTAGAACTTTAGCCGGTGTTAGCCTTTAGGGCATTGCCCGCAGGAGTTTTATTCCACCTGTTCATTTTTAGTTGTGACCTTTAGTCACCCGGCCTTACAGACGCAATTTAGTGATTAGTCTGACTGCGACTGCCGTTGCATCTGTGCAGAAAAAGGGGGCTCACCCCTTCCCTGCCTGTGATCTGCGTCCTTGGAATCTTTTCCCCCCTGTTTGTCTGGATACCTCTGTTGGACTTTTCCAGACAGCAATGGCAGACAGTGCTCCGTCGCAGGTGTACCAAAGCTCAGGGCCCCCCCTCCTCCTTTGCAAAAACGCAGATCTATTGATTTGGAACCTGGGGGGGGGAAGAAGAAGGCTAAAACAAAACATTTGGAAAAGGAGCCGACGAAGGCAGCCGAGCGACAGGCCACGAGGAGGCATCAGGCGCTTGGAAGAGAATTTGCTAAGGCCCAGAGGCTCAGAGCCAGTGGGGCTGAAGTTTCCCCCGCCCCATTGGACACTCCTATTCCCTTTGAGCCTCCTTCGGAAACTGGGCAGCGACCTGGGCAATGGTCTCCTCCGGGGGAAACTGAACAGGTTGGTTCTCCTCAATCCAGTTCATCCTCTCCTGAACACCCGGCTTCTGCAGCCACCCAAGTCCAGGCAGGGCCTAGCACCAGGGCTCAGCGCAGTCAGTGGCCTGACCAGTTTCAGTCTTTCATGAGACAGGCGCTGGATCAATATTTATCTTCCTCCAGGGATTCTTTTCCCCCTCAAATGTTCATCGCCTGGAGCTGCGTTCCCTCCCCGTTCGGAGCGGGCAGCTGCCCAGGCATCGGGGGTCTCTGAGACTTCTTCACAGGTGGCAGAGGAAGGATCTGAGGACCTGGAGGCGACTGGCTACCCAATGTCAGAGGATGAGGACACTGTTCCGGAACAGGCATCGACCACAGGTTTATTTGATCCTGCTTCCTATCCCTCTATCCTTCTCAAGGCCTGTGCGGCATTGAACCAATCGGCTAAAGCTAAGGTAGTCAAGTCTGCCTCCTCTGAGGAGGAGGAGGACTCTAACCCTCTTCTTCTTCCTCCAGTGTCGGAGGAGGTGCAGATGCCATGTCCCAAAGTTTTTCGCACCACGGTGCAGTCTCAGTGGGCGTCCCTGGCAACTGTCCCTTCTCCAAACAGTTTGGAGAAGAAGCTGTTCAATGTTTCCTCTACCTTCGTCTCTCTCTTGGACGTTCCATCTGTGGACGGGCCTCTGATCTCTCTTTTCTCCACCTCTGCCATTCCAGGGGACATGGCTGAAGCCATGAAGGCGAAGGACAAGAAATTTGAGTTCTCGCTTCGGCGGGCTCATCAAGCCTCGGCCTGGTCCATCAGGGCGGCTTCCTCAACTTCCTTTTTTGCCAGGGCTTCCATCATGTGGCTCCGGGAATTGCAGGCGAGTGTCCCTCCGGACCAGGTACGCACTCACCAGACCTTAACCAAATTGCTTACAGCGGTGGATTTCATGGCAGATTCCTCCTTGTTCGCAACGCGTTATTCGGCCAGATCAATTGGAGCAACCGTAGCCTCTCGGAGGCTCCTATGGCTCAAGCAGTGGAGGACAGATTTGAAGGCTAAGTGGTGGCTGTCCACCTCCAGGTATGAAGGTAAAAAATTGTTTGGTACAATTTTGGATCCGTACATTATAGAGGACAAGAATAAGAGGAAGATATTGGACCACCCCTCTAAAAGGTCGGAAAGTCGGCCTCTGAGACAAGGGTCCCGACAAGGCGGTTTCTGGGAAGGGAGGCAGCCCTTTCAGGGGGGGCGGTCCTGGGATTGGCCCAGAAGCTCGCGATCATTTTCCTCTAGGCAGGATCGCTACCAGGACCGCTCTTCCTCCGGCAGGGGCCAGTTCTCATCAAGGCGTCCCTTTAGAGGGTCGGGAGGCCGGCCCTACAGGAGGTCCAAGTAACGCCACGGACAGTCCCATAGGCGGTCGCCTGGCCCTGTTCAGCGACGTGTGGCAGGAGACCACAACCGACTCTTGGGTCAGAGAGAACGTAACTCACGGCCTGGCCCTAGAATTTTATTCCCCTCCACCAAGTCAGTTCATAAAGTGCCCTGTCTCGCGCAATCCGTTAAAGGTGCGTCTGCTAAATCTGGCCATAGACCATCTCGTAGAGATAAAAGCCAAAGAGCCGGTTCCCCCAGGACAGGAGAAACAAGGATTCTACTCCATCCTGTTTGTAGTGCCCAAGGCCTCGGGGGGAACGGACGCTCTCAGGTGCAGCTGGCCGCGGGGACTGCTGTATGCCTTCCCTCCACTCCCGTTGCTACAAGCAACGATCCGCAAACTGCTTCTGGAAGAGGCGGAGGTGATCTTAATTGCTCCGTTCTGGCCAAGGCGTCCGTGGTTTGCAGACCTTGTGGACCTGTCGCGCTCGCCAGTCTGGAAACTCCCTCCGCATCGGGTGTGTCTCAGTCAGCGACCCCTTCAACATCCGGACCCTCAGTGGCTGCAACTAGCCGCTTGGCACTTGAGCGGGAAGGGTTGATTAGACAATCCCTTTCAGAGGGCGTTATTACAATTATCCAGGCTTCACGTCGCCCTTCCACCAATAGAATATACGATACTACGTGGAAAGGTTTTTCCACGTGGTGCAGCAAGCACAGGTTAGACCCTCTTTCGGTCACTATTCCAAATATCCTAGAGTACCTTTTAGAAGGCATGAATAAGGGGCTGGCGCTTAATACTATCCGCAGGCAGGTGGCAGCCCTGCAGACCGTTCTCTCTTGCGATAACCTGGCTCCTTTGTCACAGCATCCGGCTGTGTGTGCCTTCTTAAAAGGGGCGGTTTCAATACGGCCTCCTGTCGTTCACCGTTTCCCGTCCTGGGACCTTCCCAAGGTTCTGCAGGCTCTGACTTCCCCGCCCTTTGAACCTCTCGGGTCCTGTTCGCTCCGCTATCTCTCGCTGAAGGTAGCCTTCCTGGTGGCTATTACTTCTGCGAGACGCATCTCGGAGCTGGCGGGCCTTTCAGTTCGCAAGGACCTGACCATTTTTTCTGATGATAGGGTTACCCTACGTTTGGACCCCTCCTTTGTGCCAAAAGTTGACTCCCGTTTTCATAGGTCTCAGGACCTAGTGCTCCCGAATTTCTGTCCGCGTCCTTCCCACCCTCTGGAGAGACGTTGGCATACCTTGGACGTTCGCAGGACCCTGCTGCATTACGTCAAGCGGACTTTGGCTCTTCGTAAATCTGAGGCGTTGTTCGTATCGTTTCAGCCGTCCATGTGTCAGAAGGTTTCTTCTTCGACAATTGGCAGATGGATCAGGGCATGCATAGCCAAGGCTTATGTTTCCTTGTCTCTTCCGGTCCCGCCACATATCACTGCTCACTCCACGCGAAGTGCGGCTACCTCGGCGGCCTGGCTCACTCAGGCGTCCGTGGAGGAAATATGTAGGGCGGCGACCTGGTCTACCCCTTCTTCCTTTGTTAGGCACTATAAAATTGACAAGTTTGCTGCATCGGATGCCTCCTTTGGTAGGAGGGTATTGCAGGAGGTTGTTCCTATTTCGGAGTCACCAGCCTAGACTCCCACCCGTAGGGACATGAAGGGCTTTGGTATGTCCCACCGGTGGATTATACATCTTCTCATGCTGGAGAAGGGGCGTTGTGTTACCTGAATGCCTTTTCTCAGCATGAAGATGTATAATTCACGCCCTCCTCTATTCAGTCTAGGCAGGTGTTGTTTTGGAAAGTTGTTTCTATTGTTTTGTTTGGAGTTTTGGGTCAGACTTTCGTCATGGAAGCTTCGCCTCTGTCAAAAACTGGAGATGGGAGGTACTACCGGAAGAGGCGTGGCTAAAGTTTCTGACCTAGTCTCAAGCTGATTGGCTGTCGCAACCCACTGGTGGATTATACATCTTCATGCTGAGAAAAGGCGTTCAGGTAAGACAACGCCCCTTCTCTTCCTTTAAGACCAATAGATGGGTCGTCAAATCTTTCTCTCAGCCCTCATTATATAAATTGTTCAGCCATTCGGATGCTTCTCCCTCTTAGCTGGACGCAATCACATCGACCATGGCCCCTGGATCCGGGTAGAGAAAGGCCCAGCAATTCAAATGAGAACGCACTTGGTTGAGGAAAAAAACCAGCTTCTCTGGGTCCCCATCGAAGGTTGCTCTGAAAAGTGTTGCAATTATAGGCTTTTGGGGCCCCCACGGTGGCTGTTGCTGCTGGCCCCATCCTGGCTGCAGATTTGTGCACAGGGGTTGCACGTTTGGGGGCTGTGGCCAGTCTCCTTGCTGTTGTCGTTCTCCCACCAGCTGCTGATCTCCTGGCTTCTGTACCACCCCAAGCCGTTGCAAGGCCTCTATTAGCTGTGGCAAGTTCAGAGGTCGCAGACCATCCACCTGCTGGGGAACCCAATCTCCCCATTGCTGCAGAGGCCTCAGGCTGGGATTCCCTCTCTCTTCATGGCTGGGGTCCCTGGCAGGGACATCTGCAATGGAAGGGCTGTAGACTTCTCTCTGCAGGAACTGATTTCTGCTTTTCACCTCTGGGTTTTGAAATCTTTCCAATGACTCACCCAAAGCTTGAGTGACAGGTGATTCGTTAGCTGTCCACCATTGTGCTTTTGAAGTCTCTGCTTCCAGCTGGGAGATCTGCCAGAGCTGTCTCTCCCCCGGCTTGCCGGCTGTCACTCCCCCCCACTGGGGAAGCTGTTGCAGCCAGGGGGCTGGCCTCAGGCAATCTTTCTTTCTCCAGCATGATGCCTGTAGAATCCACCGGTGGGTAATCTCAGCCTTCCTGCTCAGATGAGACTAAGTCAAACTTTAGCCACATCTCCATCTGGGTGTGTCCTTCCAGTTTTTTGACTTAGTCTCAGCTCAGTAGGACGCAAGATTTTAGGCTCCTCGGTTAGATTAGGTTAATTAAGTAGATTGATTGATTCATTAATTGGATTTCTTTAATTTTAACTATTTCTAAATCATTGTGCTCCTTTTAATTTGAAACCAAATTGCTAAATTTTTCTGAGATTGATCTGGCCTCTAGGCTCCATCGAGTCTACCAGGCTCTCTTGTGAGCCATTCCAGGCCGATTGTAAACCGGGCTTTTTGCCTCATCTAGCCGATTAGCGGGAGCACTGATCAGCCGAGGAGCTGGCTCGCGGAGGTAACCGGAAATCTTCCCTTCTTCTCAACGGCAGCTGTTTCAATTGTGCTTCGACGCTATGAGGTCCTCCTGGAAGCAGGCGCTCTACGGATCGCAGCGGAGGCTGCAAGACGAACAGCAAGTTATTGTGACAGAAAGGGGGGGATTTTAGGAAGGAATCCTACAGTATTTCCCTCCCAGACAGTTTTGTAGATGGTTTTTTGAAGCTATCGTATTTGTTAAGGAGAGTACAAGGCGCGGCCGCCATTTTGACCGCATGCTCAGAACACTGGCGCCATCTTGCAAGGACATCGTGTTACTAGCAGTCCATTGGGGTCTGCGATTTTACCGACCGGTCTGCTGTGGCGGACCTTCGACAGGGGGGAAACATATTGCATTCTAGAATCACTGAATATTATCATAGTCACTTGTGACTCCTTATTGCATTGTTTATTGGTCTAATTCTGCTCTCTGAGGATCAGGTCTTACTCCATTTGCTAGAGTGGTATATCGAGTGGGGGAGGAGTTTATCTAGAATCCACCTGTTTCATTTAGTTTGTGGCGCGGTGTCACAGGCCTAGACAGGCAGTTTTAGTGAACTGTCTTGCTGTCTTGCCATTGTTGTTGTTCAGAGCGCGGGTTGCTTTCCCTCTCTGACAACCAGATCTGCGTGTTTGGGCTCCCCCCACTTACGGGTATCTCCTATCAGGAATATCCTGACTGCAGTGGCAGACAGTGCCTCGCGCCAGGCATTGCAAGACACTGATGTTCCCCCCGCACAAGCACACTCAAAACGCAGATCAGCTGATTTGGAAGCGGGGGGAAAGAAAAAGGCCAAGACAAAACATTTGGCACCTAAGGAGACTTCTAAAGCAGCCGAGCGAGAGGCCTCAAGGAGACACCAGGCGCTGGAGAGGGAATTCTCCAAAGCTCAAAGGCTCATGTCCAGTGAGGCTGAAGTGGTTCCCCCCGTTCCACTGGACCGTTCTCCGTTTGAGCCCCCATATGCGCCTTCACATGATGCCCCTAGGGCATGGTCTCCTCGGGGAAACTGAACAGGTTGGTCCCCCCCGCTCATCCTCCTCTTCTTCCTTCATGCAGCAGGGTCATGAAGGCACGCAGGCCTCAACTGCGGCTGGGGTCAGTTCAGAGGACCAACAGAATCTGTGGTCAGATCAGTTTCATGCATTCATGCAGCATGCATTTACACAATTTATGTCTTCTAGGAGTCAAAGACCTTTACAACCTCCACCTCCTCCATCCATTCCTCCTTCGCAAACGGGACATATTACGGTTCCCGGCTCTGGTGTCTCTGAGACCTCTTCACAATTAGGCGAGGAAGGGTCAGTGGACCTGGAGGTAGCCGACATGCCCATGTCAGAGGATGAGGAGGCAGCACCAGAACAAGCACACACCTCAGGTCTCTTTGATCCTTCCCCTTTCAGGTCTCTACTTATGAAGGCCGTTACTACAGCTAAACTTTCTTCGTCACAGGACGACAAACCTTCCACCTCCGCCAATCAGGAATCTAATCCTCTGTTTGCGGAACAGGTTGTGGAGGAAAAACAGATCCCTTGTCCGCATGTATTTCGGGCTACGGTGGAAAAGCAGTGGTCATCCCTGGCCACTTTTCCTCCCCCCAATAGCACAGAAAGAAAGCTATTCAATGTTTCTTCCTCTTTTGCTTCTCTCTTAGAGGTGCCATCTGTGGACACTCCACTAACCTCTTTATTCTCCACGTCTGCTATTCCAGGGGATATGGCAGAGGCTCTGAAGGCGGAGGACAAGAAGTTGAGTTCTCCCTGCGCCGAGCTCACCAGGCTTCGGCATGGGCAATTAAGGCTGCAACTTCATCTTCTTTCTTTGCAAGGGCTTCAATCATGTGGCTCCGCGAACTTCAGGCGCTCGTTCCCCCTGACCAGGTTCACACACATCAGACACTGGGTAAGTTAGTGGCAGCATCAGAATATATGGCAGACGCCTTGCTTCATTCAGCGAGGTATTCCGCTAAGTCTGTTGCAGCCACAGTTGCCTCTCGAAGATTGCTGTGGCTTAAACAATGGCGGACTGACTTAAAGTCTAAGTGGCGTCTGTCGACAGCCAAGTACAGTGGTACACATTTATTTGATCCAATTCTTGAACTGCACATAATTGAGGGCAAAGACAAATGCAAAATTCTGGCACACCCCTCCAAAAGGTCGGATAGATGACCCCAGCAGGATTTCCATAGACAGACCTTCCGCCCCAGTGGTTCCTGGGAATGGAGGTAGCCCTTTTGGCCTGGGCGGTCCTGGGAATGGCCCAGAGGCTCACGATCCTTTCTCCCTAGACAGGATCGCCAGCAGGACCTCCAGAATACCAGAGCCAAGGGCCAATACCAGTCCAAATGTCCCTTCCGGGGCACAGGGAGCCGTCCCTTCAGATGGTTTAAGTGACGCCAGGGAGGAGTCTCCCATAGGCGGTCAGTTGGGGCTATTCAGCGACATTTGGGAGGTCACCACCACCGACGCTTGGGTCAGGGAAACCATAAAACAGGGTCTTGCTTTAGAATTCATCTCAAATCCTCCAGACCGGTTCGTAAGGTGTCCAGTTTCAAGAAACCCATCCAAGGAAAAATTGGTAGCCACGGCCATCTCCCATCTGTTAGAAATCAGAGCAATAGAACAGGTACCACAGGAACAGGTGGGACAGGGGTTTTATTCCATTCTGTTCGTGGTACCCAAAGCATCGGGAGGTTGGAGGGCGATTCTGGATCTAAAAGGTCTAAATTATTTCTTAAGATACAAAAGGTTCAATATGCAGTCCCTAAGGTCCATTCTGGCCAGCATCAGAAAAGGGGATTTCTTAGCCTCCATAGACCTGACAGAGGCCTACTTACACATTCCAATCCTCCCAGAACACCACAGATTCCTTCGGTTTTGTTATGCGCACCGGCATTACCAATACAGGGCTCTCCCCTTCGGTCTCTCTTCAGCTCCAAGGGTCTTCACGAAGATCCTGGCCGTATTGGCGGCCCACCTCAGGATGATTCTGGTGCACGTACAATGCTACCTGGACGACATTCTGGTCCAATCCAGCTCTTTCAGGTCGGCTCTGTCAGACCTGGAAATCACAATCAACACCCTTCAAATCCACGGGTTTTCCGTGAATTTCAAGAAGAGTCACACAACTCCCACAAGGCACCTCCTTCATCTAGGGGCGATAATAGATTTGAACCTTTGCAAGGTCTATCTTTCACAGGAGCGCCGGATCAGCATCCAGAAGCTCATACATCATGTTCGGAGAGAGAGGTTAGTTACTTTGGTCCAGCTGTCTCAACTGCTAGGAAAGATGGTCTCTTGCATGGGGATTGTCCCGTGGGCCAGACTTCATTCCAGAAACCTCCAATGGTTTCTTCTTCCCTTCCAGAAACAGAACCTCAGTTCATCACCAAGATGGGTGAGGATTCCCCACCACACTCTATCCTCTCTTCTATGGTGGGCTTCCTCTGCAATTTCCAAGGGGACCATCTTCAAAGAGCCCCCCAGACTCATTCTGACCACAGACACCAGTCTGTTCGGCTGGTGCGCCCATCTACAGACTCATCTGGCGCAGGGTCAAGTGGTCCCGGTCGGAGTTAGCTCACAACATAAATTGGCTCGAACTCAGGGCCATACACTTGGCACTCCGTCAGTTCTCCTCTGTAGTGAAGGGACAACACATCCTCATTCTGACGGACAACGTGGCCGCCAAGGCATACGTCAACAAGCAAGGAGGGACCCGGTCTTGGTCACTCATGCTGGAGGCCCTGGCCTTGGGTCTGTGGGCAGAGTCCAATCTGGGTTCCATCAAAGCGGAACACATATCGGGGGAGGCAAATCAACAGGCAGATTCCCTGAGCAGGGTCACAGTCGACCACTCAGAGTGGAGTCTGGATCCGGAACTGTTCAGGGAGATCTCGAGCACGTTCGGTCATCCACAACTGGATCTCTTTGCCTCTCCAAGAAACTCGCAGCTCCCCAGGTTCTTCACCAGGTTTCCCACACGGGGGCGGAGGGAACAAACACTCTCCGGTGCAAGTGGCCGGGGGGGGTCTGCTTTATGCCTTCCCTCCCCTTCCTTTGATACCGGCAACCATTCGCAAGTAGATTCAGGAACGGGCCGAGATATCTTAGTTGCTCCACAGTGGCCTTGGCGTCCGTGGTTTGCCGACCTTGTGGATCTGTCTATCTCGCCACCATGGAGGATTCCCCCGGACCGAGTGGCCCTCAGCCAGGGGAACCTTCAACATCCAGATCCACAGTGGCTCCAGTTAGCTGCCTGGCACTTGAGCGGGAAAGTTTAACTAGGCAAGCATATTCGTCAGGGGTGATCTCAATGATTCAGGCTTCGAGACGCCCTTCGACTAACAGGATTTATGATGCCACGTGGAGGAACTTCTGCACGTGGTGCGCTAAGCAGCATCTCAGACCGCTATCGGTCACCATTCCTAACATTAGAATATCTCTTGGAAGGCTTGAATAAAGGGTTATCACCTAACACCATCCGTAGGCAGGTGGCGGCCCTATCTACAGTCCTGACTTGTGACAACCTGGTCTCTTTGGCACAACACCTGGCAGTTAGTGCTTTTCTGAAAGGGGTGGTCAATGCCAGACCACCTCCAATACATAGATACCCATCTTGGGATTTACCTAAGGTATTACAAGCTCTGACTTCCCCACTTTTTGAGCCACTCAGGTCTTGTTCCCTTCATTTCCTTTCCTTAAAGGTGGCATTCTTGGTAGCTATTACATCTGGTAGACGAATTTCAGAATTGGTGGCACTTTCAGTACGGAGTGATTTATGTACCTTTTTCGAAGATAGAGTGGTCCTTCGCTTGGACCCCTCCTTCATTCCAAAGGTTAATACTTGGTTCCACAGGTCCCAGGACCTGGTTCTTCCAAATTTTTGTCCCAACCCGTCTCATCGATTGGAGAGACAGTGGCATAAGTTAGATGTTTGCAGGGCTCTGCGTCTTTATATTAAGAGGACCTCGACTTTCCGTAAATCGGAGGCTTTGTTTCTTTCTTTCAAACCTTCTGCCATGGGTCAGAAGGTCTCCTCTTCGACCATAGGTAGGTGGATCAGAGCTTGCATTGCTCGAGCTTATACTTCGCAATCTCTTCCAGTTGCTTCATGCATCACTGCTCACTCCATGTGTAGCGCAGCAGCGTCAGTGGCCTGGCCCACCCAGGCATCGATTGGAGAGATATGTAGGGCAGCGACTTGGTCCTCCCCTTCCTCATTTGTCAGACACTACAAGATTGATCAATTTGCAGCGACAGATGCCGTGTTTGGTAGGCGGGTTCTGCAGCAGGTAGTGTCTTCTCAGGGGACGCAAGCCTAGACTTGTCCCTCCCGGTGGTGACATGAGCGGCTTTGGTATGTCCCACCGGTGGATTCTACAGGCATCATGCTGGACAAGGGGCGTTGTCTTACCTGAACGCCTTTTCTCAGCATGATGATATAGAATCCACACCCTCCCCTTAGAGCAGTCTAGGCCAGTTTCAGGATTATTGGAGCTAGTGCGTCAGACTTCGTCATGGATGCTTCGCCTCGTCAAAAACTGGAAGGACACACCCAGAGGGAGGCGTGGCTAAAGTTTGACTTAGTCTCATTTGAGCAGGAAGGCTGAGATTACCCACCAGTGGATTCTACATCATCATGCTGAGAAAAGGCGTTCAGGTAAGACAACGCCCCTTCTCCATAATGAGATCTTCCCCGAATCTCTGTCAGCGTATTCCCTGTTTGTTTGTTTTAGGAACAGTGATGGGGCTTGGGACCCCCATTAGGGTTGAAAGTTTTGAAGATCTTGGCATGATGTCATATGTCTGATTAATGAAATACTTCAAAGAACTTTCAGGAATTTTTTAATCTAAAAAGCCTTTATTAGTGTTACGGAGTGTCAGCACGGCATGGAGAAGTGCCAAGATCTGAATTTCCCTTCCTTTGCACATAACATTCCAGGCATTTCCCCTCCCCTATTTTGGGGTCATGATTCACATCTTCCAATTAACCTGGAGGGCAAAGATTCACTTCCGTTCCCTTCCGTGTGCTTTTCTCTTCTCTCCCCTTCTCTGATTTAACTCTAAAAGTACCAGACAGTTCTGCATATTTTGTCAAAGCAAGAATATTCAATATTAGCAGCATTGACATACAGTTCAGAATCCTAAAGTACTTACAGCACATTTAACTGCTGTCATTAGTGTAGAGGCACCGCTAGTAGACTAACAGATTCATATAGCATGCAAGAAATGAATTACACACTTTAAATTCCAGCATAAATGAAATGACAACAGCACAATATAAAAGAATACATGTTGACTTACATGACATTGCCATAGCAACATTCTCAACTTTGTCCCTATTTTTAGGGCTTTATACGTCAGCGATGAAAAACCAACCCTACTTTTTAGGGGGCTTGAAACATGCTCTTTCTAAGGAGTGATTTAACAGAGTTTCCAGAAGGTCTTTTTTTTGTAAAAGCGGGTTGAAAATACCCTATTTTTGGCATTTTTACAAAAAACGTCAACTTTACACTCAGTTTGTAAACTATTGTAAAGCAGTAGGAGAATGAAATTTTATATTCGAAAACCTTTTGTTGCTAAGTTATTACGTGCAAAGTTTCACGTTTATCATACCTTTCCTTCCAGAGATATAAAAAGCCAAGCTTTAAACTATTTTCGAGCCACAATATTTTCAGCCAACTTTTCTCCAAATTATCTAGATGGAGATCACTCATGATAATGTTTTTATTATTTTGTTTAATAGAGCACAAAAAGTTGTACAAGATGGCCAAGTTTTGTTTCTCTGAACAAAATATTGCCGGAGATATTATGTCTCAAAGTTGCTGGATCCTCAGAGTCATACTGTAGAAGGCTGCGGTATGGGGTCAAACAAATAACTATATCTCCGCAAGTGTTGCATCGGCAAATGTAACACTTTACCAATGTTCATTGGGGACATGTGTGCATGTTCACACAAAATTTCACCGAAATCCGTGATGGTCGAGTGGGGCATTTTTCTGAAATCAGACCACTTGACATGGAATGACCCTAGTTGCTGGTTCAACAGGGCCAGGGCTGCTAGGTATTCTTGCAAAAAATCCACTGTTCCTGGGGCAGCACCCTCCTGTGGCGGAGCTGGTATCACCCTGGGATGACTGCCATCAAATGCTTGAAAGGGGGTCATAGCAATTGATCGGTGGAACACATTATTGTAAAATAACTCTGTGATTGGAATCAGTGAAGCCGGTTATCCTGGCTGTAAGTACAGTAACATCTTAAATACTGCTGCAGCAACTGGTTAGTTTTCTCAGCCTCACCATTCATGGCAGGGTGATGGGCAGATGACAGGCTGACCTGGCCCCTCAAAAGTTGGAACAGTGCCTTCCAGAACCTTGAAATAAATTGACTGCCTCTGTCTTATAAAAATCTTGAAACCATGCCTCTATAGTGAAAGACATGGTCGAAAAAGAGTTGGGCAGGTTTTTTGGCAGTGGGCAAACCCTTGCAAGGGATGTATTTTATTTATTTATTTATTTATTTTTTATTTTATTCGGATTTGTATGCCGCTCCTCTCCGAGGACTCGGAGCGGCTCACAACATATATATAAAACAATGTCGACTAAATCCGAACAAAAAACATTAAAAATAAAACCCATACATACTCATCAGTCACACCACAATCAACAATCATCCCCAGGCCTGCCGGCAGAGGTAGGTTTTTAAATTCTTTCGGAAGGCCGGGAGAGTCGGGGAAACGCGGACTTCAGGAGGCAGTTGGTTCCAGAGGGTGGGCGCCACAACAGAGAAAGCCCTCCCCCTAGGGCCCGCCAGACGACATTGTTTCGCTGACGGGACCCGGAGGAGGCCGACCCTGTGCGCTCTCACCGGTCGTAGAGAAGTATGTGGCAGAAGGCGGTCCCGTAAGTATCCTGGTCCCATGCCATGAAGGGCTTTATAGGTAATAACCAACACCTTGAATTGGGCTCGGAGACCAATAGGCAACCAATGCAGCATGCGGAGAGTTGATGAAATGTGGGCACAACGAGGAAGGCCCACAACTGCTCGCGCAGCTGCATTTTGCACTAGTTGTAGTCTCCGAACACTCTTCAAGGGTAGCCCCATGTAGAGAGCATTGCAGTAGTCGATCCTCGAGGTGACAAGGGCATGTGTGACTGTAAGGAGAGACTCCCGATCCACGTAAGGACGCAACTAGTGCACCAGGCGAACCTGGGCAAATGCCCCCCTCGCCACTGCCGACAAATGATGATCCAATGTCAGCCGTGGATCGAGGAGGACTCCCAAGTTGCGAACCTTCTCTGAGGGGTTTATAGATTCACCCCCCAGGGTAATCGAGGGACAGATAGAAGTGTCCTTGGGAGGCATCACTCACAGCCACTCTGTCTTATCGGGGTTGAGCCTTAATCTGTTAACACCCATCCAAACCCTCACAGCCTCCAGACACCGGCACATCACCTCAACCGCTTCACTGATATGGCCAGGAGTGGAAATGTACAGCTGAGTATCAGCGTACTGATGGTATCTCACTCCATGGCAGTGGATGATCTCTCCCAGTGGCTTCATGTAAATGTTAAAAAGTAGGGGGGAGAGAACTGACCCCTGAGGTACCCCACATGGGAGTAACCTAGAGGTGGACCTCTGACGCCCCACAAACACCGACTGCGACCGACCAGTGAGATAGGAGGAGAACCACCGCAATATGGTGTCCCCCACTCCCAATCCCTCCAGCCGGCGCAGAAGGATACCGTGGTCAATGGTATCGAACGCCGCTGAGAGGTCAAGAAGCACCAGGACGGAGGACTGGCCACTATCCCGGGCTCACCAGAGATCATCCATCAGAGCGACCAAAGCAGTTTTGGTGCTGTAGTCGGGCCTGAACCCCGACTGCAGAGGGCCCAGATAATCGGCTTCCTCCAAAGACCGCTGGAGCTGATGCGCCACCACCTTCTCAACAACCTTCCCCACAAAGGGAAGGTTGGAGACCGGACGATAGTTGGTCAGAATTACTGGATCTAGGGAAGGCTTCTTGAGGAGGGGGCGCACAAGTGCCTCCTTTAAAGGAGCCGAAAAGGACTCCTCCCTCAAAGAAGTGTTGACAATCTCCTGGATCCAGGTACGTGTCACCTCCCTACTCGCCGAAACCAGCCAGGAGGGACACGGGTCGAACAAACAGGTGGCAGAACATACAGATCCAATGGCCCTGTCCACTTCCTCAGGCGTAACAGCCTCAAACTCTCCCCAGATGACCGGAGAAGAACATGCCCCTGTCCCCTCAACTGAATCATTATCAGTCGACTCTGCTATACAATTGGAGTCTAGGTCAGCCCGGATCTGAGCCACTTTGTCTGCGAAACAGTTATTAAAGTCCTCGGCACTACCCTGCAAGGGAGGCCCCGGACCCCTTGGGTTAATGAGGGATCGGGTCACCCTAAACAGGGCGGCCGGACGAGATTCCGCAGACGCGATCAAAGCAGAAAGATACAAAGATCTTGCCGCCTTAATCGCCTTCAGATAGGCTTTAATAAATAAGCTCAATCTGGTTCGGTCAGATCCAGACTTACTTTGTCTCCATCGCTTCTCTAGACGTCTCTTATGGCGCTTCATCCCCCTGAGCTCCTCAGTAAACCAAGGAGACCTCCTGGGGCCAGCACCATGGAGAGGTCGCAAAGGCGCAATCCGGTCAATAGCCCCCTTCGCGGCCGTATTCCATGCCGCTACCAGGGACTCCGCCGGACTGTGAATGAGGGAGCTCGGTAATTCCCCAAGCGCCGTCTGAAAGCCAATTGGATCCATCAGGCGTCTGGGGCGGAACCACCTAATCGGTTCCGCCTCCCTGCGGGGAAGGATTGGGGCCGTAAAATTCAGTCGAAGCAGAAAATGATCGGTCCATGACAAAGGCATGATATCTAAGCCCCTCAAAACCAGATCATTACCCAACTGCTCCGAAAGGAAAATCATATCCGGGGCGTGTCCACCCTTATGCGTCGGACCCTGCACTACTTGGGGTCAGGTCCATGGTTGTCATGGCGGCCATGAACTCCTGTGCCAATCCCGAGGATTCGCCAAGCGACAGCAGATTGAAGTCCCCCAAGACTATAAGCCTGGGGAACTCCACCGCCAGCCCAGCAACCTCCTCGAGTAGCACAGGCAGGGCTGATGCCACGCAGCTGGGAGGCAGGTACGTAAGCAATAAGCCCACCTGGACCCCTAGGTCCAGAGTCATAAGGATGGACTCGCAACCCGGAATTTCGGAAACAGTGAGTCTACGTAGACTGAAGTTCTCCCGGGCCAAAATAGCCATGCTCTTTTGGTAAAAAAATGGAGGTAAACCAGTAATCAAATCCATTGATACTGTGTGCCAAGGGTGTGGGGGAGTTGGGAGGGTATGTAACGTGTCATCAGTTTGAAGTCATTGTGTTGCCACAAGAGACCCAAGTCCAGCCCCATGTGAATTCCATTGACCCTTATCTAGCGCCAATTTAGATTTGTCCGTTGACTAGATTCTTGTGTATGGGTAGCAATAATAAGCTCTTCTGTGCTTTGAACTCAACAAATGCTCCTGGTTATTTGCGCTTGACACCTGCTGGCTTCTGATGGTGGGATTTAGACCTTCTGGAGGTGTTGCAAAATGCTACATAGCCCTTGACATCTGCTGCCATGTTAGGCTACCAAAAGTGTCTTAATATTCTGTGCAGTGTCTTGAACACCCCGCTCCCCCAATGCCCTACTGTCAGGTTATCATGACAAAGCTGTAAAATCTCCTCTCTCAAAGGCGCAGGCACCACTATTCTGCGTTTGTGCTGCAAAGTCCCTTGTTCCATGGAAAACAAGGATACAGTACCTGGCAGGGTCCCCTGAAGATCATTCATCTGGGCCCATGAGAATGGGTTGAGCAGTTGCTGTGTTTTAATCCTGTCAATTAAGTCAAGTCCTGTGCTACTCGTGCAGTCCACAGGACCTTGGTAGCTGCTTCCACGGGATGTTGCAGAAAGTTAGAAGGCTGTAAAATGGTTGCAGGAACTGGTGTCTCTTGTGCCTGTAAGTATTCAGGCTTACAGGACAGTGCATCTGGCAACAAATTATTTGCGCTGGCACATAAGTGATATAAAAGTCAAAGCGAGAGAAAAATTGACTCCACCTCACTTACCTTGTGTAAAGTGGCTGAGTTTTCTGCAGCTTTTCCAGATTCTTACAGTGAGGGGGGAAAGTATTTGATCCCCTGCTGATTTTGAACGTTTACGCACTGACAAAGAAATGATCAGTCTATAATTTTAATGGTAGGTTTATTTTAACAGTGAGCGACAGAATAACAACAACAAAATTCAGAAAAACACATTTCAAAAAAGTTATAAATTGATTTTGCATTTTAATGAGTGAAATAAGTATTTGATCCCCTATCAATCAGCAAGAGTTCTGGTTCCCAGGTGTCGTTTATACAGGTAACGAGCTGAGATTAGGAGAGCTCTCTTAAAGGGAGTGCTCCTAATCTCAGCTTGTTACCTGTATAAAAGACACCTGTCCATAGAAGCAATCAATCAGATTCCAAACTCTCCACCATGGCCAAGACCAAAGAGCTGTCCAAGGATGTCAGGGACAAGATTGTAGACTGGAATGGGCTACAAGACTATCGACAAGCAGCTTGGTGAGAAGGCAACAACAGTTGGTGCGATTATTCGCAAATGGAAGAAACACAAAATAACTGTCAATCTCCCTCGGTGTGGGGCTCCATGCAAGATCTCACCTCGTGGAGTTTCAATGATCATGAGAACGGTGAGGAATCAGCCCAGAACTACACAGGAGGATCTTGTCAATGATCTCAAGGCAGCTGGGACCATAGTCACCAAGAAAACAATTAGTAACACACTACGCCGTGAATGATTCAGAGGAGAACTGGGTGAAAGTGTTGTGGTCAGATGAGACCAAAATCGAGCTCTTTGGCATCAACTCAACTCGCCGTGTTTGGAGGAGGAGGAATGCTGCCTGTGACCCCAAGAACACCATCAAACATGGAGGTGGAAACATTATGCTTTGGGGGTGTTTTTCTGCTAAGGGAACAGGACAACTTCACCGCATCAAAGGGACGATGGACGGGGCCATGTACCATCAAATCTTGGGCGAGAACCTCCTTCCCTCAGCCAGGGCATTGAAAATGGGTCATGGATGGGTATTCCAACATGACAATGACCCAAAACACATGGCCAAGGCAACAAAGGAGTGGCTCAAGAAGAAGCACATTAAGATCCTGGAGTGGTCTAGCCAGTCTCCAGACCTTAATCCCATAGAAAATCTGTGAAGGGAGCTGAAGGTTCGAGCTGCCAAACATCAGCCTCGAAACCTTAATAACTTGTAGAGGATCTGCAAAGAGGAGTGGGACAAAATCCCTCCTGAGATGTGTGCAAACCTGGTGGCCGACTACAAGAAATGTCTGACCTCTGTGATTGTCAACAAGGGTTTTGCCACCAAGTACTAAGTCATGTTTTGCGAAGGGGTCAAATATTTTTTTCACTCATTAAAATGCAAATCAATTTATAACTTTTTTGAAATGCGTTTTTCTGGATTTTCTGGTTGTTATTCTGTCTCTCACTGTTAAAATAAACCTACCATTAAAATTATAAACTGATCATTTCTTTGTCGGTGGGCAAATGTACAAAATCAGCAGGGGATCAAATACTTTTTCTCTCTCACTGTATGGTCTGTATAACATTATTATGCTAATAAAAAAAGGACTCTTTACAAGCAGCATTTGAAATCAAAACTATTCCATCCGATCTCTTGACAAGCACAAAACACTCTTCGAGTAGTCTTTCTTTAAAAGAAGAGAAGTGAAAGGAAAAAACCTTCTGTAAAAGTTGGCTAGCAGTATAAAACCCCCTAAAGGATTTAAATCTAAATACAAGATTTTCAAAAGTAGTTTCCACAGTAATTTAAGTTTTAATATTTTCCAGCTTCTTTGTTTTGTCTCGGGTAGATCAGCTCCTCCCCCTTAGCCATGTTGAAATCACGAAGCTTCCAAAGTGACAATAGTTCCATAAAAAGGAAACGGCAAGCTACAACTAGGGAAAGCCTCTTTCAGCATGAAAGGTAAATATGCAGAAAAACTAGTGCTTAAGAAATGGAGCCACCCCTTATTGTCTGTCATAAATGGCTGATTATTTCACAGTGAACTTGCCTGGTTGCCCCACCCCAGCCAGAGACTCACCGTATTACTACTTCTTCAAGAGGCAGTCTGAGAGGATCTGGCTACTCAGGGGAGCAAAAGGGTTGATTTCCAAAGCCTCCCCTTTTCCAGGGAGATTTCTTCTGGTTTAGAAAACATTCTAAACCTAAAACTGTAGAGGGTCTGCAACAGAGATTGAGAGCTCTGTTATCCCCAGGAGAATTCAAGGCATCACAACACTGGCGGATGGCTTCCTTCAGCTATAAGAACTGTCTCTAAGAAGATAGACAACACTGTTCAAGCTGCAGGATGCTGAACTTATTAAACGTGCACTTGCATTCAAGTCCTTTGTTAATGGCGTAGACTTTTCAATATACCAACTCTACAACATGATTGCCATGGATGAAACTGCAGTGTTTATGGGCCAAGCATCTCAAACGACAGTTGATCAGAGGGGTGCCTCATCAATCTACATTCCTTCCACTGGTTATGAAAGTGCATATGTTACCTGTATTTTGACAGTTCGTCTGGATGGAACAAAAGTCCCACCTATAATCATCACTAAGGGCAAGGAAGATAAAATTGAACGTGTTTCAGGCATTTATGTTCTTGAAACCGAAAAAGCCTGGTGGACACAAGCTGTTACAAGGAAGTGGATTGATGTAATACTGCCACTTATTTTGAGAGGTGGCCAAAGAGGTCTGCTAGTTTGGGATTGGACAAGAAGTGCTCATTTAAGGAGAGGTCTATTGCTGGACATGAGAGATTGGGGCCAATGGTTCTACAGGAACTGGAGTCACAAGAGGTTAAGGCCGGAATTCGGGGTTTGGGAGAGTTACCATATGAAGATGTTACAGAAGAAAATGACATGACTGTTTTTGAATAAATGTTGATTGTTGTACATCACCATTGTGGTTGTGGTTACCCTGGTGGGGGATGGGGTTTAGGATTGGGGTTAGGCATTGTGGTTGCCCTGGGTGGGGGTTAGGGTTGGGGTTAGGCATTGTGGGTAGGGTTGGGGGGAGTGGGGGTTAGGGTTGCATCGGAGCAGGAAAGCAGATGCCATGTGGGTCAGATCGGAGGGGATCTGCGAAGCATCTTGGCAGCAGCATTGGTGGGCGCGACATGGCTCGGCCGAAAGTGGCCAGCGGCACAACAAGTGGGTGGCGTGGGGCAGATCCCCCCTCACCTGCCCACCCTCTTCCCTTTCACTCCCCTTCTGAGCCAGACTGGTGGTGCTTTTGGCCACCTGGCTCTCTTCGCAGCTCTGCCCACACAGCCACCAAAGTGGCAGGTGGAGTGCTGGAGCTGTAAAGCTTTCCAGCTCCATCACATTTCTCTGTGGGCGTGGAGCTGGAGAGCTTGCCCCACCACCGCCCAGATGCCCTCACTTCCTCCAAGCATTTCTTTGCTTTCCTGATTTCCAGCTCCGCCGCCGCCGCCGCCGTGTACAAACTAAAAAAAAGGTCAATTCCAACTTCTCGCAAAAAAAAAACCCCAGATCTCGCAAAGTTGGAAATGATTGAACTTTTTTTTTTTAGTTCCACAAACTTCTTTTGTGTGTGGGACTGCACACAGTGGTGGAGGAATGCGACGGAGCTGGAAATCAGGTAAGCAAAGAAATGCTTGGGGGAAGCGAGGGCATCTGGGTGGTGGTGGGGCAAGCTCTCGAGCTTCACACCTGCAGAGAAATGTGATGGAGCTAGAAAGCAGGTCTCAAGGCAACCCCCCTAAGGGTGTCAGGTGCTGAAATGGGCCCGTCGCTCTCCAGCAGCTGCCCAGGCCTGCCAGAGGGAATGCCGGCATCTGCCGGCACTTACAGTAAACATGGTGGCATTCCGGCTCTGGCAGGGAAGGGGTTCAGCTGGCATGGGTGCTGACAGCAGGACGCCCACTCACTTCAGCATCCTCCCTCCCCGACCCTCTGGCACTTTGCTTGCTGCTTTGGCCCTGGGCTACCGCCTCCCCGCTCACCTCTCAGGTGGGCCAGTCCAGGAAGACGGTGCCCCAGGACCCTGGGGCAAAGGTCCCCTGCTCCACCCGGAGGAGCACTGGCCTGGACACCACTGCCTTGGCGCCATTCCTGCCACCACCCAGCATGGCCGCCTTGGGGCTGCAGGGCCTGGGCTAACACAAGAAGGGCACACGCGCGCACCCCACCCGAACTCTGTCATACAGTACCTTTACTATAGTTCAGGGGTGTCAAACTCAGTTTCATTGAGGGCCGCATCAGCATTGCGTTGCCCTTGGGGGACTGGATGAGTATGGCCAGGGTGGGTGTGGCCTACTGGGTGGGCGTGGATGAGTGGGTGTGGCCTACTGGGTGGGCATGGCCAGCTCTACATTGTTCGCGTCAAGGGTGCCTGTGGGGGTCTGGGCAGGAGTGGGACAGATCTGAGGGTCTCTGGCAGAAGGGGGTGGGACCAGGGCAAGCCCCAAGGCATGGTCCATTTCTTCATTCCTCACAAAGGGTGACACCTCCCCAGCATGCACCCAGGGGGCGGGGCCAACGTGGCAGGGGCTGGTTCCTGGCTGTTTCTGGACGGCCTTGTGGAGCTAAGACTGAATGTGTTTTGGCACAGATGGCCACTACAAAATTGTACATTGGCTCCCGGCCAGCCTGGGCCAGGGCCAAGGCAGCAGGGACCGTTCCCTCACTGTTTCCAGGATGGCTTCGCAGGCCATATCCAGCCCCCGGGCCTTGTGTTTGACATGTCTGCTATAGTTGGTCAGCCACCACACTCCGAAGTTGGCCCATCTCCACTGCGCTGTGTCTCCACCCCATGTGCATGCTACACCCCCGTGCGCTCGCCAGCTGCTGGTAATGTAAGACCTACCCTGAAAATAAGCACTAGTGCTTATTTCAGAGCCCAAAAGAAAATAAGACCGGCTTTTATTTTCGGGGAAACGTGGTAGCACCTTGAATTGTATGTGGAAGCAGATTGGCAATCAGTGCTGCTCCTGCAGAAGAGGTGACACATGCACAAATCTAGGCTTGCACAAAATTGTTTGGGCTGCTGCATTCTGAAGTAGCTGAAGCTTCCAAATACTCTTCAACGGCAGCCTCATGTAGTGTGCATTACTATAGTCAAGACAGGAGGTGACCAGGGAGTAGTTGACTGTGAGAAGGGCCTGTTGGTCCAGGAATGAGTGTAACTGTCACACAACATAAACTTGTGCAAAGGCCCTCCTGGCCACGACTGCTACCTGCTCCTTGAGCAGGAGTCGCAAGTTCAGGAAAACCCCCAGATTATGCATTGGGTCAGTCTGGGATAGTGCAACCCCATCCATGACCAAAGGTGGTAATACTCCAAGAACCGAAGAGCCCCTAACCCAAAGCCACTCCATCTTGACGGTTCAGTTTTAGCCTGTTGCTCCCCATCCAGACCTCAACAACCGCCAGGCATCAAGAGAGGGCAGTTGCAGCATCATTTAACTCACCATGAGCAGAGAGGTACAGCTGAATATTATCAGCATACTGATGATATCTCACCCAATGGTGGTGGATGATCTCCCCCAGCAGTTTCTTGTAGATGTTAAACAGTAGCAGAGGACTTCCGGTTTCAGCGGCCAACGAGATGGGTGCCCCGGCTTCTCAGCCCGATTTCGCTTTGCCCAGCGACCCTAAAGGGTCGGAAAGTTGCCCTGGAGGGGCAACGAAGAAGGAGGGATACCTCAGGAGCCCGGACCAGACAGCGGTTGGTCTGAGCGGACTGAAGAAACCCTCTGAAAGGACGGAGGAAAGGCTGCCGGGTGAGCCCAGGCAGCCCAAGTCGTTGCCAGCTGGAAGGAAAGCGAGGAGCTGCGGCGCTCTGCCAAACAGCTGATTGTCAACAGCATGCTGAAGCTGGGTGAGCCAGTGCTTTTTCCTTTTCCTTTTGGACTAAAAACGTTGAGCTCCTGATTGGGAAGTGCTATAAAGTAAAGACCACAGAAGGATTGAGATCTAAAGGCAAGTAATTACAAAAGGGGAAGATATTTAAGGAATACAAAAAAACTTATAAAAATTGAACTCAGATTGATTCAAAGAAGGACTACTTAATCTACAAGAGGTGGAAAAATTTTCTAGATATAATCTGAAGGGTAAATAACCTATAAAGAACTTTAAAAACAGCTGCGGTGAAAATTCAATACGTTTTTTCAAAATATTTTGTAGTATCCACCATATTTTTATCCAAAAAGCCTTGATTTTTTTAGAAGTCCACCATACATGAAAATAAGTAGCATCCATACATTCACATCTCCAGCACTTAGGTTGTAAGCTAGGGTACATACATGATAATTTTTTCGGATCCAAATGCCATCTGTAAAACATTTTATAAAAATTTTCTCTTAAATGTTGCGCTTGTGTAAATTTTACATTTTTCACCCAGATCCTCTCCCAAATTTCCATCATGATTGGTTGTCCAAAATTTTGTCCCCACTTTATCATACAGTCCTTAACTAATTCAGTTTCCAAATCAATTTCTATCAATACGTTATACAATCTTTTAATATGCATTAACCTTTGATCTCTAATTTGTTTAATTAAATTTTCATCTATTTGAGATAAACCCATCTTCAAATCTTTTCTCCATCTAGTCTGCAATTGTAAATATTGAAACCAAGTAAGGATTATTCCTTCCTCTCTTAAAATATTCAAGGACTTCAATAGTAAGAGATTCCCTTCTTTAAATAGGAGTTTCTCATAAGGCACCACATCATATAATTGTTCTCTATTTATATTCTCTATTGCGTGTCTGGGAACCGTCCATACAGGAATCTTATCATTTAATTTATACTGATATTTTTTCCAAACACGCAGCAGAGCATTTCTCAATAGGTGCTCTTTGAAACGCCTATCCACCTTTTTATCATAAACTAGATATGCATGCCAACCATATAGTAAACCATACTCTTCAATATTCTATCATTAGTTAAATTGACCCAATCACTTATTGCTACTAAAACAGCAGCGTGATAATATAACTTAAAGTTAGGCATTTTTAAACCACCTCTTTCCCTTGTATCCTGAATAATTTTTAATTTGACCCTCGGTTTCTTGCCATTCCAAATAAATCTATTAATACCCTTCTGCCACTCCTCCAAATTCGCATCCCTTTTAAGTATAGGTAACATTTGAAAAAGAAATAAGAATTTAGGCAATACATTCATTTTAACTGCCGCTATCCTACCCAACATAGATAATTGTAATTTCTTCCATTTTTCCAATTCTATTTGTGTCTTATTCCACCAGACTTCATAATTATTTTTATATAACTTCCCATTAAAGGCTTCAATATCAATTCCTAAATATTTAATTTTCTTAACTACCTCAAATCCCGTTATTCTTTCCAATTCCTGTTTTGAATTAAAATTCAAATTTTTAACTAACATCTTTGTTTTAGTTATATTTAACTTAAAACCTGACACCCTACCATAAATTTTAATTATCTCCATCAATCTCTTGGCTGACTGTGTTGGTTGAGTCAATGTCACAACTAAATCATCTGCAAAAGCACGTAATCTATAATCTTGTTGTCTAATCTCGATACCTTTTAAATCATCTGCTCTTCTTATCCTATTCAATAAAACCTCTAAAGTTAAAACAAACAACAAAGGGGATAATGGACATCCCTGTCTGGTACCTTTCTCTATATTAAATGAATCTGTTAAATCCCCATTCACAATAACCTGTCCTGTTTGTTTCTGATAAATCGCCAATATAGAATTAATAAACTGATCCCCCATTTCCATCCTAACAATCAATTTTTTCAAAAACAACCAATTCAATCTATCAAATGCTTTTTCCGCATCCAAAAACATAAGAACTGCGGGCACCTGAGTATGCTTCTCCAAATATTCTATTATATTAATAAGTTGTCTAACATTAGTTTTCATCTGCCTCCCTTGTAAAAAACCGGTTTGATCAGTATGAATTGTTTGTTGTTAAAACTGTCATTAATCTATTAGCCATCACTTTTGCAAAAATCTTATAATCCGTATTCAACAATAAAATAGGTCTAAAATTTTCTGGTTGAGCATTATCTCTTCCCTCTTTGGGAATTAAAGAAACATAGGTTGTTTTCCATGAAGGTGGGACCTGACCCCCCTTTTGTATATTAACAAATAGCTCTCTAAGAGGTTCCACCATTCTCCAGCATGAGAAGATGTAGAATCCACCGGTGGGTTATATCAGCCAACCAGCTTGACAGACTAGGTCAGAAACTTTAGCCACGCCTCTTCCGGTAGTACCTTCTAGCCCCAGTTTTTGACCTAGTCTCAAGCTTGGCAGCATCCTGTTTTGGTAGCTCCGCAGTTTAAGCTAGTTTTGGTGAATTTTTTTGCTGAGAAATCTTTAAATTTGTAGTTATAATTGGATACTTCAAATCTACATACCAAATTCGTTAAAATTGATTGGTAGGAAGGTAGGCTGCAGGGAGTAGGCTTGGTGTTCAAGCCTCGAGGCTCGGGCCGCTGGAGCTTCAGGGGTGACTTCCCTGGCTCCTTGTCGCGGCCGGGCTTATTTTCTTCTACGCTCCCCCTCCGGAGCGTTTTTCCTTCTGGCGTTCTCCCCACCGGCTTCCCAGGAACAGAGCGGCCTCCCTAGATAGCGATTTCACCGATCCGACTTAAACCGCAAGTTTTTTGGGTTGGGAAGGTGAACGCTGGGTAGTCGTCAGGGTGGGGGTGATCCGGTGCGTGTGTGCCTCCAGTTAAGCTAGCCGTTTTCAGGCGTGCGAGGGATTGCGGCCGTTTTGGAAGCCGCGTGGCTGCAAGGGCGCTCTTTTCGGCGCGGTCGCCATTTTGGGGGAGGCATCCGGGTCACGTTTGTGTGCGGTGGCCATTTTGAGAAGGGCGGCCTGGTTCCTTCTTTGCAAGGTGCGGCCGCCATCTTGGGTGTGGCTTGGGCCTTCCTGGGGAGGCTCGGCCGCCATTTTGGATAGTGCGGCCTAGGCCTTCTTCACAAGGCGTGGTTGCCGTTACTGAATCAGAGTGTGGCAAGAGCTACAGGCCGGTGAAGGCCTTATTATTATTATTGCAATTGGTTCCGATTCATTTGCCGTCGTTGTGCCTGCTGAATTCAGGCCTCACTGGGGGAGTAACGAGATCGTCCGGCTTGCATCCGGAGTGTTGAGATTTCTTGTGAGTGTTGATTGTTACCTTTCTTAGAACTTTAGCCGGTGTTAGATTTTAGGGCCTTGTCCTCAGGAGTTTTATTCCACCTGTTCATTTCTAGTCTGGCCTTGCAGACGCAATTTAGTGATTGGTCTGACTGCGACTGCCGTTGCATCTGTGCAGAAAAAGGGCTTATCCCTTCCCTTCCCTGCCTGTGATCTGCGTTCTTGGAATTTTCCCCCCTGTTTGTTTGGATACCTCTATTGGACTTTTCCAGACAGCAATGGCAGACAGTGCTTTGTCTCAGGTGTACCAAGGCTCAGGGGCCCCCCTCCTCCTTCGCAAAAACGCAGATCTATTGATTTGGAACCGGGGAGGGGGGCAAGAAGAAGGCTAAAACAAAGCATTTGGAAAAGGAGCCGATGAAGGCAGCCGAGCGACAGGCCACGAGGAGGCATCAGGCGCTCGAAAGAGAATTTGCTAAGGCCCAGAGGCTCAGAGCCAGTGGGGCTGAAGTGGTTTCCCCCGCCCCATTGGACACTCCTATCCCCTTTGAGCCTCCTTTGGAAACTGGGCAGCGACCTGGGCAATGGTCTCCTCCGGGGGAAACCGAACAGGTTGGTTCTCCTCAATCCAGTTCATCCTCTCCTGAACACCTGGCTTCTGCAGCCACCCAGGGCTCAGCGCAGTCAGTGGCCTGACCAGTTTCAGTCTTTCATGAGACAGGCACTGGATCAATTTTTATCTTCCTCCAGGGATCCCTTTCCCCCTCAAGGTTCATTGCCTGGAGCTGCGTTCCCTCCCCGTTCAGAACGGGCAGCTGCCCAGGCTTCGGGGTCTCTGAGACTTCTTCACAGGTGGCAGAGGAAGGATCTGAGGACCTGGAGGCAACTGGATACCCGATGTCAGAGGATGAGGACGCTGCTCCGGAGCAGGCGTCGACCTCAGGTTTATTTGACCCTGCTTCCTATCGCTCTCTCCTTCTCAAGGCTTGTGCTGCATTGAACCAATCAGCTAAACTAAGGTAGTCAAGTCTGCCTCCTCTGAGGAGGAGGATGACTCTAACCCTCTTCTTCTTCCCCCAGTGTCGGAGGAGGTGCAGATGCCATGTCCCAAAGTTTTTCGCACCATGGTGCAGTCTCAGTGGGCGTCCCTGGCAACTGTCCCTTCTCCAAACAATTTGGAGAAGAAGCTGTTCAATGTTTCCTCTACCTTCGCCTCTCTCTTGGAGGTTCCGTCTGTGGATGAGCGTCTAATTTATCTTTTCTCCACCTCTGCCATTCCAGGGGACATGGCTGAAGCCATGAAGGCGGAGGACAAGAAATTTGAGTTCTCGCTTCGGCGGGCTCATCAAGCCTCGGCCTGGTCCATCAGGGCGGCTTCCTCAGCTTCTTTTTTTGCCAGGGCTTCCATCATGTGGCTCCGCGAACTGCAGGCGAGTGTTCCTCCGGACCAGGTACGCACTCACCAGACCTTAACCAAATTGCTTGCAGCAGCGGAGTTCATCACAGATTCCTCCTTGTTTGCAACGTGTTATTCGGCCAGATCGATTGGAGCAACTGTAGCCTCTCGGAGGCTCCTATGGCTCAAGCAGTGGAGGACAGATTTGAAGGCTAAGTGGCAGCTGTCCACCTCTAAGTATGAAGGTAAAAAGTTGTTTGGTACAATTCTGTAACCGTACATTATAGAGGATAAGAATAAGAGGAAAATATTGGCCCATCCTTCTAAAAGGTCGGAAAATCGGCGTCAGAGAGACTTCCGGTGACAGGGGTTCCGACAGGGCGGTTCCTGGGAATGGAGGCAGCCCTTTCGGGGGGGGGCAGTCCTGGGATTGGCCCAGAAGCTCGCGATCCCTTTCCTCCAGGCAGGATCGTTACCAGGACCGCCCTTCCTCCGGCAGGGGCCAGTTCTCATCAAGACGTCCCTTTAGAGGGTCGGGGGGTTGGCCCTACAGGAGGTCCAAGTGACGCCAAGGACAGTCCCATCGGTGGTCGCCTGGCCCTGTTCAGCGACGTGTGGCAGGAGACCACAACTGACCCTTGGGTCAGAGAGACCGTAACTCACGGCCTGGCCATAGAATTCTATTCCCCTCCACCAAGTCAGTTCATAAAGTGCCCTGTCTCGCGCAATCCATCAAAAGCGCGTCTGCTAAATCTGGCTATAGACCATCTCGTAGAAATCAGAGCCATAGAACCAGTTCCCCCAGGACAGGAGAAACAAGGATTCTACTCCTTCCTGTTTGTAGTGCCCAAAGCATCGGGGGGCTGGAGAGCAATCCTCGATTTCAAATGACTAAATCACTTTGTAGTATACAAAAGGTTCAAAATGCAGTCCCTCAAATCCATTCTGGCCAGCATCCGAAAGTGGGACCTGCTCTCGCCCATAGATCTGACAGAGGCATATCTACACATCCCAATCAGGCAAGAGTACCGACAGTTTCTACGGTTTTGCCATGCAAACCGACACTTTCAGTACAGGACACTCCCGTTCGGCCTGTCCTCGGCCCCTCGGGTGTTCACAAAGGTGTTAGCGGTGCTAGGGGCGCATCTTCGCACGTTGCCAGTGCGCGTCCAGTTTTATCTGGACGACATATTGATACTATCAAATACTCTTCAATCCGCCCAAGCAGATCTACGGGTAACATTACACACCCTTCAGGCTCACGGGTTTTCCGTCAATCACAAGAAAAGTCACCTGGTTCCGTCATCACGTCTACTACACCTAGGGGCAGTCATAGATTCAAACACGTGCATGGTTTATCTTTCCCAGGAACGGCGGGCGAGCATTCAAAAGCTTACGCGCCTCATTCGCAGACAAAGATTGGTCACTCTATCGCAGCTATCCGAGCTCCTGGGAAAGATGGTCTCGTGCATGGGGATCGTTCCCTGGGCCAGGCTTCATTCCAGAAGCCTTCAATGGTTTCTCCTTCCCTTCCAAAGGCTCAACCAAAGTGCATCGTTAAGAAAAGTCAGGGTGCCACAGCAGGTACTTTCGTCCCTCCGGTGGTGGGTCTCGTCCGCCATGTCCAGGGGGACCCTCTTCAGGGAACCAGCCAGGCTTACGGTGACTACCGATGCCAGCCAATTCGGCTGGGGGGCTCACTTTCAGACGCATCTAGCCCAGGGTAGGTGGTCTCCACGGGTCTTGTCCCACAATATAAATTGGCTCGAACTCAGGGCCATTCACCTAGCTCTTCTCCTCCCTACTGACAGGGTGCCACGTTCTGGTCCTGACGGACAACGTCACAGCAAAGGCTCACAGGGAGGGACCAGATCAGTGGCCCTCATGCAGGAGGCCAGAGCTCTGGGCCTGTGGGTGGAGTCACATCTAGGATCTATCGTGGCGGAACACATCTCAGGGGAGGCGAATCGCCAGGCGGATTCCCTCAGTAGAGTCACGGTGGACCATTCGGAGTGGCGTCTGGATCCGACTCTATTCGAGGAGATCTCGGACAAGTTCGGCCGTCCTCTCCTGGATCTCTTCGCGTCCCCGGTGAACACTCAACTTCCCCGGTTTCTCTCCAGGTTCCCTGCGAGAGGAGCGGAGGGAACGGAGGCCCTCAGGTGCAGCTGGCCACGGGGACTGCTGTATGCCTTCCCTCCACTCCCGTTGCTACAAGCAACGATCCGCAAACTGCTTCTGGAAAAGGCGGAGGTGATCTTAATTGCTCCGTTCTGGCCAAGGCGTTCGTGGTTTGCAGACCTTGTGGACCTGTCGCTCTCGCCAGTCTGGAGACTCCCTCCGCATCGGGTGTCTCTCAGTCAGGGACACCTTCAACATCCGGACCCTCAGTGGCTGCAACTAGCCGCTTGGCACTTGAGCGGGAAGGGTTGATTAGGCAATCCTTTTCAGATGGCGTTATTGCAATTATCCAGGCTTCACGTCGCCCTTCCACCAATAGAATATACGATGCTACGTGGAAAAGTTTTTCCACGTGGTGCAGCAAGCACAGGTTAGACCCTGTTTCGTTCACTATTCCAAATATCCTAGAGTACCTTTTAGAAGGCATGAATAAGGGTCTGGCGCTTAATACGATTCGCAGGCAGGTGGCAGCCCTGCAGACCGTTCTCTCTTGCGATAACCTGGCTCCTTTGTCACAGCATCCGGCTGTGTGTGCCTTCTTAAAAGGGGCGGTTTCTATATGGCCTCCTGTCGTTCACCGTTTCCCGTCCTGGGACCTTCCCAAGGTTCTTCAGGCTCTGACTTCCCCGCCCTTTGAACCTCTTGGGTCCTGTTCGCTCCGCCACCTCTCGCTGAAGGTAGCCTTTCTGGTGGCTATTACTTCTGCGAGACGAATTTCGGAGCTGGCGGCTCTTTCGGTTCGCAAGGACCTGATTATTTTTTCTGCTGATAGGGTTACTCTACGTTTGGACCCCTCCTTTGTGCCAAAAGTTGATTCCCGGTTTCATAGGTCTCAGGACCTAGTGCTCCCGAATTTTTGTCCGCGTCCTTCCCACCATCTGGAGAGATGTTGGCATACCTTGGACGTTCGCAGGACCCTGCTGCATTATGTCAAGCGGACTTTGGCTCTTCGTAAATCTGAGGCGTTGTTCGTCTCCTTTCAGCCGTTGTCCATGGGTAAGAAGGTTTCTTCTTCGACAATTGGCAGATGGATCAGGGCATGCATAGCCAAGGCTTATGTTTCCTTGTCTCTTCCGGTCCCGTCACATATCACTGCTCACTCCACGCGAAGTGCGGCTACCTCGGCGGCCTGGCTTACTCAGGCGTCCGTGGAGGAAATATGTAGGGCGGCGACCTGGTCTACTCCCTCTTCCTTTGTTAGGCACTATAAAATTGACAAGTTTGCTGCATCGGATGCCTCCTTTGGTAGGAGGGTACTGCAGCAGGTTGTTTCTACTAGGGAGTCACCAGCCTAGACTCCCACCCGTAGGGACATGAAGGGCTTTGGTATGTCCCACCGGTGGATTATACATCTTCTCATGCTGGAGAAGGGGCGTTGTCTTACCTGAACGCCTTTTCTCAGCATGAAGATGTAGAATCCACACCCTCCTCTATTCAGTCTAGGCAGGTGTTTTTTTGGAAGGTTGTTTCTATTGTTTTGTTTGGAGTTTTGGGTCAGACTTTCGTCATGGAAGCTTCGCCTCTGTCAAAAACTGGAGCTAGAAGGTACTACCGGAAGAGGCGTGGCTAAAGTTTCTGACCTAGTCTGTCAAGCTGGTTGGCTGATATAACCCACCGGTGGATTCTACATCTTCATGCTGAGAAAAGGCGTTCAGGTAAGAACGCCCCTTTCCATTTGAAAATGCTTATAATAAACCGCCGTTAACCCATCAGTCCCAGGAGATTTTCCCATTTTCAATTGTTTAATCACTGAAATTATTTCTTCTGATGTAATCAATGTATTTAATCTATCTCTTTGTTCATTGTTAATTACTGATACATTTTCATTTTGCAAAAAAATATCTATATCATTCTCTTGTACCTTCTGTTCAGCATATAACCTAGAATAAAATTATAAAAAGACTTTCTTAATAATTTCTTGTTGGAACACCTCTTTCCCTTTATATCCTATTTTTTCAATTATTCGGGATTTTTGTTTTTTCCTTAATGTATAAGCCAGCCATCTGCCAGGCTTATTGGAATTAAAAAACGTGTTATGTTTTGCATATTGTATATTCCTAGCAACTTGGTCTGTCATCAACAAATCAAATTGTTTCCGTAAGACCTTAATCCCCTCTTTAATATTTCTATCGTCTGGTCTCTTTATTAATAACTGTTCCTTCTTTCTTATTTCCTCCTCTAACTCCTTCCGTTTTTTCTCTTGTTTGCATCTATGCCTTTTATTCAAATCAATTAAAATGCCACGCATATACGCTTTACTTGCATCCCATACCATTTCTATAGTTGTACCCTTATGCATATTTAACATAAAAAATTCCTTCATTACATTTTTACATTCATTCACATTTATATCATATTTAAACAAATTTTCATTTAATCTCCAAGATCTTTTAGGTCTTTGACCTTCCTTTAGCTCCATCCAAACCGGATTATGATCTGTTAAAACTTTAGGTAGGATCTTCACCTTCTTTAAACTAAAAAGTAAGTCACTTGAAGTTAATATAAAATCAATTCTAGAAAATGACTGATGTTTGTCAGAAAAGAAAGTAAATTCTTGCTCTTTACCATTTCTTTCTCTCCATATATCTATCAAATCAAAATCATCCTTTATATCAAAAAACGATTTAGGCAACTTAGAACGTGTTTGAGGAATTGATAGTATCTTCTTTTTATCTAAATCAGTATCTATCACACCGTTCCAATCTCCCATTATAATACAAGACCTATAATCAAATTGTATTAACTTTTTATATATTAGCTTGTAAAATTTTCCTTGTTGTTGATTTGGCGCATATATACCCATCAAAAGTACTTTTTCCCCATCTTTTAAAATTTCAATTGCTAAATATCTACCTTGTGTATTTGATTCTATTAATTTAGTTCTTATATGATTTTTAACATAAATAACAATTCCATTCTTCTCAGCAGCCGCTGCAACAAAGTGTGTGCCTAATTTGTTATTTATCAAATATTTCTGATCAGTATTTCTAATATGTGTTTCTTGTAAGCAAATTACATCATTTTTACATTGAATCAAATAATGAAAAATATTCTTCCTTTTCTGTGGAGAATTTAAACCATTGACATTCCATGTCAAAAATTTATTTGACATGACCAGATCCAGAAAGCCTTTGCATGACCAATTCGAAATTTTCATCTTTCTTCTTTGGTCGAGCTCCCATGGCTTCCACATTTGTAGATACTGCTACGTAAGTTGTAGACCGTTCTTGTTGCTCCTTTTCTTTTTGCTCCTTACGTTTAGTAGTTGCCCGAGTTTGCCTTTGATCTTTAGACATCTCTACCTCCAGAGGCTGAAAAATATCAAGGCCTGCCAAGACACATCTTGTACACCCTCATCTATAAATTGTGCCAGAGCTTCTCCAAAAATCCTTCTCAAATCCTCCTGAGTCTGATTTGCATCCTCTTTCAGCCCTCTTATTCTGACAGCCCACATCATTTGATTATATTGTACCATAACAGCTTGATCTTGCATATCACTTTTAATTCCTTCCAACTTTTCCTCAATTTGTTGCTCCACCCCTTCCACCTTCTCTTCCACTCTCAAAGTATAGTCCCAAACCCCCCTGAAAGCTTCCACAATATCTTCTCTTATCAAAGTATTATGAGTCTCAATTGTTTCTTTAATTTTCTCCAATTCATCAGTTACTCCTTTAATTTGTTCCTCAGCATGAGTTACAATCTTTTTCTCCAATTCATCCCCAATTTTCTCCATGCTTCTCTCTATATTATCAGTCATTGTTGATAATGCAGCCTGCAGATCTTTCATAGTTAGCATTTCTGGAGGGGATTGAATAGGCAAGGGGGCTTGAGGCTGTGTAGATATTGAAGAAGCCGGGGGAGCAGAAAAACTGTATGTTTCTAATTTAGAGGGCTGAGCCGGTGAGGATACTGCAACCTTCGCAGATGTTATTTTAGTTTGTCTGGCAGCCATTCTGTAATCAATCCACTTTTTATAATAGCTCTCAAAAATGGCTTTTAAATAAAATATATATATTGCCAAAATTTTTCCCTCCTCTTCTTTTCCTTCTTATCTTCTTTCAAATCCTAAATTTTTTAATTAAAATTTGTAGAATTTTAAACTTTAAGTCTGAGCGATCGCCAAGCCTTTGTTCTAGAAAGTCACTTTTACTTCTGTTAGAAAGCGATCGCCATCTTAAATCATTATGTTGATTGTAAGAATAGTTGTGGTCAGAAGTAAAATATAAAAAGTTACTTTCAATGTTGATCTCCTGCATTCACTCCGCCTGCATATAGATCACTCTTAGATACTTATCTTCCGCAGGGGTGGTCGCGGCGTCTTTTTCTGTCTACTGACAGAAGCGTCCCGGGCTGGAGCGTCTTCGAGCGCCTGGGGAGCTCTCACTCTTTCCCCCTGAAAACTTTTTCAGGGGGTTTTTAGAGGAGCTCAACCCACACCCGATGCTCTTCACCCCTTCTTCTCCCGAAGGGGGGATTTTCCACCGCAAAAAATAGCTGATGATCGCTGTTTTGCGGCTTAACAGATCCCGGGATAACAGAGCCTCAGAGGGAGGCTATGGCGATGCCAAACGGAGCCACCGGAAGCTGTTTTTATTAGGTATTATAAAAGACTGCACCACCATAGAGATGAACTTGATTTTGAACTTGATTACAGCAGCGAGACTGTTGGTGGGACAATATTGGAAGAAGCCAGAATTACCATCTATTGAAGAATGGACTTTGAAAGTTATAAATTTGGCGGAAATGGCTAAAATATCTGCTTACTTGAAAGATCATTCAAATGAAAAATATATGTTGGATTGGGAAAAATGGATAGAGTATATTCAAGGGAAATATCAATCTAAGAAATTGTATTTAGCATATAGTTAAATTTTTATTTGGATTATATAATAATTTTGTTTGATGTAGTGGTTTTTTTTGCTTTACCCTGTATTCACTTTGGGAAGTCGGGGGGGGGGGTAGGATGGGGGGTATAATAATATACTCAACTGTAACACTTGTAATATATAAGAAAGAAATACTTATTGATATATGAGGGGTTGCTCGGACAGTACCTCTGGACTACATCTGGAGGGGGTTGAGAGGGAGGAGTGAAGGAGTGGAGGGAAGTAGGGTTGGAGGAGATGAGGGTGGAGAGAGAGGGAGGGAGAGAGGGGGGGAGGAGGGAAGTAGGAGACAGGGAGGAAGGAAGTGGGGGATGTAGCGAAGGGGGTGTTGCTGAGCAACACCCATAGTTACTTTATGTAAGCATCTAAAAGAATGTATGTTTTGTTTTTGTGTGGGAGAAAGTTAAAAAAGAATGTTTTAAGTTGAGTTGTATTTAATTTAATTCTTTGTTTAAAATTATAAAACCAATAAAATATTTGAAAAAAAAAACTTTAAAAGAAAAACTTTGTAAAAATTTTTCCAAAATCAGATATTGATAAAATAGTGTGTGAGGACATCTAGTGGCGAAAGAAGGAATTACAGTATTATTAAATACTAAAAAGAATTTGGAAATATCTGACCTTGAGACAACACCTGGTGTAAACAAAGTGCCTTGGTGTGGGTCTACAATGGAAAAGACTTCTCAAAGCTATATTTGTTGACTCTGGATGTAACTAAAACAGGAAATATTCGGAGACAGTGAACACTTTACATCTGAGACCCGACTGGAGGCGTTGGATTTGGCCTAAAGTAGTTGGCTTGTTTTTTTAAATTGGATTTTAGCCTAAGACAGTTGGCTTTTTTTTCTTTTTTCTTTTTGCCTGCTCTATGTTGTTTTTTTCCCCTTGAGATACTGGATTTAGCCTAAAGTACATTTTACATTTTTACATTTTGAATTTTACCCTAAGACTGTTGGCTGAAAAATGAGTACATCAAACATCACCAGACTTATGAAGAAGACTTCCTCTGTTGGAACACCTAGCCCAACAACTCAGGGATCTATTGAAACAATGTTGCAGCGTGAGAAAATAAGCACTGTCCAAAATGAAATGCAGACTACACTAAAATTGATTCAAGAGTCAATGCAAAAAATCGTGAGACAAAAAGCAATTTTGATAAATTAAGCGAAGAAATTTTGGATATAAAGGCACAATTTGAAGTTCACCATCAAATGATTGCCAAAAATAAACAAAGAATCCAGAAAATGGAAAATAAATCAGATGATATTGACAAAAAAAGGAAATACTATTGCAAGAAAATGAAAAATTAGAACAAGCAAACCAAAATCTAGAAGGAGCAGTGGCGATCTTAGAAATGGAGAAGGTGGAACACTATTTGACATTTCAAAATATCCCTGAAGACAGAGAAGAAAATCTAGCAGTTGTGATCATTGAGCTGCTGGCAGAGGCTTTGAAAGCAGACAGAGCAGAGATGCAAATGGAAATAGATGAAATATTTCGAATGAATTCAAGCTATGCAAGGAAATATAAACTACCTAGAGAAGTACATGTGAGATTTATAAAGAAAACAACAAGAGATGAAGTACTCAGAAAAGTGAGAGATGAGCCATTACAATACAAAAATAAAGAAATTGTGGTCTTAAAGCAGATACCTAAGAGAGTAAGAGATACTCAAAGATATTATCATTTTTTAACTACAAAGCTGATTGCAAAAGGCATAAATTTTAGATGGTTAATGCCAGAAGGGATTTTAATCAACTGGAATAATACAAGATATCGACTGGATTCAATCTGGAAAGCAGAAGACTTTGAAGTAAGAAACTGAGCATTCTCCAGCATGGTGGATGTAGAATCCACTGGAATGGGTTATTTCAGCCTTCCTGCTCAGAGAGACTAGGAAAAAAAGCTTTAGCCACGCCTTCCCCTGGGTGTGTCTCCCAGTTTTTTTCCTAGTCTCAGCTCAGAGCAGACACCTTTTTCGTGGCTCCTTGGAATTTGATTCCAACCCTTAATTGAACTTACCTTTTCTAATTGGTTTTTTTCCAAACTTCTTCCAAATTACTTCAAAAGGACAATTGATTGTCTTCAGACCAGGCTCTCGGGGCAAGGACTTCGTCCTTACCAGAGCCGGGTCCCTTGACTCCAGCAAGGACTCCATTCCCCCCTCGGAGCTCCAAATCCTCACCAGGATTCACGGGCAGCCTTGCCTGCGCTCCCAGACGCTCCGACAGGGCGAGCGGCAGCAAACGAAGCCGGAGGACATCAATCCAGGCGTGGGGCTCCGTCGTCGCTGGAAACGCTCTGGACAAACCGCAAGTGCCCGATCGGAGGGGGGTAGCGGGGAGCGCGGCTCTGCTCCGCACGGCCGTTTAGGGCCCCTTTTCTTCGGCTGAGGGATTTTCCCTCACAAACGATAGAGCGCGGCCGCCATTTTGGCCGCATGGTTTCCAGAGGCCGCCTCCTGCATAAGCATCGAGGGCCGCCATCTTGGATCGGGGCCTACTAAGCCTCACCGGCTACTAATACCTGCCTTGGTCTGGGGTGCCACGCCCGAGCAGGGACAACCTCCCAACGTGTTTTCCCAGCGTCCGGAGGCCTATCGGCGGCTGTCCTCCTCCCAAACAGGCCGCGTCTCCTGGTCGGCCCTGCCTACCCTAGGCCTCCCTCCGGGGCTGCGTAGGCCATAAGGAGACCCCTGGACCTAAGGGCCCTATCCAGTCCATTGCCTGGCCGTGATCCATTGTCCTTTCTAGAGCTGGGATAGGAGGCAGTACCCCGTGGGCCCTAGTTACCTAGGCCCCGGCACAAGTGAAGGTTTTACCAGGCCGCTTGTTTACCTAGCGGTGGCCTTTAGCCACCGGGCCTACCAGACAGGATTACTGCCTGTCCAACTGATCTGCCTTAACTGTCGGTAGTCAGCGTGAAGGGCGGCTGCGCTCTTCCCTCACTACTGCTCTGCAGCCTCAGTTTCAAATCCCTTTACACTAGCCACCCTATAGCAGGCTTGGCTAGTGGCAATGGCAGACAGTTCCTCGCCAAGGGCTTCACTGGTCCCAGGTGCCCCCTCTGCTCAACCAAAATGCAGATCAGCAGAATTGCAAGCAGGAGGGAAGAAGAAGGCTAAAACAAAGCACCTGAATTCCAAGGAGACCTCTAAGTCAGCTGAGCGAGAGGTCTCGAGGAGACACCAGGCACTGAAGAGAGAATTGTCCAAAGCACAGCGGCTCCTATCCAGTGGGGCCGATCCGGTTCCCCCCGCCCCACTGGATATCAATACTTTGGAGCCACCCCAGGCACCTGTGCAGGACACCTGGATTACTACTCCCCTGGGGGAAACCGAACAGGCAGGTCCCTCTCCTCCCCTCCCACCCAGCAGGTCCCCCAAGTGGCTATTGCTCCAGCGGTGGTAGGGGCTACCCTTGGGGGCCGGGGGCCGCATGGTCCCAGGGCCAGTTCCAGGCATTTATGCAGCACGCCTTTGCACAATTCATGTCCGCTCCAAGGATCCCGCAGGTCCCTCAGGTTCCACCCCCCCCCACTGATCCTCCCTCGCTGCAGGATTGTACCTCGGCACCGGGTTCGGTGATCTCAGAATCCTCATCCCAGGTGGGAGAGGGGGAGTCCGAGGACTTGGACATAGCAGACACCCCCATGTCAGAGGATGAGGAGGCAGAACCCGACCAGGCCTCTGCCTCCTGTCTCCTTGACCCCTCGGTCTTCACATCCCTCTTGACAAAGGCCTGTGCCACCACCAGTCTAACCTCTGTTCAGGAGGAACAGCCCTCTAATTCAATGGATAAGGAGTGCAACTCGTTGTTTAAGGTGAAGGTGGTAGAGCACAAGCAGATACCCTGCCCTTTTGTGTTCCTGGACGCGGTCGAGGCCCAGTGGTCCTCCCTGTCCACTATTCCCAGGGAAAGCTCCCTGGAAAAGAAGCTCTATAATGTGGCCCCGTCTTTCGCTTCCCTGCTAGACGTCCCTTCGGTGGATTCCCCTCTAACTTCCTTGTTTTCAAATTGTGCCGCCTCAGGAGACATGACAGAGTTCCTCACAGCGGAGGACAAAAAGTTCGAGTCCACCTACAGAAGAGCGCACCTGGCCTCCGGTCAAGCCATCAAGGCAGCTACAGGAGCCTCCTTCGCCAGGGCGTCCATCATGTGGCTCTGGGAACTTCAGGCCACGGTCGCTCCGGAACAGGTCAGAGTGCACCAGACACTCGTCAAGCTGGTAGGGGCCTCACAGTATATGGCCGACGCCTCCCTCCACTCGGCAAAGTGTTCTGCCCGCTCAATAGGTGCCACGGTGGCCTCCCGCAGGCTCCTGTGGCTGAAACACTGGAGGGCGGACTTAAGGGCAAAGTGCCGCCTCTCCTCGGACAAGTATGCAGGCAAGGACCTGTTTGGCTCCATCCTCGACCCACATGTGGTCGAGGGTAGCGACAAACGTAAAGTCATTGTTCACCCCTCCAAAAGGTCTAATAGACGGTAGCAGACGGACTCCCGCAGACAGGCTTCACGTCCCTCGGGCTCCCGGGAGTGGCGGCAGCCCTTTCGGACAGAGCAGTCCTGGGATTGGCCCAGAGGTTCACGTTCCTTCCCCCAGAGGCAGGACTGTCAGCAGGACCGCCAAAATACAGGACCCAGGGGCCAGACTCAGGCAAAACGCCCTTTCAAGGGGGCGGGGGGCCGTCCTGTCCGGCGACCCAAGTGACTCCCTCAGAGAGGCCCCAATAGGGGGGCACCTAGAGCGCTTTTATCAGGTCTGGGAGCAGACCACCACTGACTCCTGGGTCAGGGATACCGTCAGGCGAGGCCTGGCACTCGAGTTTGAGGCGATCCCACACGATCGCTTCCTCCAGTGCCCGGTGTCGCAAAACCCCTCCAAGGCACGGCTGGTATCCTCCACCATCAAACACCTCCTGGACATCAGGGCCATAGAGCCTGTACCTGGGGACCAGGTTGGAATAGGTTTTTACTCCATCCTGTTCGTGGTCCCCAAGGCATCAGGAGGGTGGAGAGAGATTCTGGACCTAAAGGGCCTGAACCGGTTCCTAGTGTACCGACGGTTCAAAATGCAGACCCTAAGGTCCATACTCGCCGGCATAAGGAAGGGGGATCTACTCTCCTCCATAGACCTCACAGAGACCTACCTCCACATCCCAATCTCCCAGGACCACCGCAGGTTCCTGCGCTTCTGCTACGCGCACCGACATTATCAGTACCGGGCCCTCCCGTTTGGCCTCTCGTCGGCCCCAAGGGTCTTCACGAAGGTACTAGCGGTCTTGGCTGCCCATCTTCGGATGATGCCGGTGCGCGTGCAATGCTACCTGGACGACATCCTCGTCCAGTCCAGGTCCCTCCGGTCAGCGCAGGCAGACCTGCTGACCACCATCCAGGTACTCCAGTCCCACGGGTTCTCAGTGAACTTCAGGAAAAGCCACACCTCTCCCTCAAAGCAACTCCTTCACCTGGGGGCCCTGATAGACTCAGAACAGTGCAGGGTCTACCTATCCCAGGAGCGACGACAGAGCATCCGGAAACTGATATCCCAGAACCGGGGCGCGAGAAGGGTCCCTCTGGTGCAGTTGTCCCAGCTCCTGGGGAAGATGGTATCCTGCATTGGGATAGTCCCGTGGGCGAGACTCCACTCAAGGACCCTCCAGTGGTTTCTCCTTCCCTTCCAGAAACAAAACCTCAGTGCCTCTCCCCAGAAGGTCCAGGTGCCACCCCATGTGCTCGCAACCCTCCAGTGGTGGTCCTCTGCAGCCATGGCCAAGGGGACAGTTTTCAAGGAACCCCCCAGGGTAGTCCTGACCACAGACGCCAGTCTGTTCGGCTGGGGTGCTCACCTCCAAACCCAGTTGGCCCAGTGGCGTTGGTCCAGGGTGCACCTCAAGCAAAACATAAACTGGCTAGAGCTAAGGGCCATCCACCTGGCCCTCCTCCACTTCTCCCCCCTAGTGACAGGCAAGCATGTCCTAGTTCTGACGGACAACGTGACGGCCAAGGCCCACGTCAACAAACAGGGGGGCACACACTCCTGGGCCCTCCTACAAGAGGCCAGGGACCTGGGGCTGTGGGCAGAGTCACACCTGAGGTCGATAAGGGCGGAACACATTTCGTGGGAGGCAAACTGACAGGCAGACTCGCTGACCAGGGTGACCGTGGACCACGCAGAGTGGCGACTGGACACCAGAATATTCGATCTAATAGCAAGCACGTTCGGCAGGCCATGCCTGGATCTCTTTGCCTCCCGAGTCATCGCCCAGCTCCCCAGGTTCTTCACCAGGTTCCCGGCCAGAGGGGCCAAGGGGACGGACGCACTGCGGTGCAGATGGCCCGAGAGCCTGCTGTATGCCTTCCCTCCCCTCCTCCTGATCCAGGCAACCATCCGCAAGCTGCTTCTGGAGCAAGCGGAGGTAATCTTGGTTGCGCCATACTGGCCTCGGCGCCCGTGGTTTGCAGACCTAGTGGATCTGTCCCTGTCCCCACCGTGGAGACTACCGCCGGACCAAGTGGCCCTCTCCCAGGGGGAGCTTCGCCACCCAGATCCTCAGTGGCTGCAATTAGCCGCCTGGCACTTGAGCGGGAGCGTCTAACCAAGCAAGCTTACTCCCGAGAGGCGATCACCATGATCCAAGCCTCTAGACGCTCCTCAACAAACAGGATCTATGACGCAACATGGCAAAGTTTCTGCCAGTGGTGCTCCCCACGGGGATTGGACCCCCTCTCAGTAATTGTCCCAAACATCCTAGACTATCTGCTAGATGGCATTTCCAAGGGATTGTCCACCAACACCATCCGCAGACAGGTGGCGGCCTTATCCACGGTCCTCACCAGCGACAATTGGGGCCCCCTCTCTCACCACCCAGCGATCGCGGCTTTCCTCAAGGGGGCGGCAAACTCCGGTCCACCTACGGTGCATAGGTATCCGTCCTGGGACCTACCCACAGTATTACAGGCCTTAACGGCGGCTCCCTTCGAGCCCCTGCAATCATGCTCTCTACACTTCCTCTCCTTGAAGGTTGCCTTCTTGATAGCCATTACCTCAGCCAGAAGGATTTCGGAGCTGGCCGCTCTGTCAGTTCGGGAGGACCTGTGTATCTTCCACCAAGACAGAGTGGTCCTCAGACTAGACCCCTCATTCATCCCCAAGGTTAACACCAGTTTCCATAGATTATTGGATCTCGTACTACCCAGCTTCTGCCCGACTCCAGTCCATAGACTAGAACTCCAGTGGCACAAACTGGACGTGCGCAGGGCCCTGCGCATTTACATAAAGCGCACCGGGTCCTTCCGCAAGTCGGAGGCCTTGTTTGTCTCCTTCCAACCATCAGTCATGGGCCGCAAGGTATCCTCCGCCACCATTGGCAGGTGGATCAGGGCTTGAATCGCTAGGGCGTACGTACATTTAGGCACGAAAAACCAAATGTATAGGTATAGTATAGGGGGTACCTGGCTCAATAGTAGTAACTGTGAGAGGGATCTCGGAGTCCTAGTGGACAATCATTTAAATATGAGCCAGCAGTGTGCTGCAGCTGCCAAAAAAGCCAACACAGTGCTAGGCTGCATTAACAGAGGGATAGAATCAAGATCACACGAAATATTAATACCACTCTACAATGCCTTGGTAAGGCCACACTTGGAATACTGCATCCAGTTTTGGTCACCACGATGTAAAAAAAATGTTGAGACTCTAGAAAGAGTACAGAGAAGAGCAACAAAGATGATTAGGGGACTGGAGGTTAAAACATATAAGGAACGGTTGATGGAATTGGGTATGTCTAGTTTAATGAAGAGAAGGACGAGGGGGGACATGATAGCAGTGTTCCAATATCTCAGAGGCTGCCACAGAGAAGAGGGAGTCAAGCTGTTTTCCAAAGTGCCTGAAGGCAGGACAAGAAGCAACGGGTGGAAACTAATCAAGGAGAGAAGCAACCTAGAACTAAGGAGAAACTTCCTGACAGAACAATTAACCAGTGGAACAACCTGCCTCCAGAAGCGGTGAATGCTCCAACACTGGAAGTTTTTAAGAAGAAACTGGACAGCTATTTGTCCGAAATGGTATAGGGTTACCTGGCTGAGCAGGGGGTTGGACTTGATGACCTCCAAGGTCCCTTCCAACTTTTATTATTATTATTATTATTATTATTATTACTACTACTACTACTACTACTACTACTACTACTATTACTACTATTATTATTATCTTGTAAAACCAGGCAAACCAAACGAAATCTTTCTTTCTCAGGCAAGGTTTTCAAGGACCTTCAGATAAGCAATGTCTGGGCATACAGCCAAATTTTAATCTGAGTTAGCTGGATATAATTCTCAATTTCACCACTAGATGGCATTAGATGTCCATTCCCACCATATTTGAAGGAAAAATAAAAAGTAGTTTAAAGATTTCAAAAGTGAAAGTTGTGATGTCTTTCAAACAAAAAGTAGACGAAAAGAATCTATAGAGCCAGAAGCTTCCCAAGTTATCCTTTTGTGCCTCAGACAGCTTTACGATATGGTAAGTTTTTAGTTTGCCAGGGGCTTAAACCGCCACTTGTAGTTCAGGAGGGAGGGGTAAGAAAGAAAACTCCACCCCCTCCCTAACACTAAGGGCTTCGCTCTCAAAGGCTGTTGAGATGCTGTTCGCAAAACTGGTATCCACTTGCAGAGAGAGAGAAGAAAGTATTCTCACCCAGATCAGCTGTTTGCTTTCGCTTTAGAATTCTTCGTCTCCGACGAACAGCTGGTAATGGTGGACCGTATGAATGTGGTCAGCCTTTCTTCCTGCCGGTTCCGAGGGCTCCTTTGGATCCAGCAGGCCAGCTACTGCTGACCTGCGATCTTCAAAGTTTCACCCTTTGGCAGTCACCTCTACGGGGCGACTTTCAGTCCAATTGGACCCACTAGCTAGTAGAAATCGGACCCGGGGAGAGGAGAATCATTTCCCCGAGTCCATCTTGCAGCGACGTCACCGGAAACCACTTGGCCAGTTTCTTGTAGAGAACTAAAGGTGGCAATAAATCTATACTCATTTGAACTACCTGAATCTCCTGATTTCCCAGGCACTTGACACTGGGAGCTTTATTAATCTTAAGGGATCCAATCAGCCAGGATACCTCTTGTAGTGTAACTGGAGGCCAGTAAGGGACTGGGTCCAAATCTATACGAGAATAGGATAGGATAGGATCTAGGATAGTATAGAATAGGATAGGATAGGATAGGGCTGGAAGGGACCTTGGAGTCTATCATTTAACTAAGCAAGCCTTCAAGTGGCAAAACCAGAGCTGGTTTTGTTTTCTTTTTTCTTTTTTAATTTTTATTAAGTAAACATTTAAAAACAGGTTGAACACTGTGACCTTTCTGGCTGTTATTTTGCCATACATACTATACCATATATCTTCCTAGTCATTGATCTTTTATACCATTTACATATTGCATTTTATACTATTTATATATTTACATACATATTTACGTCTATTTATAACATAACTTCCATTTCCATTCTTATTTCATATTCTTTCTGATCTCTATCTTACGCTCACTTTGAGGTTGGAAATCTACACTTTCTTCTAGACGAGCTTTCTCTGTTCCCCAGTTTAGGGCATTCCAACACCTGTCTATGCTGTTCCTTAATGTGAGTCTCTTGAATAACTATAACATCTAGATTTCTTCTAATCAATTTATTAAAAGTTTTTTTCCTTTTTTGGGGAGAGTGTAGGCCATTAATATTCAAGGATAGGATTTGGAGTTCTCCCATCATATTTCTGCTTATATCTAGTTTTTATACCCCTCGTTATTCTAGTCTCCTTTGGCTCCTCTCTCAGCTCTTGTTGTTCCCTTTCATAGTTTACCGTTTCCTCTCTCTTCTCTCTTCTCATTTTCCCTGGTTGTCCTTCCTCTTCTGTTCTAGCCAACCTTGACTCCCTCACTTCTTCAACATCTCTCTCTAATTCTTCTTCACTGCTAAAGTTTTGCTTATAAAATTCCTCCACCTTATCTGGAGTGTCTATTCTAATCTTCTTGTCCTGCCATGAAATCAGTATTCCCTCTGGAATCAACCATCGAAAGTTAACATTATGTCTAGTCAGTTTCATTGTCAAGAAGTGGTAGGGTCTTCATAGATCCCTAACTCTTTTCGGCACCTGCTTTAAGACAATCAGCTGTTTCCCCTTGCATTCTAATGGCTCATCTCTCGCTCTGTGAAGGATCTCGTCCCTAATCAACTTTTTAACAAACCTAACATGAATCTCTTTAGGCAGGTTATGTCGTCTTGTGTAGTTTGTGTGGATCCAATAGACCTCATCCATTTCACTCAACATTTCTTCTTTCCCTATTCCCAGAGCTTTTGCTAGTAAATCTGCCATCATTTCCAATAGATCCTCACCCCTGTCCTCTCTTATGTTCTGAAACCGTAAGTATCGGTCAGCTTTTTCAGATTCTAGGGCGATGGCTGTTGCTTCTAGTTCTTTGTTCATTCTGGTTAGTTTATCATTTATTTCTTCTACTCTTTTTTCTTCCTTTTCCATCCTTTCCTCCATCTTTTGTAATTTCTGTTCATTCTTTGCCATCTGCTGTTGGAACGATTCCAATCTTCCATCCATGACTTACATCCGTTCTTTGAGATCGCTTGTATCATTCCTCACCTCTCCAATCTCTTTCCTCAGTTCTTCATGGTTTCTGGCCATGGCCTCCTACATCGCTTGTAACATGACCTGTAGGTCTTTAAATGAATTAGACCTTTCTCTTTGCAGAAGCTCATCAATTGGTTTTTGGCTCGATGGACTTGAGGTAGTTGAGGCAATCTGTGCCCCCTTCTTCGCTATCCCTACCTTGGATAGGTTCGGAATACTCATCATTTTGAATTTCACACTTCAATCAATAGAATAACCTACTTAGCTTGGTTATGCCTAAAATAACAGCAGTATTACCAGTACAAATAACAATATAAGATAGGTAGTTGATAGCAGTAGATAAAATATCTATAATTTTAAGTATTAATTTCTGGGCACAAATTCACTATTTCTTAATTATAATAGCAATAATATATATAAGTGCACAGCCTAAACAATTTGAACCACGGCCACAGTTAGATCTTATCTATTACTCCAAGCAGTCCTTTGTATCCAAAGTCTATTGATAATCCCACTGAGAGGGAAAGAAAGACTTCCAAGAAAATGCATCCAATATCAATAAGTTCCAAGAAGAGAAAGAAAGAAAAAGGAAAGGGTTCCTATTTCAGCCACGAGATGTCCCTCTTGGCTTTTTTTTTTAAACTTCAGCTCCACATAGAGAGTATGCTGTCACTTTCGAAATGTCCTTTCAAGATGTCAGCCTGTCCTTCCAAATCACCTTTTTCTCTCTTCTACTGCCAATTCAATCTCATATAGTCCTCAAAGCTCTCCGGTCCCTTCTCATTAACTCTGTTCTTTCCCTGCTAGCATGTCTCTATCTCATTCCAAGTTCAATTTTGGGACTTTAAAATTTTTTTTTCCCAAACAAGCCTTTCTCGCCGCTTTCACGGGGGGGGGGAATGGGAAAAAAAGCTCCCCACTTTTTTCCTGGGATCCTCCTAACCTGTGCTACCCGGGGAAAAACTTCCAAAGGACTCTTCCTTTCCAGTTTCCTCTGGTTCCTCCGTCAGAATCAATTCTCGGCCAGTTCCAGTTACCTCTTGTTCAACTACTTCACCGCCTACGTTATCCTTCTGTCAAGCCTCTATGTTGGCCATTAAGGGCCGTCTTCTTCCCCGCTCGGTCTGCCAGGCTCTTCCCTGCTGTCACGCTCCGGTCGCCACCTGGATTGCACTGCAGGTCGTCCTTCCTTCTCGGCTCCCCTCCGAGGAGCCCCAGCTCCGAAAAGACAGCTCAAGCGGCTGGCAAAGTAGTTGTGTATTCCAGTGAACGTTCCAACACAACCAGTCGGCTTGACAGCTGGTCCCGCCAGCTGTCAAGTTTAGTTTTCTTCTGTGCCAATGTAATTTTTCAGTAAAGTATTATACTCTTGATAAAATCATGTCCCAGGAGTTTCTTTTTCTGGAAATGCCAACTGGACAGTTGACAGGGAGTTTTTATTTTTTCTCTACTGCTTATTATATGCCCTCTTTAATTGTACATGATCCCAATCCAACCATTTTCTATTCTTTATAACCTGCTTTCTGGAATGTGGCAGCGTTCCATTGGTGAGAACTGATTTCAGATTGGCAATTAAAGTTTCAAACCCATCTAGATATGATCCTTGAAATTTACTTTCTAGGAGATGTGCACACAATTCTAGAGTTTCTGAGGCTAGCATCCATTTAGTGACTTCAATTGCATTTTTCTCAGTCCATTTAATTCTCACCTGGGTATTATAGAGCCTTGGTGGACAGATTGAGTTAGCTCTTAGAAATTTCCAGTGGTATGTCAGAGTTAGAATTACTGGACAGTGGTCACTTTCCAGTCGTGAGTCTACCTCCATCTTCCGTACAAAATTCAAAAGGTCACATGATACTATCCAGTAATCAACTGTAGATTTTCTTCTTGCACCCCAGTAGGTGTATTCTGCTGGGTGGTCCTCACTTATGGAAACGTTAAAGATACATAGGTCCAGACGTGCAATCACCTGTCTTGCACATAGACCTGTCATGTTAGCTTTTAGGTCTTTAAATTCTCTAGAATATACCTCATAGTGGATCTTAAATTGGTTAAATGGTGTGTGATCATTTGGTTCCATCCTAGCATTTAAATCCCCACCTATAATTATTGCTGCTGTGAGGTATTTGTGTGTATTTGTGTATTTGTCTTCACTATCATCTCATCCAAACAAAGTTAGTTAAATAAAAAATAAGTCCAGTAAAAGTACTAAAAAACTAATTATGTAATAAAACTGAGCACAGCTGTGTGAATGTGTGTTGCTGGGCTGACAGCTCAGACTCCTCCCCTACCAGCTTTCAGAAGGCCATGAGAGTGGAAGCCATCCTTACCTCAGGAGATAGGTTGTTGCCCAGAAACAGCCTAACCCCAAAGCCCATATGGTCCCACCCTGCGGGGCTTCCACAAAGACCTGGAGCAGGGTAGAGTGATCTGCTCTCTAATGGTAGTAGGTGGGGAATATATTTGGGTCAGCTATCCTCCCTAGTGCATATCATGTATTCTTCTACCGATTGTCCCAAAGGTGGTTTTCAAAATGCAACTGGACTTTCTTAGTTTTTTCTTGAAAACATTTCACTTCTCATCCAAGATGCTTCTTCACAACTGAATGAATGGTGGGGAATGGAAGGGTTTATATTCCTTGCAGTCATCTGGTTGTTAGCACTCTGAAGGCCGGTCATTAGCTGTCTGAGAGTCGTTAAGGCAATACGCTGTCTACAACACAGTTATTTCAGCAGTCCCAAAAAGGTTCTATACCCATTTGCACTCTGATTCAGGTGACCCTGAGGATACAGATAAACCCATAAGTGGCCTCGACGACTCTCAGAGAGCTAACAACTGACCTTCAGAGTGCTAACAAATTCAGTCAAGAAATTCCAGCTGGCGGGGTCTAGGAGAAGAGCCTTCTCTGCTATGGCCCTGGCCATTTGGAACATCTTGGCTCCTGAGGTGACATTGGCCCCTACCCTCCTGACTTTCTGCAACAGCCTGAAGGCCTGGCTCTGCCAGTTGGCTTGGGGACCCAATGGGGGAGTATCATGCTGGAGGTGGCTGATGGACCACTAACAGCTCCCACCTCCCCCCTGTACATTCTGCTCCCTCTCCATCTTAGTTATCCTGTATTTTTATTGTGATTTTATACATACATATATACATACAGTACATACATATATGGTTTTATTGTGATGTTGTAAAGCTTCCCACAGTCACCTTGCAGCAAGATGGGTGGCAAACAAATTTAATAAAATAAATAGTGATATACATTGTCAAAGAGAAGGGGGGAAAACTCATAGTAAGTGCTCTAACAAAAAAGTGAGAGAAACACAACAAAAAAAATGCAGGTAGAGACTTCACAATATTTTGATTTGAATTCAGAAGTATTAAGCTCCTGAATTTTTGAATGGGAAGTATATAAAGCATATATTTGAAATACAATTATTGCTTATGCGTCATACAAAAAGAAAATTAAAAATAAAAGGGAAAATAATTTGAAAGATGAATGGAAACATAGATGCTACAGTTTTGTACAGAGAAATACAGAAAAAGAACTATGAATTAACTACTATAATATCACAGTAGACAGAATTTATGCTGGGAGATACTGGGAGAATGGCAAAAGGCCCAGTAAAATCTTGGCTAATCGCTTAAATAAAAAAAATGCTAGGGCAATAATTCCAATCATTAGAGGTGAAAGAGATGAAATCTATAAAACTACAATGGGTATAAATGGTCAATTTTTTTTCAGAATTATATAGTAAATCAGAGACTGTATTGAATGAAGATATAGAGCCCTTTTAAAACAAAATTAATCTACCACATTTAGATGAAATAAAAAAAACTTTTATTTTTTCCACTATTGGAAAAGAGATTAAACAAATAATTTTGAAAATGGCAAGTGGTAAAACACCAGGATTAGATGGGTTACCTATTAAGTGGTATAAAACATTTATAGAATTTTGTGTGCCAAAGCTTTTTTAAGTGTATGAAAAGATATTAGTTAAGGGAATTTTATCATTGGCATTTAATCAGGCTTGTGTTATAGTTATACCAAAAGCAGGTAAAGATCACACTCAGGGTGCTAATAATAGTCCAAGCTCATTGATTATTGTTGATACAAAGATGTTAACAGCAGTGTTAGCAAATAGATTACAGCACATGATATTTATTAAGAATGATCAAGCAGGATTTATAAAAACCTGGCAAACAGCAGACATTAGATTAGTTGTAGATTTAATAGACTTGAATTATCAATTGATAATCTTAGCATCAGATTCTAGAAAAGCTTTTGACAATATACATGTACAGTACAAGTTTGCTATACTAAATAAATTTGGATTTTCTTTGGAATTCATAAAATGGATTACATAGAACACCCACATCTAAAGTAAAGGCTAATAGCATGTTTTCTCCTGCTTTTCCACTATTCAGAAGAACCAGACAAGGATGTCCACTTTCACCCTTGCTTTTTAATATCTGCGTGGAACTCTTGGCTTGTGCTATTAGACAACATAGAGAGATCTATGTAGTAGTAATTAACTCAGTTGAACACAAATTAGTTTTCTTTGCTGACAACATTCTTTTGTTTGCAAACCTCATACTACTATCCCAGGGTTGATGCAAAAGAAAATAGAAGAATGCTCTATTAACTAATAAAATTAATTAAATCCAAATCAGAACTGACGGCAATAGGTGAAAATTGGGTTACCCATCCATTTAAGGAACATCAATTCCATATTTGTATTTGTACCAAATCCATTAAATATTTAGGTATTAAGGATATAATTCAGTTACTAATATGTAATATAAATAAAGCATATACAGAGGTTTCTTCAGATATTGATAGATGGGAGTAATTAAACCTTACCCTTTGGGGAAAAGTGAAAACTCATAAAATGAACATTATTCCGAGATTAATTTGTATTTTGAGAGGATTATATATCTGGAAAATATTTTCAGAAAATAAATTAGTTTAGAAAATTTCTAGTTCTTTGATCCTGAGATCATCTTTACAGAAAATGCAATTACCTTAATGATGGAGGATTTGGTTTTATGAATCTGGAGCTATAGCATCATGCTTACCTATTGTCAAGTATTAAATACTGGAAGCCAACAATTGGTGTTAATTTTCTGATTTGGGCAATTTTGGAATATACATATATAGGACCTTTGGTTGGAGGGACAGGATTAGTATCTAAGTATACTAAAACTCTAGTATCTCTGGAAAGAATTATTTAAGTTAGAAAGTTATGGAATGGAATGTCTAATAAAAAGATATTTGACCCTTTTCCCCATGCCAAACTACAGGCAGTTACAGTGGAGTCTTGTTGACATTTGGACAGCCTGTAGTCCCCACCATGCTCTTTAAAATGAAACCTTTTTTTGAGCACTTTTTCAATCTTTCCAAGCCGTGTTTTTTACTCTGAGGAAGTCAGTCCACTTCTAACTCAGTGCAGCTATGAGGGTACTGGTACACATAAAAGTAAAACTCCTCACTCAGACAACCTCAAGGATGCCGTATAAGACTTCCGGTTCCGCCCTATAGCGACGCGGCCGAGGGATCACGGGGCTCCTTACCCTATAGCTGATTTTGCCCTGCCAAGGTACCCTAAATGGGTCAAAAGTCACCCCGGAGAGGCCACAAAGAAGGAGGGGCACCACGATGATCATGGAATTACGGCGGTCAATGTGCTCGATCCAGGGGAAGCCCTCCAACCCAACCGGAGGAAGGCTAGGTACACATCAGTGTCTAGCCCAAGATACCAGCAGCTGAAGTCCAAGAGCACAAACCAGAACAACGGTGAACAGCATGCTTGGAGCTGGGTGAGAACATCGATCTTCTCTCTTCTATTTTGTAATTGATTCCCTTGAAAAAATCCCCAAAGCAAAAAATCCTCTGAAAATGAGAAGGGAGGGGATTATACCCCCACCCTTCCATAGATGGAAGTGGCAAATTAACTTCTTTTTTTAAAAAAATATTTTTATTAATTTTTAATAAAATTTTTAACAAAAGATGAAATAACAATTCAACTGTGAACAATTATGTACATATACAATTACCAAACAATCAAACAAAACTGCTTGGTACCCCCTCCCCACCACATCCTCCTAAAACAAAACTAACCCCCTCTTCTTGCCCTCTAACAACCTACTTATACCTTTCTCTACTTCCATCCTCTCCTCCCACCTCCATCCTCTCCCTCATACCTTCTTCCTACTTGCCTAACCTTCACTCCTCCTTCTTCTTCCAACCAATGTGCCCAGAGGCCACCCGAGCAACCCCTTGCCACCTAATAAGAAAAAAGAAAATCCCCAAAACAGTTGAAAAAACATAAGATAACTATTATTAAAACCCTCCCCCCTCCCCCCAGGCTTCCCAGAGTGAATACAGGGTAAAAACGCAAGAAACCCCGCTAAACTACTTATACATAATTATTTAACTATAAAACAAATATAATTCCTTCAATTGATATTTCTTCTATGTATAATCTATCCATTTTTTCCACTCCATCAAAAATTGTTCATTTGAGTGGTTTTTCAAATATGCAGATATCTTAGCCATTTCAGCCAAGTTCACAACTTTTAACGTCCATTCTTCAATAGATGGTGTTTCAGATGTCTTCCAATATTGTCCCACCAACAGTCTTGCCGCCGTAATCAAATTCAAAATCAACTTAGTCTCTATGGTGGTACAGTCTTTTATAATACCTAACAAAAATAACTGTGGTAAAAATTCAATACGACTTTTCAATATATTTTGAAGAATCCACCATATTTTTATCCAAAAAGCCTTAATTTTTTTACAAGTCCACCAAATGTGAAAATAGGTAGCGTCCATAGAATCACATCTCCAACATTTGGGTTGCATATTTGGATACATAAGTGATAATTTTTTTGGGTCTAAATGCCATCTATAAAACATTTTATAAAAATTTTCTCTTAAATGCTGAGCTTGTGTAAATTTTACATTTTTCACCCATATCCTTTTCCAAGTTTCCATCATAATTGGATGTCCAAAGTTACCTTCCCATTTAATCATACAATCTTTAACTAGTTCATTTCCAGAATCAATTTCAATTAAAACATCGTATAATCTTTTAATATGCATAATTCTTTGATCTCTAACTTGTTGGATTAATTTTCCATCCTTTAAAGAAAAACCCATTTTAACATCTTTTTGCCATCTAGCCTGAAATTGCATATGTGAATACCAATTATGGGCTATTCCTTCTTCCCTTAACCTATCTAGTGATTTCAGTTCTAAACTATTCCCCTCTTTAATTAAAAGCTTCTCATAGGGCACCACATCCTGGATTTGTTGTCTATTCATACTCTCTATTGCATGCCTGGGAACTGTCCATAAAGGAATTTTGCCATTTAACTTATAAAAATACTTTTTCCAGACACGCAACAGTGAATTTCTCAATAAATGTTCTTTAAAACCCCTATCCAACTTTTTATCATAAACTAAATACGCATGAAACCCATACAATAGTCCGTACCCTTCTATATTCAATATTCTTTCATTAGTTAAATTAATCCAATCACTTATTGCTACTAGGACTGCTGCATAGTAATATAGCTTAAAATTAGGCACTTTCAAACCACCTCTCTCTCTTATATCTTGAATAATTTTTAATTTAACCCTTGGTTTCTTGCCATTCCAAATAAATCTATTAATACCTTTCTGCCACTCCTCCAAATTCCCATCCTTTTTAAGTATTGGTAACATTTGAAATAGAAATAAAAATTTCGGCAATACATTCATTTTGACTGCAGCTATCCTTCCCAAAATTGATAATTGTAATTTTTTCCAATTCTCCAACTCTAATTGTACTTTGTTCCATAAAAGTTCATAATTATTCTTATACAATTTCCCATTTGACGATTCAATATAAATTCCTAAATATTTAACTTTCTTAACTATCTCACACCCTGTTATTCTTTCCAAATCCTGTTTTAATTTATCACCTAGATTTTTAACCAGCATTTTTGTCTTGGATATATTTAATTTAAAACCTGATACTCTTCCATAGTTTTGTATAATTTCCATCAACCTCTGAGCTGACTGTATTGGTTGTGTTAATGTCACAAGTAAATCATCTGCAAAAGCGTATAATCTATAATCATGTTGCCTAATCTGAACTCCTTTTAAGTCATCTGAAGCTCTGATCTTGTTCAGTAGAACCTCTAAAGTTAACACAAACAGTAAAGGGGATAGAGGACAACCCTGCCTGGTACCTTTCTCTATATTAAATGAATCTGTTAGTTGACCATTCACAATAATCTGCCCTGTTTGTTTCTGATATACTGCTGATATGGAGTTGATAAACTGGTCCCCCATTCCCATCTTGACTACAAGTCTTTTCAGAAATAACCAGTTCAATCTATTGAAGGCTTTTTCTGCATCCAGAAACATAAGAACTGCCGGCACCTGAATATGTTTATCCAGGTGTTCTAGTATATTGACAAGTTGTCTAACATTAGTTTTCATCTGTCGCCCTTGTAAGAAACCAGTTTGGTCCGGATGAATTATTTGAGTTAAAATTGTCATTAATCTATTAGCCAAAATTTTTGCAAAAATCTTATAGTCAGTATTCAACAGCGAAATAGGTCTAAAGTTTTCCACTTGAACATTGTCTTTACCCTCTTTATTTCAACAAGAAATTATCAAAAAAGCTTTCCTAGAGTTCTACACCAAATTATACTCTGAAGAGAAGGTTCAAGAGAAAGAGATAGATGCCTTTTTAGAAAATCAAAATGTTTTGAAAGTTACACTGGAACAAAGAGACAGATTAAATGCACTGATCACATCAGAAGAAATTATTGCTGCAATTAAGCAATTGAAAATGGGAAAATCTCCTGGAACTGATGGTTTTACAGCGATTTATTATAAGTCTCTACAGGAAGAAATGGTTAAACCTATGAGAGAGTTATTTGTAAATATTCAAGAGGGGGGTCGGGTACCACCTTCGTGGAAAACGGCTTACGTCTCCTTGATTCCTAAAGTGGCAAATTGACTTCATGGGGGAAAGAAATACATTGAAATGAAATTAATAATGTTATAGTCTGGATAAATGTGAAAATTAAGAATAACCGTTAAGATTTTACATCTGAAAGAGTTTTGATGAAATTATAAAAAAAGCAATTCTTTGTTTGAAAAGTTGGAAAACTACTGACATCTAGTGGAGAATTAGAGTATAGAACAACAACAACACTGACTCAGAAATTGGCAAAACGCTCAGAAACAAAGAATAATCTGTTCCCTTGAACTTTAATAACTTTCAGCCAAATAGAAAACAGCTGAGAACAAAGAAAGTAAACATACTGGGCCATATAATACAAATTGAGAACTATAAATATTAACTGAGCTGTGATTTTTAAGCTTAAGAACTGTCTGCAGAAAAAGAAAAACTTTAACTATTGGCTAATCTTCTAGGGGGGAATTTTACTGGATAGTCAAACATTTTGGACTGCAACCTTGGCTGGAAGATACATTGTAAGACCCCTGAACAGAAGAAATGTTATAAAATACTACCTTCAGTGGTGCTTTGATAATTGGAAACACATTGGATTATTAAAAAACCATATATAAAAAGATAAGAGCTATATAAAATTTGGTTGTTTGGACTTTAAGATTGGCTGGTTTAGGACTTCCGGTGGCTCCGCTGGTGTCTCTATAGCCTCCTTTGGAGGCTCCGTTCTCGGGGTTTTGTAAAGCCGCAAAAACAGCGAAAATCAGCTGTTTTTTGTGGTGGAAAATCCCCCCTTCGGACGAAGAAGGGGTGAAGAGCATCGGACGTGGGTTGAGCTCCTCTAAAAACCCCCTGAAAAAGTTTTCAGGGGGTAAGAGTGAGAGCTCCCCAAAGGTGCTTGAAGACGCTCCTGCCCTGAGACGCTTCTGTCGGCTGACAGAAAAAGACGCCGCGACCATTCCTGCTTCAAATAAATATTCAAGAGAGACCTGCATGCAGGCGGAGTGAATACAGGAGTTCTTTATTGCAAGTATTTCTTTATTTTTTACTTCTGATCACATATTTCTACAATCAACATAATGTATCCAAGATGGCGATCGCTTTCACTCTAAAGGGAAAGTGATGGGGAAAGTGAAAGTGAATTTTTTTTACAGCGATGCTAGAGCGACCGCTCAGATTCAAACGTTTAAAAAACTTTATAAATTATAATTAAATTTTGATTTGAAAGAATAAGAAGAGGAAATCATTTTGGCAATATATCTTTAAGGACTTTTTTTTCTATTCAAAGTAATCTCTTTTTTTTAAACTGACTGAATATAGTATGGCTACTAGACAAACTAAAATAGCCTCTGCGAAGGTGGCAGTTTCTTCTCCTGCTCAGCCCTCTAAATTACCAGTAAGCACTTTTGCTGCTCCTCCAGCCTCTTTAACATCTACAGAATCTCAAGCCCCTTTGCCTACTCAACCTCCTCCAGAAATGTTTACCATGAAAGATTTGCAGGCTGCATTTTCAACAATGACTGAAAAGCTGGAGAAAAAGATTGAGGAACAAATTAAAGGATTATCTGATGAACTGGAGACAATTAAAGAAACAATTGAGACTCATAATATTGTGATAAGAGAAGATATTGTGGATGCTATTAAGGGGGTTTGGGATTATACTTTGAGAGTTGAAGAGAAGGTGGAAGATGTTGAGCAACAATTTGAGGGAAAACGTGATGAAATTAAAAGTGATATACAAGACCAAGCAGTTATGGTTCAATATAATCATATGCTGTTGGCTATCTGCATTTGTGAAGCTAAAGAAGAAATATGTGCTATAATGAAAGAGTTTAAAGAAGAAATATGTGCTATAATGAAAGTTTACTACAGATTTAATGGTTAGAATTTCTCTTTTAAACTTCAAAATTGATTCACAACCGTTTGCTGATTACTCTATAAAACAAATTACACAAGAAGAGGATTTAACTGAGAATAAAGAGAAATTGATTTTGCCTGATAAGCAGTTCACCTATGGTTTTGAGGACCAGGAAAAGCAAAGACTGAGATTTGAAATGTTCCAGCAACGAAATTTTATGGTTAAGAGAAATAGAGGACTAATGCAAAGGCCAAGATGGTTTATATGGACTCAAATGATATTGCAAGCAATAAAGAGAGACTTATTACTTGGAAGGGAAGCTTTGTTATGGAAATCTACCTGGCAGAAGAAGAAGTCCAGAATTCGACTGAAAAGAAGTGAAATTGAATATTTTATGCAATGAATTAAAGGCAAAGAATTATGGACTGATTTAAGGACTAACTTTATGAGCAAGAGACATGAGAGGGTGATTAATGGAAGATATGTATTAAATTGACTAAGAATGTATTTTTTGAATTGATGGGTTTATTGACATGAAAATTATTATTATTATTTTTTAAATTTTTTATTAAAGCACTCAACCTTAATCATAACAGCATATTAAGAAGCATTCATCATAGATCGTAAAATACATCAGGAAGTATTAGTCTTTGTATACGTCAAATTTGGTAAACATTCTTCACTCCTCACATCTAGCCTCAACTATATGCCAGATACATTTTATTTGATTGGTGTTTCTCTTGTATATAATCTATCCACTGTTTCCAGTCTGTCATATATTGTTCATTTGAGCGATCCTTCAGGTATGCTGATATTTTCGCCATTTCTGCCAAATGTATTACTTTCAAAGTCCATTCTTCAAAAGGTGGTATTTCTGGCCTCTTCCAGTATTGTCCCACCAGCAGTCTTGCTGCTGTGATCAAGTTTAGAATCAAGTTCGTCTCTGTAGTAGGGCAATCTTTTATGATCCCTAACAAAAAAACCTGAGGTAGAAATTCAATACGCTTTTTCAGAATGGTTTGGAGTGTCCACCATATTTTCCTCCAGAAGGCTTTAAACCATACATGAAAATATGTAGCCTCCCCATTGCCACACCGCCAACATTTAGGTTGGGTGTCTGGATAGATATATGATAATTTTTTCGGATCTAGATGCCACCTATAGAACATCTTATAGAAGTTTTCCCTTAAATGTTGCGCTTTCGTAAATTCTACATTTCTCACCCAGATTCCCTCCCACGTTTCCATCGTGATAGGATGCCCAAAGTCTTGTTCCCACTTTACCATACAGTTCTTGACTAGCACAGTTTCAGAGTCCATTTCTATCAGAACCCCGTACACTCGTTTGATATGCATGATCCCCTGCTCTCTAGTCTGTTTAATTAAGTTCTCATCTGTCAGGGATAAGCCCTTCTTCGTGTCTTTTTGCCACCTAGACTGCAGTTGCAAGTATGATAGCCAGGAACCCCCTATTCCTTCATCTGCTAGCGTATTTGGTGGCTTTAATGAAAACCCATTTTCTTCTTCCAGTACAAGTTTACTATAGGGCACCCCTTCCTGTCCTTGAGATATATTTATGTCTCCTATTGCGTGCCCGGGCATCGTCCAGATGGGGATCTTATCGTGTAGAAGGTACTTATATTTCTTCCAGACCCACAACAACGGGGTTCGTAGTGGGTTCTCCCTGAAGTTCTGTCAGCCTTTTTGTCATACACCAGATATGCATGCCAGCCGAATAGTAGACCATGCCCTTCAACATTCAATATTCTGTCGTTCGTCATGTTGATCCAGTCACTTAGCGCCACCAGCGCCGCGGCGTAGTAATATAACTTCAAATTGGGCATTTTTAAACCCCCTCTCTTCCTTGTATCCTGGATGACTTTTAATTTAACCCTCGGTTTCTTGCCATCCCAAATAAATCTGTTGATGCCCTTCTGCCATTCGTCCAAGTCCACATCCTTTTTGAGTATGGGTAGCATTTGAAAGAGAAATAGAAATTTTGGCAATACGTTCATTTTTACTGCTGCTATCCTGCCCAGCAGGGACAATCGTAGTGTTTTCCACCTGTCCAGATCTGTTTGTATCTTGTTCCACAGCACCTCGTAGTTATTTTTGTATAATTTCGCATTCGTTGCTTCTATCTCCACTCCTAAGTATTTAACTTTCTTAACTATTTCACAACCCGTTATTCTTTCCAAGTCTTGTTTTGCTTTGTTGTCTAGATTTTTAACTAGCATCTTCGTCTTAGATATATTTACTTTGAAGCCTGATACCCTACCATAGTCTTTCATTATCTCCATCAATCTCCTAACTGATTGTGCTGGTTGTGACACTGTTACCAGCAGGTCGTCTGCGAAGGCACATAGTCTGTAGTCTTGTTGTCCAATCCGTATGCCCTTTATGTCCTCTGCTGTTCTTAGCTTGTTCAGTAGAATCTCCAGTGTTAGAACAAATAGCAAGGGTGATAGCGGGCATCCCTGTCTCGTGCCTCTTTCTATGTTAAATGAGTCTGTTAAGTCTCCATTCACAATGATCTGGCCTGTTTGTTTCTGGTAAATTGCCAGTATGGAGTTAAGAAATTGTTTTCCCATTTTCATCCCCCCGATCAGTTTTGTCAGAAACGGCCAATTCAGTCTGTCGAAGGCTTTTTCTGCATCCACAAACATGAGAGTGGCGGGCACCTGATCGTGCCTATCCAAATACTCTATTATATTCAGCAATTGTTGTACATTAGTTTTCATCTGACGTCCTTGTATAAATCCAGTTTGATCCGGGTGGATTATTTTTTGTAGCACAGTCATTAGTCTGTTGGCCAAAATTTTTGTGAAGATTTTGTAATCAGTGTTCAGTAGTGAGATGGGTCTGTAATTTTCAGGTTGTGCGTTATCTTTTCCCTCTTTGGGGATTAGAGAGATGTAGGCTGTTTTCCATGACGGTGGAACTTGGCCTCCTTCTTGTATGTTGACAAATAATTTTCTGAGGGGTTCTATCATTTCCTCTAGGAGATGCTTGTAGTATGTCGCTGTTATCCCATCCGTCCCGGGCGATTTCCCCTTTTTCAGTTGTTTGATCACTGCATGTATTTCCTCTTTTGTGATCAATGCATTCAGGGCATCTCTTTGTTCATCGGTGATTCTCAATAACTTTTCATTTTGTAAAAACTTAATCTATCTCCTTGTCTTGTGTCTTCTCCTCGGCGTATAGCTTTGAGTAGAACTCGGTAAAAGCTTTCTTGATGGCTTCCTGTTGAAATTCTTCCTTGCCTTTGTACTCTATCTTTTCAATTATGCGGGATTTCTGCTTCTTCCTTAAGATGTAAGCCAGCCACCGACCAGGTTTGTTGGAATTACAGAATGTCTTATGTTTTGCGTATTGTATATTCTTTGCCACTTGGTCTGCCAGCAACAAGTCAAATTGTTTCCTTAGAATCTTGATTCCTTCTTTGGTGACTTTGTCCTCCGGTCTTTTTATTAATAGCTGCTCTTTCTTACTTATCTCTTCTTCTAGCTCCTTTCTTTTTTGTTCTTGTTTACGACGGTGCCTTTTATTCATGTCCATGAGAATCCCACGCATACATGCCTTGCTGGCGTCCCATATCATTTCTATAGGTGTCTCATTTTTTATATTTATGCTAAAGAATTCCTTCATAGCATTTCTGCATTCAGCCACCTTTTCTTCGTATTTAAACAGGTTTTCATTAATTCTCCAGGATCTCCTAGGTTTCTGACCATGTCTTAATTCCATCCATACCGGGTTATGGTCTGACAGTACTTTGGGTAGGATTTTCACCGTTTTTAGGCTAACCAGCAAGTCACTAGTTGTTAATATAAAGTCAATTCTGGAGAATGATTGATGTCTGTCTGAGAAGAATGTAAATTCTTGCTCTTTGCCGTGTCTTTCCCTCCATATGTCTGTCAGTTCAAGGTCCTCCTTTATGTCGAAGAAGGATTTAGGCAACTTGGAGTGTTTTTGCGGGTTAGGTGCAGTCTTCTTTTTATCCAGGATGATCTCTATGACCCCGTTCCAGTCTCCCATTATAATACATGATCTGTAGTTGAGTTGTGTTAACTTCTTGTGTATCATTTTGTAGAATTTTCCTTGTTGTTGATTTGGTGCATATATGCCCATCATCAGAATTTTCTTATCTTCCTGTATTATTTCGATTGCTAGGTATCTACCTTGGGAGTCCGACTCTATTAGCTTAGCTCTTACATGTTGCTTTACATATATAACAATTCCATTCTTCTTTCCTGCTGCCGCTGCAACAAATTGTGCGCCTAGTTTGTTGTTGATTAAATATTTCTGGTCCGCCGCGCTGATGTGTGTTTCTTGTAGGCAAATTATATCATTTTTACCTTGATTCAGGTAATGGAATATTTTCTTCCTTTTCTGTGGGGAGTTTAGCCCGTTAACGTTCCAAGTCAGATATTTACTTGCCATTATCAGCTTCAGGATACTCCTGCCAGACCGCTTCTGCTTTTTCCCCTGCTTTCTTCCTTGGTCTCGCTCCCATGGTATCCGGGTTGGTGCTCATATTGTTTTGTGGGATCTTTTCTTGCTGGTCTGTGCGTTTGGTAGTGGACCTTAATTGCCTTGACTCTGTAATCTGCCCTGCTTCCTTGTTTTTATTGCCATCTGTTCTCTGTGCCGTCGCATCCCGAGGTGGTCCTTTCATTTCTCCTGCTGCTGCATCGGTCTGTGCTTCTGGGTAGTTTGCTCGTTGTTCTATGTCCCTTCCGCTTTCATGTGGCCCGTCTACGTTGTCCCTTGTTGTGGGTTGTGGTCCTTCCGCCTTCAGCTCCTTTTCAAGAAATTCTTTTGCTTTCTGGATTGAGTTCAGGTGGTATCTTTTGCTTTTATAGAGTAGTGACAATCCAGTTGGGGCTTCCCATCGATATTGTAGAGCGCGTGATCTCAGTTCATTGACCAGGAACTTGTAATCTTTTCTGTCTCGTAGCATCTTCGGGGGGATCTCTTTCAGTATCGCCACCTCTTGCTCCTCTATGTATAATTTCTTGTTGTAGGACGTTATGGAGATAAAGTCCCGGAACCCCTTTGTCGCAAAATGGATGACCACGTCCCTTGGTAGGTGCCTGTTTGCTGCCATCCATGAGTTAACTCTGCGGACTCTGTCAAATTGCCACGAAATATCTTTGGCTTTCTTTCCCAGAAATTTTGCCAGGGCCCTTACAAAGATTCTTTTCAGGTCCTTTTGGTTTTCATTTGTTGTCTCTCTCAATCCCCTAAATCTGATTGCTGTCGCCATCTGCCAGTATTGCATCATAGTGGATTGGTCCTGAGCCACACTTTTCATCTCCGCTATTTGTCCCTCCATGTGACTCTCCGCTTCTTCCATCCTTTTTTCCACCCTCTCCCAGATCTCCTTAAATTTTTTTCCAATTTCATCCCTCATTCTCTTGTTGTGTGTTTGCATTGTTTCCTTGATTTGATCCAGGTCTGCAGTCACCGCACTGCGTTGTTCTTCCCACTTTCTCTCTAGGTCTCTGCCATGTTCCTCCAGCTTCTGTTCTATATCTTTGCACCGTCTCTCCATCCTTGTGCCCACTTCCTCCAACTTTTTTTCCATTCCCTCCACCCTTTTTCCCAATGCCTCTATCATCTCTTTGAGTTCTTTCATCATGTGTGACTCTGTAGAGGCCTGGGTTGACAGGGGGGTCTGGGGGCCTGTGGGTAGGTGGGAGGATGGGAGGGTATGTGGATTATTCCCTGGTGTTTTAGGAAGCTGAGCTGGGGAGGATGCAACTCCCTTTGGGGGTATCAGTTTGGTCTGCTTTGGTGGCCATCCTGAGTTCAGCCTACTGTTGGCCCGGCTTTTCTTTTGAATTTTAGAGTAAGCCAGATTAATCCCAGGTTCAGGTGCTGATCCTGTATTCTAGCCTTTCAGGGATAAGGCTCCAAATTCAAAATTCAAACAGCTCAGGGGTGGGAATCAGTAGTCAGGCAGTTCCAAGGTAGGAGTCATCTAAGATCCTAGGGCAAGTTCAAATTGAATCTCATCCTAGTAGGGAACCTCTTGCAGCTTGTATTGCTCCTCCCTTCCTTCTGTGACTCAATTCCACCCGTTTTTCTTCCACCTAGCTGTGCTTTGGCTCCCTCCAGGCTGTAGCCTGTCTGCTTCTTTCTTCTCTTCGCTCTTTTCAAGGTCCTTCTTGCCCTTCTGTGTTTTCCTTTCCCAGCCTGGTACTAGTGTGTTCTGTCAGCTTTCTCTCTTCCACCCTCCTTCCTCTCTTGGAAATTCTGGCCACTGTGCTGCCCCTGGGACTCCGTTTCCCTTAACTCAGGGGCGCAGCTAGGAGGGCTTCTCTCCCCACGTCTCTCTGCCGGCCGGGGTATTTCTCTTCCAAGCCTTCCACCTCCTCCTCCCTCCTTACTGCCGCTTTGTCTCTGTACCTTCCGCCTCCATTGCTCGCGCTTGCTCCCGCTCGTTGCGTCTTCGGGCCGGCCGGACGGCGCCGGCTTCTTCGTCCCCGTCTTAAGCCCCCTCGGGCTTTCTCGCGGCGTGCTTCACCTCTTCCGATTCGTCTGAGGATCCTCTTCAAACTGGTAATCTCTCCCGGTGGGCCAACGCTCCTGATGGCCGGGAAATTGCCGAATAACCGAGCCCCGTCTCAGAACTCTCTGGAATCGGCTCCGCACCGCGTGACCAGAACCGGAAGTCTCGAAAATTATTATTTTTAATAAGATGATTTGTTTGTTTGATGTCCAATGGATTGAACTGAAAAGAAGTAAAATTTAAAATTTTATGTAATGAATTATGGGTAATTTAGAATTATGGATTGACTTAAGACTTAAGGATTAAGATTATGAGTAAGATGTAAGAGAAATGGGTGATTAATGGAAGATATATATTAAATTGATTAAGAAGGTTTTTTTTAATTGATGGGTTTATCGACATGAAAATTATTTTTAATAAGATGATTTGTTGGTTTGATGGATTAAGATTATGAGTAAGATGTAAGAGAAATGGGTGATTAATGGAAGATATATATTAAATTGACTAAGAATGTATTTTTTTGAACTGATGGGTTTATCGATATGAAAATTATTATTTTAACAAGATGATTTGTTTGTTTGATGTCCAATGAATTGAAATGATTTAAGGTTTGATATTAGATTGATTGATTGATGGATTAGATATGTATAGGATAGATTAATAATTTATTCTAAATAAGGGATATTTGTGTAAGAAGATATAAATAAGTTCTATGATAAAATTAAGGAATTAGAATACTCAAACTGAAAAGGTTGAATAAATTTAAGTTAGAATCGGATTAAAGAGACTGTTTTTAGCATATAGTTTAAAAATTTTTTTGTTAGGATTATATAATAACTTTGTTTGATGTACTGGGTTTTCTTTGTTTTACCCTGTATTCATTTTGGGAAGTCCGGGGGGGGGCTAGGATAGGGGAATTTTTTTTTCTTTCTTTTCTTTGTTTTTTAAATTTTAAATTATAAAATGAATTAAATATTTTGGAATAAGGCATGTTATCTAAGGGATTAAGAGAGGGAATACTAGATGTATTGATTGAAATATGTACAAATGTATTGGTTTTGGATATTTGTTTACCCTAATACCACGGTGTGCTTTGAGCCTTTTTTTTCTGTAAAAATTAAAAAAACCAATAAAATTTATTTAAAAAAAAAGATTGGCTGGTTTAAAAGGTGAAACACAGAGACTATGGTACCGGTGAAAGAACATCTGGAAGGGGGAGATAAAATGGATGGTGCACACCTATTAAAAAGTGGCAGGAAACTACATCTAATATCCTCTTTTGAAGGCAGCAGCCTGGAACATCAGATATCTGCAGGAGCAATAATTCAAGACAAGGTAAACACTTTCCAGGAGGAAATGAATGGAATGCTGTGACAGATTGAAATGACAATAATTTCAAATCATGATGAGATTAAAAATAACTTTGATGGCATAAACGAGCACATTTCCAACTTCAACTTACAAGTAAAAAAATTCTCAGAAAATGGTGAAAAAGAATGAACAAACAGACCAGATAACAGAATATCAATCAGAGGTCAGCGACCCAAAAAGGGAAACTATAGATCAAGAGAACTACAAACTAATACAAACAAAAGAAAACTTGCAAGGTTTTACCATAACAGTGGAAATGGAAAAGATATTCTATATTTCAGGTCCTCAAAATCAGCTTGAAGATTGGAAAGAAAATCTAACAAAATGGATTATAAAGCAACCAGGAGAATCATTAAAGTTTGGGAGACAAAAAATACATGTCTTACCTAACTTGTTTTTTCTATTCCCAACAGCATTCACAAAAATACAGGAAAAACTCCTGGGCAAGTTGAATACACTAATTTGGAAAACTACTTGGCAAAAGAAGAAGGCTAGAATCAGATTTGAGAGATTTGATGCGATCTACCTGAGGAAGTACTATATGATTAAATACTTGTTTGAATATAGTTAAAAGAATAGATAAATTATGGATATACTGTAAAGGAATCTCATAGTAAGAGAGATAAGACGTACAAGTAGTATAGTAATTTTTATAATATATGAAATGTGAAAATATTGGGATAGTGTATATCAGGCGTGTCAAACTGCCAGCCCGTGGGCCAAATGTGTCATGGTGAAACCGCACCCACTCCATTGCCGGCAATGGAAAAAAAGTTGCGATACGTTGTGATGTCACGTGACGTTGCGAGTTTGACACCCCTGGTGTATATGAATGAAAAGGTTGGATGTTTAAAGGTAACTAACTTTGAGAAAACTATGACTGATAAGAATGGTCTGAATACAGAGGGGAAATTAAGTTTAAGAATTTTGAAAACAGGACATATAGTGCTTTAACAAGATGATTACTATAACTACAACTGAAATATAAACTGATAAAAAGATGCTATGTGCTGATGTTACTGTTATTTGTATAAATACAAGAAAAAGGTTTATATTTAACTTTATATGTATTGAATTTTAAGAATGATATTTGCTAAATGTTGATAAAAGAAGAATACCATTGGATGAAGAGAAGACCAGGGGGATCAGGGCCGCTTAGTTTGCTGGGCTGTTGCTTTCACTTCCTGGTCTGTGTAAACAATCTAGCAGTTTTAGGTCACCTAAGTCTCATGCCAGCTGCTGCCCAATCAGAATCACTTCTGGGTTTTTTGAATGAGGATGCCATGTGCTCAGGCTGCCATTCATTTTGATTCAGCCAGTGGGAAACCCCTCCAAGACACAGGAACAGCGTCATAGGTGACCACTGTCAATCCCCGCCCCTGCAGAAACGGACCAATGAGAAAGCCTTCAGGTGAATAATTAAGATGGAGCAGTACTTCTGGGTAAAAGGGCTTGTGGGACAAGGAGTGCTGGGCGGAAAGGAACCACACTACTTCCGGTGAAAGGTATTGTGGGATAGGGAAGGGGTGGGGGTGGGTCAGTCCTCCGGGGGGGAGTGATGTCATCGTACTTCTGGCAAAGAGGGATTGTGGGACAGGAATAGTCCTACTGGAGGAGTGTGGAAGTGACGTCATGGTACTGCTGGTGAAAGGGATTGTAAGACGGGAAGTCCTCCGGGGGGAATGTGGAAGTGATGTCATAAAAGGGGAGGGGTTTAACTCCATAGGAAATTTGGTATGTACTACATACTACTCATGTTGCTGGGAGTGGTGGGTTTTTATACCTTCTTGGGCTTTTGTGTTTGAGGTTGTTTCCTGTTCCTGTGGCATGAACTTTGACCTGAGCTTTTGAGCATGTCCTTTTGGTATTTTGATCGTGGTGGGTTAATCCTATTATGTCCTAAAGGTTATGTCTTTAGAGTTTGGGTGGGTATGTAGATTTTAGGGGTCTTTGTCTTTCTAATTTCATCAGCTTCTAGCTTCCTGGCTCCAACCTTTCTGAATAGGATTATCAAATCTGCATTTCTACAGACCTGGCCTCTTCCTGGGGGAGAGGGGCTGGGGCTGGTTTCTGGGGGCTGGTTTCTGTCTTTTAAGATTTTCTTTCTCCATTACTGTATTCCTTTGGGAAATATAATATTCTGCTTTTTAATATTCCCCAAAATATTTCTTTCTTGGGGGGGTGTTGTCCTCCTACAGTATCTTTTTTTTCTCAAAGAATTCTCAACCTTGTTGATATCCATGAGGAAAAAGTCCCAAACTTGACCTCTTAAGAGTTGTGATTTTACTTGACACTCTTGTTTCAGTTGCACTGGGAGGGTTATATTCAAACCATCATCGTAATAGAGACTGATGTCAGATTTATATTCCAAAGGTACAGTTAGGTTATTTGCATTGTCCAGCATTTGTAGAGTTGACAAAGTGGGTTGATAGTTTTCTACACTGAGTTGATAATCTTTTTTAATCTCCTCTGTATCATTAGCATCTTGAAACCCTAGGTGATTTATGGTATATTTAATTTTCTGTATGGACTTTTGGAGGATGTCTTTAATGACAAACTTCAGCTCAGAGTTAAACATCTTCCTGTTTAACTTCAGCTCCCTCTAATGGTCAAAATATGTTCTTTCTTTCTTTCTTTCTTTCTTTCTTTCTTTCTTTCTTTCTTTCTTTCTTTCTTTCTTTCTTTCTTTCTTTCTTTTTTCCTTCCATGAAAATAGGAGAATTTCAACCACCACCGCCCCACAATACAGGGCTACAGATTATTTTAAAAGTAGTAAATTAAAAGCCACATTTTTTATCCTTATATTTCAAAAGAAAAAATATTCCATGCTTCCTTCTTTTGGTTGCCTCCAGCAACCCTCTTCCTTGTTGTTTAACAACAAAGGAGTCTCAAAAATGGCTTATAGCTTCAAAAAGGAATGGTAAGCTGTAACTAAAGAGAACCTCTTTTAGCTCATAAAGATAAAAATCTCATAAATTGATTAAGAAATGATTGTCCGTTTGAAAAATAAAATCCAAAATGGCTGTTTTATTCAACAACGGCATGATTTCTGCCCTGTTCCCCAGCTTCAGCTCACCCACTGTTCTGAAGCACGGCTTCTAAAACGGCTTGCAGACTGATGCTGTAATCCGAGGATCTTGAGGAATGATTCTGGGAAAACCCCCCCTAATCTAGGAGGGTCAAATAAACAAAAGGAAGCCTGTTCCTTCTGTTGTTAAGTTGGAAAAACAACAGTCCAGAGAGAGGAGATTCTCTGAGCGTGTCAGGTGCTGGCCATCTTCACCAGAAATGTCTTAATTTATTTTTTAACTAGCTGTTTTGCTTTTATGTCATCCCATATTTGCCTTCCCTTCCCTTGCCTTCCCTTGACCTTGACCTTGACCCTGACCCTGACCTTGGCTGGCTAAGCTGTGTGAGAAGCTCCAGCCAGCCAAGGTCATTAACAATATGCAGAGGTGGGAACTGAGCACCTGTTTCCTGAACAATATACAAACATCTGATTGGACATTTGCAGATAACTGGGGGATGGTCAAGGGGGAAGAGGAAACTTTCCTTTGTGTTGTTTGCATGGGAAAACCTCAGATTCAGCTTAAGCTACTTCTGTAACCATTTAAGCTCCAGTAAAGTATACTCTTGGCAAAACAAATGGCCAGGAGTCTTTCTTTGCTAGATGACTGAGTGGGACGGTTGACAGCTACCCTTGAAGAGCATTTGGAAACTACAGCTGGTGCAGATTGCGGTGATATGGGCAGTTCTTGGGGCCCCAAGGATGACCCCTGTAACACCACTGCTTCGCAAGCTGCATTGGTTGCTGTTCTGCTTCCAGGTGCAATTCAAAGTGTTGGTGATCACCTTCAAAGCCCTTCATGGCATGGGTCCAGGTTACTTGACAGACCATCTCACCCAACTGGGATTGGCCCATCTCACTCGTGCTGGCAGAGGAGGCATGCTGTGGGTCCCATCAACCCGATTAGTCTGGCTGGTGGGGTCCAGGTGGAGGGTCTTGTCTTCTGTGGCTCTTGCCCTCTGGAACGTATTGCCCCCTGATATGAGGTTGGCTCCAACCCTCCTATCCTTTTGTAAGGGCCTAAAGATGTCGCTCTGCAAGTTGGCTTGGGATCCCAATGGGACAACAGCACAGTGGAGATGGCTGATCGAGTAACAACAGATCCCACCTCCCCCCATTCCACCCCGCCCTCCTCACGTATCCTTAGATTTTAATGTTTGATTTTAATTTATATTTTAATGTATATGTATAGACATATTTTAATGACTGAAAGCCGCCCAGAGTTACCCTATGGTAAGATGGGTGGCCAATAGCTTTTATAAATAAAAATATTATATTACATTACATTACTATTATATTATATTAGACCATTTGTCATGATTCCAATAAATGAGACCAGAAGAAATAAGAACTCTGAGGCAATTGCTTTCCTCAAAGAACACTTTTTTTGTATAAATTTTATTAGTTTTTATAGGGTTAGGAATAAGGTGGGGTCTGGGTTGGGGTTGGGATTTGGGTTAGGATTAGGGTTAGGGTTGGGGTTTTTCCAAATAACATTCTCAATATTTAGCAAACAGCATAATGTCTGAGTTCATGTGTTTAACAAACAATAATAGCTAATAATTAATTATCACAAAACAATATGTTAATTAATTGCTCAATAGTCTTCTTCTTGCTAATATATATTCAAAGTTACATATCACATTCCTTTCTCTCTAACTTGTTTTTCTAACCATTGATAGAAATTATCCCATGTTCTAAAATACATTGAGTCTTCTTTTTTATCTTTAAAGTCAATCTATCCATTTCTGCAGACTCTAAAATTTTCTTAATTAGTACTTTTTCAGCTGGTAAATTTTCATTTTTCCAATGTTGGGCAAATACAATTCTTGCTGCAGTTAGTACGTGTCGAATTAAATATATGCAGTCTTTCTCATAATTTGCTCCTATTATTCCTAACAAAATAATTCTGGCTTAAAGTCTATTTGGTTTTTAGTCATTTTCTCCAACCATAAATGTATTTTAACCCAAAATCTTTTTGCTTTAGGGCATGTCCACCAGATATGATAACAAGTACCTGGTCTTTGTTTGCATTTCGAACAGTTTGAAGTATTTTTAAACATTTTTGCTAATCTCACTGGTGTCATATGCCATCTGTAAAACATTTTATATAAGTTTTCTTTATATGCAACTGCTTTAGTTAATTTAACATTTCTTTCCCATAACTTTTGCCAGTTTTCTAATTCTATATTATATCCAAAGTTCTTTGCCCATGTTATCATTGTTTCTTTTACTTGTTCTTCCTCCATCTTTAAGTTTAACAGAAATTTATAGAGTTTCTTAATCAACTTTTCATTTGTTTTTAACAGTATCTGATCAAATTCTGTCTGTTCTTTATAAAATCCCATTGTTTTAACATCTTTTTCATATCTTGTTTGAATTTGCAGATATGGCCACCATGCTAGATCAATACCTTGTTCTTGTAAAACTTGTCTGTCTTTAAATTTACCTTCATTGTCCAGAATATCTTTATAAGTCACAACTTTATCATAGTTAATTAAATTTGGGTAAGCAAAAGCTTCCATTGTTGAAAGCCATCCAGGTATCTTAATATAAATTATTTCTTTTATTTTTTCCCATTCTGAAAGAAGTGCATTTCTTAGAAAATGGTTTTTGAAAGTATCTATGTATTTTATTCTTCCCATACCACAGAAAGGCATGCCAACCAATTTGTAGGTCATGCCCCTCTAGGTACAATAGTCTTTTGTCTCTAAGCATTATCCATTCTTTAAGCCATGTTAAAATAGTTGCTTGGTAGTATAACATCCAGTCCGGCAGTCCAAATCCTCCACTTTCTTTCGCTTCTTGTAGCATTTTCAGATAAATTATCCTTGCCAGATAAATTTCAGTATTGTTGTATTCAGTTCACCAAAGAAGGCTTTTCCCAGCCTTACAGGAATCGTTTGAAACAAAAAGAGTATTTTTGGTAAGATACTCATTTTCAATGTTGCTGTTCTCCCCAGCATTGAAAGTTGGAAGTTTTCCCACTTTTCCGAATCCAATTTTATTTGTTTTAGCAGTCTTACATAGTTATCTTCTTTTATTGTTACACATCTTGCTGTTAAATAAATTCCCAAATATTTAACTTTTTTAACTGTTTAAAGAATTTTTTTTGTTAGTTGATTTTTTTGTTTTTCTGTTAGGTTCTTTGTTAGCACTTTAGTCTTTTCTCTGTTTATTGTCAACCCTGCCACTTCTCCAATTTTTTTTATTTTCTCCATAAGTTTAGTGCTTGTTTCCAATGGATCTTCCAATATAAAAACCAAGTCATCTGCAAATGCTTGTAGTTTATATTTTTCATCTTTTATCTCCAGTCCTTTAATTTCTATATCTTGTCTAATATTTCTATTCAATACTTCCAGTGTTAGTATAAATAGTAATGGAGATAACGGGCATCCCTGTCTTGTGCCTTTTTTAATGTTAAAGTTTTCTGTAAGATCTCCATTTACAGTTATTTTGGCTGTTTGTTTACAATAAATTGTTTTAATTACATTTATAAAGTTTTTTCCAAAGTCCATTTCCGCAAGTTGCTGGAACATGAATTGCCAGTTTACATTGTCAAACGCTTTCTGTGCATCAAGGAATATTAAAGCCATCTGTTTCCCTGAATGAATTTCATAGTACTCTAACACATCAAGAATCATTCTTAAATTATTTTTTATCTGTCTTTTAGGTAGAAAACCATTTTGGTGTGAATGTATAAATTTGATCAAAAATTTATTTAGTCTTTCTGCTATTATTGAGGCGAAAATTTTATAGTCTACATTTAATAGTGATATTGGTCTATAGTTTTTTATTTGCTTTAAATCTTTAAGTCTTCTTTGGGTATTAAAGTAATGTTGGCTTCAGTCCATGTGTTTGGTATTTTAGCCTCTAGAAGTATTTCATTACACAGTTCTTTCAAGATCAGATTTAATACATCTTGTAGTGATGTATAAAACTCTGCAGGTAGTCCATCTGGACCAGGAGTCTTATCCTTTTTTTGCCTTTTTATAGCCTCTATAATCTCCATCATTGATATTTTTCCATTTAATATATTTCGAATATTCTCTGAAATTTTTGGTAAATCTGCTTTTTTAAAATACTGCTGTATTTTTTCTTTTGGAATTTCCTCTGTCTTGTAAAGTATCTCATAATAATCTTTAATTATTTTTTTAATTGTATCATTTTGAAACTGTATTTTACCTTTTGGATCTTGCAGCTTGTTTATCAATTTTTTCTCTTTTTCTTTTTTCAGTCTATATGCTAACCATCTTCCCGACTTGTTGGCATTTTCAAAAAAGTTCTGTTTAGCCCTTTTAATCTGTTGGGCCATTATTTCCATCTCAGCTAGATTTAATTTATGTTTTATTATCTCCATTTGTTTCTTAAGTATTTTCTTTTGTGGATCTATTTAATTCTGATTCTAACTTTCTGAATTCTTCCTTCAACTTTAACTGTTGTTGTTTCTTTTCTTTATTCTTTTTAGCAATATAAGTTATAGCCAACCCTCTGAAATATGCTTTAGCTGTGTCCCACACATTTTGAAGCTATGTTTCTTCTTGTTTATTTTGAAGAAGAAATCCATTTCCTTTGTCGCTAATTGTATAAATTATTTTTCTTTCAATATAGATTTATTCAAGGACCATCTTAATTTTTTCTTAGTTCCTCTCCAAGTCATCTTTATTGGGTTATGATCTGCCCAAACATTAGTTTCTATCTCAATTTCTTGTATCATTGTATTAAGTTCCAAAGATGTCCATATCATATCAATTCTAGACCATGATTTATGTCTATTTGAGTAAAATGTATATTGTAATTTCTTTGGATTTTTTTCTCTCCATATAGCTTGGATACAAAGTTCTTCTGCCATTTTAAAAAATGCTTTAGGTAATATATTTCCTCCTTTTCTCCCTTGTTTAGCGCTTTTATAGTCCAAAGTTCCATCTGTTATTACATTAAAGTCTCGCATTATACAAAGATTTTCATAGTTTAAATCTAATATTTTTAATGTAATTTTTGGTAAAATTGTTCTTGTTTATCATTTGGCGCATATATTGCTATCATCAGTATCTGTTTTTGATCCATTGTTATTTCCACCATTAATATTCTCCCCTCTTCATCCACATAAATTTGTGGGACTTCACGGGTCTTTGGTCTCACTCCAGCTGCTAAGACCACACTCTCCATGAAAGTTGCAGCCTGCGTCCCATCCGCTGCAGCTGCTCCCAGGCTTGGGAGTGATTCCCCTTTCTTTTCCATCTCTATGTCTTCCCCAAGTCTTTGTCGTCCTCCCAAGGCTTGGGTAGGTGACTGGGGCTCAGGACCCCGAGGATGAAAGAAATTCGGAGTCTTAGTTTAATGTCATGGTTCTGATAAATGAGACCAGAAGAAATAACTCTGGGCAATTGCTTTCCTCAAAGAACACTTAATGGCTACATAATATCAGCACGAACAAAGGTGAAATGAAGACTGAAAGTTACCCCCCAAAAAGGTTACAAAGTAAAAGTTGAACTCCCCACCCCTTAGTGTGTCATAAATCACAATCCCCAATTAACACCTTTGGCGGGCTTCCTAATGGTAGTTCCAGCCCGCCAAACGTTAAAGCTGCTGGACCTTGGTTCCCACAAGACAGTTATTGTTTTCACTAAACTATAAGAATGCATCTCCCTCCTCCCATTTCTGTGGCAGCCAAAAATAACGAAGAAACATGGCTGTATTCAGAGTGTTTGAAGGTCTGACACCATTGTTTCTTGTCCTGCCCTGTGGTGCTTTGGAGAATAGTTTGATGCTCTCTTCTTTGTGGCAGCCCCTCAAATACTGGAATACTGCTATCATGTCACCTCTGTTTCTACTTTTCTTTAGACTAGCCAAATCCAAGTCCTGCAGCCGTTCCTCATATGTTTTAGTCTCCAGACCTTTGATCATCTTAGTTGCTCTTCTCTGAACTTTTTCCAAGGTCTCAACGTCTTTTTTGTAGTATGGTGACCAAAATTGGTTACAGTATTTCAGGTGTGGTCTCACTAGGGTTTTATAAAGTGGTACTAATACTTTGTGTGATCTTGATTTTATGCCCTGGATTGTATTACCTTTTTAGTATGCTACTGCATACTGCTGGCTCATAGTCAAGTGATCGTCCACTCCAAGGTCCCTGTCACAGTTACAGTTTTTGAGCCAGGTCTCGCCTAATCTGTACTTACACCTTTGATTTTTCCTGCCTAAATGTAAAATTTTGCTTTTCTGACATTAAAATTCATTTTGTTGGATAGGGCCCATTGTTCAAGTTTATCAAGATCTTTTTGTATCCTGAGCTTGTCTTCTGGGATGTTGACTATTCCTGCCAGTTTAGTGTCATCTGCAAATTTGATGAGTTCCCCTTGTAGTCCCACATCTAAGTCATTAATGAAGATATTAAAGAGTACTGGGCCTAAGATGTACCCCACTGCTTACTTCTCTCCATGTGGATGTAGTACCATTGAAGTCTACTCGCTGAGTACAGTTTGTCAGCCAGTTACAGATCCATCTGGTGCCAGAGTCAGGAGCCGCCTCCATGGCAAATCCCCTTTCTAGAGACTTCCTTTTTGGAGCAATAGCTGAACTGTGAGAGTGCCCCTGGTGAAATTCCCTTTCTGGGGCTGTGTTTGAGTTGTGTGGAAACCCCCAGTGCGACTCCCTGTCTGGAGCACTATCTGAAGTATTTGGATTATGTGGGTACCCCCGGTGCAACTCCCTGTCTAAAGCAATGACTGATGTGCGGGATGACCCCCCTTTCCGGGGAATTCCTGTTCGGAGCACTTGCTGAACCTTGAGATGACCCCCGAACAGCCTCAGCGGCAGTCTCAGCAGCTTGTGAGACACTACTAGAACTGGGAAACTGTGAACCAGAATGCAGATTATGGTCCTCCTCCACACACCCCCAGAGCAGAGCCAGGAGCGGAAGCGTTGCTGTTAAGCCTCCAGCACAGTTGATCGATGTGTCTGCGAATGACACGTCCATCATCCAAGGCCACTTCATATGACAGCGGCCCAGAGACCTTGCATACCACTGCTGTGACCCAGAGATGTCCAGGCCCATAGTTCCTTCCCAGACTGGATCGCCCACCTGAAGTCTCCTAGGTGCCCGTGGCTGTGACACCTGTGAAGCCACCCAGTCTGGGTGCAACCTGTCCAGTTTGGTGATGAGGCGGCAACCCCAGCGGAGTTCTGCTGGGCTCTTCCCTGTGGCTGTGCAAGGTGTGGTGCGGTGTGCAAGAAGGAAATCTGCTAACCTGTGATGCCAGTTACCATAAGTCAGTTTCTTGAGAGCATCTTTGGTAGTGCGCACCATCCTCTCTGCTTGGCCGTTGGAAGATGGGTGGAAGGGAGCAGACGCCACATGCCGGATCAAGTTGGCTTGAAGAAAAGCCTGGAACTCAAAAGAGGTAAATTGGGGGCCATTATCTGAAACCAGGACATCTGGAAGTCCATGTGAGGCGAAAATTCCTCTCAACACCTGGATGGTCCTGGCAGTAGTAGTGGAGGAAACAGGAACAACCTCTAGCCACTTGGAATGGCTGTCAACGAGGAGAAGGAAGAATTGCCCCTGAAAGGGCCCAGTGTAATCTATATGTACCTTTGACCAAGGGGTTTGTGTTTCCTCCCACCTATGTACAGGGGCCTGGGGCATTTCAGGCCTTGACTGTTGGCACACTTGGCACCCATGAACCTGGGCCTCGATGTCTTTATCGAGCCCAGGCCACTAGAGATGGCTGCGCACAAGCACTTTCATCCTTACTATTCCTGGATGTCCCTCATGCAGAGAGAGCAAAACTCTAGACCTCAATGAGGCTGGGATGACTACCCTACTACCCCATAACAGGCACTCCCTATTTGGACACGTGTCAGGCCATCCTGACAAGACCCATGCCAGCACGTGTGTGAGCGTGTGATCAGTGGCAGTTTCTGCAGCCACGTCCCTAGCATTGAAGGGAGATTCAGGCAACTCCTGAATGGAAAGAATGTTAATAGCAGGAGCAGGATCTGCCTCTATTTGTTTGAGAGGTAATCTGCTGAGGCCGTCTGCGTGGCCCATCTCTTTTCCAGGTTTGTGAATGAGTGTATAATCATATGCTGACAGGAAAATTGACCATCTCAGCATACGTGGGGAAATAATGTGTGGTGTCTGTTTGTTAGTTGTAAACAAACCCAGCAGAGGCTTATGGTCTGTGTAGACCGTGAAGTGGCGGCCATATAAGAAATCATGGAATTTCTTTATGCCAGCCACTATGGACAAGGCTTCTCTGTCAATCTGAGCGTAATTCCGCTCTGCAGATGACAGAGTCCTTGAATAGTATGCTACAGGGACTTGTGTCCCATCAGCCTTCAGGTGGCTAAGTACTGCTCCCCCCCATAAGGAGATGCATCACATGTGATGTACACAGGCAAGTTGCTCATTGAAATGCGCTAATACAGCATTTGAAGAGAGCAAGGCCTTAACCTCATTGAAACTCCTTTCATGGACTTTTGTCCACTGCCATGGAGCCTGCTTGTCTAAGAGCCAGTGTAAGGGCTCTGCCACTGCAGCCTTATGTGGGAGAAATGTGTGATAGAAATTTAAGAGCCCGAAGAAAGCTTGCAGCTCACTCTTGGACTTGGGACTTGGGGCCTGCTGAATCGCTTGAAGCTTGGATTCAGCAGGGTGGATGCCTTGAGCATCAATCCTGAAGCCTAAGAAGTCAGTGGAAGTTACTCCTATTTTGCATTTGTCTTGCTTCAATTTAAGGCCTGCTTGGCGGAAACGAAGCAAGACATCCCTTAATCTTTCTGCTAGATTTTGAGATGACTCCCCAGCAATGAGGACGTCATCGAAGTAGGGACAGACCCCAGGAATACCATGAAGTGTGTGTTCCATGACACTCTGAAATATGCCAGGGGCTACATTAACCCCAAACTGCAGTCTTTTAACCTTAAAGGCCCCTCTATGTGTTACAATCATTTGGGCATCTGCAGTTGCCTCATCAACAGGTAGCTGTTGATAGGCCTGTGCCAAATCAAGTTTTGCAAAAAGGCTCCCCCCTTTGAGGGAGGCCAGAATGTGGCTTAACCCAGGCACTGGATATGCGTGCTGTTGCAACGCTTTATTCAGTGTGCACTTATAGTCTGTGCATATGCGGACTTCTCCATTAGCCTTTAAAGGCGTTACAATGGGGGTTTCCCATGGACTAGAGTCCACAGGTTCTAAGATGCCCTGCTGGAGCAGCTTGTCCAGCTCTGCATTTATCTTGCTTTTGAGGGCAAAAGGCAACCTTCTAGGCTTGATCCTGATGGGCGTGATAGTTGGGTCTAAACGTAATGCAATGGGAGGCCCCTTGTAGGAGCCAGGTTCTGAGCTAAACACATCAGCAAACTCCTTGCAGACTTCTGCAAGGCCCAACGTTTACAGGCTGTGAAGCCCAGTCACTTGGATTCCAAGGGCCTCGAACCAATCGAGTCCAATAAGACTCGTGTGTTCACCCCCAACTACCACCACATCTAGGAGGCCCTCAAAAGCCTTATGCTGCACTTTGGCCGTAGCCTCCCCTTTCACACTGACTTTGGAATTCTGGAAGTTAGTGAGGATTAAATTCGATGGCCTGAGTTGGACTCGAAGGCCACTACTGCTGCAAATCCTTTTGAAGGTGTCAAGTGAAATTATTGATAGAGCGGACCCTGTGTCCAACTCCATCGATAAGGGAACCCCTTGCAACTTCACGTCAATGCGAAGTTTTTTCTTAAGGGGCTTGTGTGTCCCTGTCCTTAGAATACTCCTGCGCGATGCTCAGAAACCCACCCTGTGTTGGCTGTGGACCCCGGTACCTTTCTGAAGCAATTCTTCCCAAGGTTGGACCTTCTGGTGACCCAAACAGACAGAGGCAATGTGGCCTTGCCTGCCACATGCCCGGCAAATGGCGGAGCGGAATCTGCAGTCAGCTTGCTTGTGGCGTCCTCCGCACCTGAAGCACTGGGGAGATGCTGGGGCCTTGTCTGGACACCCCTTCGGCCTTTTTTCTGCAGGCTGCTGAAGTCTGTCCACCTCCTCTTTAGGATCTGCTTCTGAATCTTCTCAAGCGTCCTCTTAATGGACGGTCACGGTGGCTGGAGGGTTCCTGGCGAGCCGCAAAGCCTGCTTCACAGCGCCGCCTGCTGCTTCTTCAGCTGCAACCTCTCTTAAGGCATCTTGAAACGATACTTCTTCTTTTGCGAAGATCTTCTGTTGCAGTTCTCTACTTCGTAGGCCACACACGAAACGATCTCGCAGCCTTTCTTCCAGGTCCTTGAACTCACAAGACCTGGCTGCTTGTCTTAAGGCAGCGATGAAGTCTGCAGCAGATTCACCCGGCCTCTGGTCTCTCTGCTCGAACGCATGCCTCCAAGCTATGACAGACAATTTAGGCTAGAAATGTTCCTTCAGCATCTTCTTCAAGTTAGCGTACGTTACTGACTCCAGAAGTGCAGGGGCCACCAGATTTTCAGCAATGTCGAATGCTTCCTGGCCACAGGCGCACAGAAGAGTTGCCGCTTTCAGGCCGTCTTCCCTGATTTGATTCATTCTAAAGTAGTTCTCCACCCTTGCTACATACGAATTCCATCTCTCTGGGTGGGAGACATCAAAGTCCGTCAAGCGGCCAATTTTCGACTTCGTAAACTTTTATGGCCTTCGCTAATTGCCTCCTCTGCAAGCTAGTATTTGGGGAAAGGGTCCTTTTGCCGAGCTCACCTCCAGTGATGCTGTACTGGCAGGCTGAGTTGCAAATGCAGGACGCCGTCTTCCCAGTCTTCAGGACTTTCTCGATGAGTCCTATTTGTTTCTCTTGCTTGTAGGGATCCCAACTTCGTCGCCAGTTTTATGTATTCGGTTCTTAGGCATTAGACGAAGACACATGATGAACAAGTAATCACTTTATTGATCTCCTCCTTACAATCAAGCAATAGTCAAAAGGCACGCAGGCCTTTTATAGAGTACTGAACCCGGACAGTGTCAGCCAATAAGAAGCTGGCCGTTTTCGCGCCTTGCGCACGCGCACAGGGCTGGCGATAGCCAGTCTGGTCCTGGGCAGCTTTTGGTCTGCCCGGGACCGTTTGCAACATTTCTGAGCCTGCTGAATAGTTCAGCAGGCTCAGGACACAACAGGAACCACATCAGCCCTTTTCCAATCCTCAGGTACTTCTCCGATGCTCCAGGATTTTTGAAAGATATGGTGCAATGGTTCTAAGATAACATCTGCCAGCTCCTTCAGAACTTTGGGATGTAATCTATCAGGTCCCTGTGATTTGTATTCGTCAAGGTCGGATAGGTGTTCTCTTACCATTTTCTTGTTCATTTTAATTTTTGTTTCTAGTTTGTCTTTTGCAGTAGCTTTTTTGGTATGTTGGGTTATAACGTAGCCAATCAAGGATCAGCTAGTCTGCGGAAAAGCCACAGCCTCCTAGACCTTTCTGCCTGCCGCTTCCGCGGTTTCCTTGCAGCTCACCCTGAATGTATCTGATTGAATACAAGGAGAGATTGAGTTCAGCTATTAACTACCTTCCTCGTGGCTCTGGAGCCAGGAGGGTAGGATATCAATCAGAACTCACCACCTCAGGGACTCAGAGTCAGACTCCTCATTCCTGCATATATTAAAAAAAATTGAAATTGATAAAGACATAATTCAGGCCAGTTCACAAGTAAATAAACTGATTAAATATTAAATAAATTAAATAAACAATTAAATAAACTGGATTGAAAATTACTTCAATTTAAAATGGCAGATACCAACACAGACCAAACAGTGCAGGAACCTTCCATCTTGTAAAAGGCAGAGATCCTCCAAACAGGAGGTGGCTGGCAAGATCAAGGCCAAGGCAATATCTGCAAAAAGGCCTTCCAAAACAGCAGATAGAGAGGCTAAGTGACAACACCTGGCTCTAGAGAAACAATTTTCTCGAGCTGAAAGGAGGCAAAATTCCACTGAGGATGAATTAGAGCCACCCAATTACAGAGAGGAGGAAATTTTTGGCCCAAGGAAGCCTAGTCAGAAACCTCTGGAAGCAGAGGCTGATACGGAACAGGGGAACGGATTCCCCCCTAAGCGAGGAGCCTGGAGATCTGGGTTCAGAATCAGGCACCCGTCGCTCAGATAATCATGGAGCAATGTCTTCAGAACACCTTCAATCCCTGATATCTCAGGCTGTCGCACAAGCCATGGCTTCCTCAAGACACCATTGTTCCAGAACAGGGTATGTGGCTTCAAGAGGCGGCTCCTGCCTTTCCCAAGAGGAGGCCTCTGTGTACCAAGACTCTATTTCCTCCTCTAGGTCCTCCAGAGGCAGGAGGTCTCCTGCGGAGGACCATGAACTGACGGATCAGAGGCTGTCTGACGAAGAGGATATATCGCCAGATCCTCCTCCGTTTGTGGGCCTTTTTAATCCGTCCTTATTCAAGACGCTGCTACACAAGTCCAGCAGCACTGCAAAGATTGAAAGGCCCCCGATCCCGCAGAAAGGACCTTCCACCAGTCCCTCAACTAGTAAGATTGCAAACAACAAAGTGTTCTCACAGCCCACTTATACCCAACACTTTGTTCCCTGCCCACCTCTCTTCTTTGATTCTGTTCAGAACAACATGGGGGCACCAGGTTCCTTCCTCCCAATGGAGGGCGCAGACAAGAAAATGTTTAACATAGACCCAATCAGAGATAATAGAAGTGCCAACAATAGATGAACCCATTGCAACCCTTTTCTCCCCATCCCCGATAGCCGGGGATGCAGCGGAGGCCCTGAAATCAGAAGATAAGAAGATGGACCTCACCTTCCGCAGGGCACACCAGGCCTCGGCTTGGGCAATCAAGGCAGGCATCACTACATCCTTTTTTGCCAGGATGTCACTACTTTGGCTGCGCCAACTCCAGACAAGTATCCCCCCAGAGGAGGAGAAAACTCACCAGAATTTAAGAAGGTTAGTGGCGGCAGCGGAGCTCATGTCAGATTCCTCCTTACATGCAACCAATTTTTCTGCACGCAGATTGCTGTGGCTCAAGCATTGGAGAGCGGACATGAAGGCTAAGTGACGCTTAGCAGCGGCACCCTATAAGGGCGGCCGGCTCTTTGGGGAGGCGCTTGACCCTTACCTAATTGAAAACAAGGACAAACGCAAGATTCTGGCCCACCTGACAACGGAGAGGAGAGTTCCCTTCTATTCCCGCAGACCGTCTTTTCAAATTGATGCAGGCACGGATCAGGAAACCTTTTCCCGTCCCTATCAGCCCAGATCGGACCGCCAGACTGAGAGAGGCGGTAACAGGGACAGGTTCAGACAGCAGTTCCAAGCAAAGCGGCCCTTTCGAGGAGCGGGGGGCATCCCTACCGCAGATCCAAGTGACGACGGGGGGGTTCCCCCATTGGTGGCCGGCTAGCACTTTTCGCTCACAAATAGCAGGCCACCACCATGGATCTTTGGTTCCTAAATACCATCAGATTTGGCATATCTCTGGAATTCCTCTCAACACCCCCGAACCGGTTCATCCCTTGCCCATCTCCAAAGGATCTGATCAAAAGGAACCTCATCAAGGAGGCCATCCAGCACCTTCTGGACATTCAGGCCATAGAACTGGTAGGAAGAGATCAGTGGGGACAAGGATTCTATTCCATCTTATTCATAGTCCCAAAGAGTTCGGGGGGGGGGTGGAGAGCAATACTAGACCTAAAAGGTCTGAACAGACACTTGGAATTCAAAAAATTCAAGATGCAAACCCTTCACTCGATATTAGCAAGCATCGGAAAGGGGGACCTTCTGATGTCCATAGACCTGACGAAGGCCTACCTTCACATTCCCATACTTCCGGACGACCGGAGGTTCCTCAGGTTCTACCACACAGGTCAACACTTCCAATACAGGGCCCTACCTTTTGGACTTTGTTCAGCTCCCAGGGTGTTCACAAAGGTATTGGCAATGCTCGCCGCGCACCTGAGAACAACTCCGGTACACATCCAATGCTATCTGGATGACATTCTCATCCAATCCTCGTCGGTCCAGACAGCACAGTCAGACCTGGCATTGACTCTGACAACCCTTCAAGAGCACAGATTCTCAGTAAATTTCCAAAAGAGTCAGACCATTCCTTCGACCCGTCTCCTTCATCTGGGAGCGGTCATAGACACACAAAAATGCACGGTCCATCTCTCAAGACCACCAACGCAGCATTCGAACCCTGGTCAGACTCATCCGAAGGAAGCGAACCACGACACTGGCCACACTCTCGCAGTTATTAGGAAAGATGGTGTCATGCCTTGCAATCGTGCCTTGGGCACGGCTACACTCCAGAGAGCTGCAGTGGTTCCCACTCCCATTTCAGAGAGAGGGGATATGCTTCTCAAAGCGAAGAGTAAAGGTGCCACCAAAGGTCCTGAGGTCGCTCCAGTGGTGGTCTTCCCCAGCGATGGGAAAGGGGCACTTGTTCAGGGAAGCCAACCGAGTCACTCTGACAACGGATGCCAGCCTATTCGGTTGGGAAGCACACCTGCAATCACAGCTATCACAGGGTCAATGGTAAAAGAAAGACCTAAAACACAACATAAAGTGGCTAGAACTCAGAGCCATACACCTGGCCCTTCGTCACTTCCGCAGCGCAGTGGTGCATCGACACGTTCTGATACTCACGGACAACGTGGCGGCCAAGGCGCACGTCAACCGACAGGGAGGCACGCGTTCCAGGGCTCTCATGACCGAAGCACAGGCACTGGGAACCTGGGCAGAAAGCAACCTAGCCTCCATCAAGGCCGAGCACATCTCAGGAGAAGCAAATCACCAGGCAGACTTCCTGAGCAGGACAACGATAGACCACTCAGAGTGGAGCCTGCACCCTGCTCTCTTCAGGGAGTCATCAGAGAGATTCGGCCACCCAGTGCTGGACCTGTTTGCCAGCCCAAACAATGCTCAGCTTCCAAGGTTCTTCTCCCGTTTTCCGACACCAGGAGCAGAGAGAGCGGATGCACTCCGAGGCCATTGGCCAAAAGGACTGCTGTATGCATTCCCACCACTTCCTCTGATACAAGCAACCATCAGCAAGATATTACAGGAACAAACAGAGGTGGTACTCATTGCACCGCACTGGCCAAGACGGCCGTGATTTGCCGATCTCATAAACCTATCCGCATCCCCACCGTGGAGGATTCCACACAACCAAATCTCCCTCAACCAGCGGTCCCTGCTACATCCAGAGCCACAGTGGCTCCAGTTGGCCGTCTGGCACTTGCTCTAGAAGGCCTACAACTAACAGGATCTATGATTCCACTTGGAAAAATTACTGCAGTTGGTGCAACAGACAACAACTAGACCCTTGTAACATCTCTATCCCAGATATCCTAGAATACCTAGTGGAGGGTCTGGATAGGGGGTTAGCACCCAACACAATTCGTAGACAGGTGGCCGCCTTATCTACCATCCTTACCTACAGTAACTCCGAATCTCTAGCCAGACACCCATTGGTGCGATCCTTTGTCAAGGGCGCATCAAACAGTAGGCCACCCGTGGTTCACAGATACCCTTCCTGGGATCTACCTAAGGTCCTACAGGCCATCACTTTAACTCCATTTGAGCATGTCCGGACCTGCGACCTACAATACCTGACCCTTAAGGTCGCCTTCCTAGTTGCTGTCACCTCAGCAAGGTGCATCTCAGAATTAGCAGCACTGTCAGTGAGGGAGGATCTTTGTACCTTCCACACAGACAGGGTGGTGTTACGTTTGGACCCCTCCTTCATTCCAAAGGTCATCTCCCTATTTCACAGAGCACAGGAGGTGGTGCTACCAAACTTTTGCCCTGAGCCCTCCCATGAATTGGAACGCAAGTGGCACACCTTAGACGTTCACAGAGTTTTAAAACAATACATCAAGCGAACGGCACCCTTCCGCAAATCGGAAGCACTATTTGTCTCCTACTCTCACACAAGAGGCCAAAGGGTCACTGCATCCACAATCGGCAGATGGATTAGAAGGTGTATAGCAGAGGCATACAGGGGGCAGTCCCTGGTGGTCCCCAGTCGAATCACTGCACACTCCACGTGCAGCGCTGCCACCTCAGCAGCACAGGCAACCCAGGCTTCGATTGAAGAAATATGTAGAGCGGCGACATGGGCGTTGCCTTCCCCCTTTATAAGACACTACAAATTAGATAAATTCGCATCTGTGGAGGCCTCCTTTGGCAGGAGGGTACTCCAATGCGTAGTATCAGAGAGTGGGACACAGGCCCAGACGGCCTCCCACCCACAAGGACAGTGAAGCTTTGGTATGTCCCATTGGTGGATTCTCCACTCGTCATGCTGGAGAAGCATTGGTCTTACCTGAACGCCTTTTCTCAGCATGACGATGGAGAATCCACTCCCACCCTTGAGGCCAGTCAGGTCCTGTGAGGGGAGAGGATGGAGTCAACACAAGGAAACGTAGCCAAAAAAAAAAAAAGCTTTCGCCTCTGTCGAGACTGGGGAAGGGAGGTCTCAGGAGGAGAGGCGGAGCAAAATTGGCTGACTAGTCTACGGGCAGAAGACGAGGAAAACCCATTGGTGGATTCTCCATCGTCATGCTGAGAAAAGGCGTTCAGGTAAGACCAATGCCCCATTCAAGTAACATGCAAAAGAATGAAGGGAGATGTATCTGATGATCTAAAGGCATTGGTATGGAAGCCTGGTTGGCATAAAAAGAAAGCTAGAGTTAGATTTAAAAAATGGGGTCTTTTGATTTATTAGAGAGGATCCTAAAGTCTCAACTAATGGGCTAAAGGGAGATTCTGAGATGAAGGGAAATACGATTATTATATTTAACTATTTTTGGAAAATGATAAAGAAGGGATTAATTGGCCTAATATTGAGGATTTAGATTTATAAGGGAAATGAAAATTAATTATTAGGGAATAGCTTCGAATTATTGTTTAGCCCAGATAACACAGACGATGGACTTGAGACAATGAAGGATACTCCATTAGTAAGTACTGATGTAGTAGGATGAGAAATAGAAAATGTCTATGAAATAAAATAAGAATATATTCAAGTAAGTAATAGGTGTATCTTAGATATTATAATTTTTATAGAGTGAAATAAAGGAAATTTAGGTTACCCGGAATTTAAATACTATGGATATTAAAGGTTAAATTGGAATATTCTAATTAAAAATTAGGTAAAATTTAAATACAGGATATGGATATGTATAAGGAAAAATATAAGGATAAATGTTTTAACTGAGCTTGTTATAATTAGAAATCTTACTAGTTTAAATATGATATAGCAAATGTTAAGGGAAATAGAGAAGGAATTTTTTTGATGATGTAACCTGAGATATGTAGTAAAGATTTTGTTATTGTACTCTTGACTACCCAATCACCACGCTGCTTTCCAAATACTTAAATGTAAAACTGGAAAACTAATAAAAACTTGTTATAAATAATAATAATAATAATAATAATAATAATAATAATAATAATAATAATAATAATAATAATAATAATAAATATCTGTTTGATCTCCCACTCGCTGCAGAGTTTGTCTCCCAGTTTATATCTGGATAGTTGAAGTCTCCCATTACTACTGTGGTATGCTTCCTACATACATTTGTTAACTGGTTGGCAAAGAGTTCATCTATTTCTTCTGATTGGTTGGGTGGCCTGTAATATACACCTATGGCAATGTCACTTTTTTCCCCTTTTATATTGACCCATATACATTTTGGATGGTTTTTCTCTTTGATCACGTGCATTTCTGTAGATATGTAGTGTTCTCTTACATATAGTGCAACTCCCCCTCCTCTTTTTGTGGCTTTATTTCTTTTGAACAATTTGTATCCATCCATCAGTCCATTCCAGTCATAGGTTTCGTCCCACCACATTTCTTTAATGCCAGCTATGTCATACCCTCCCTACTGTACTATTGCTTCTAGTCCACCCTGTTTGTTCCCCAAGCTTTGAGCATTTGTATATAAACATTTAAGACCTTTATGCCTGTCCGTGGGCATTTTTCCTGCATCATCATCATACCTGCCCTCATGTACTATTGCTTCTAGTTGACGCTCTTTGTTCCCCAAGCTTTGAGCATTTGTATATAAGCATGTTTTCGGGATTTGCAGCCTATCCCTTGCCAAGAGTACTTCGCATAGGAAATGCAGTCCATGATCCAGGAAACCAAAGTTTTCTTGGCAACACCAACCCTTTAGCCAATGGTTTATTTCTCGAACTCTTTTTCCCCTTAATGGGTGTTGGCCTTTTGTTCGGAGTACTAATGAGAACACTACTTGTGCTCCCAGCTCCTTAACTTTATTGCCTAGCCCAGTGATGACAAACCTTTTAGAGATCGAGTGCCCAAGCTGCAACCCAAAACCCGCTTATGCATCGTCGGGTGCCGGGTGGGTGTGGCCCATTGGGTGGGTGTGGCTCATTGGGTGGGTGTGGCCCATTGGATGGGCGTGGCTGCGGTGGTAACAGCAGACTGGGTCGGACTAAAAAGTTCAATCAATCAATTCCAACTTTGCAAGATCTTTTTTTCCCCGCGAGAAGTTGAAATTGACTGATTGATTGAACCTTCTTTTTTTGCACACGACAGCGGAGGCCTAAAGCGAAAAGATTTTATAAAACCCAGGTGAATGCCTAGGACTGGGGTGATGGCACGCATGCCCACAGAGAGGGCTCTGAGTGCCACCTCTGGCACCCGTGCCATAGGTTCACCACCACGGGCCTAGCCCTAGTTGCTTGTAATCTCTCAATATTGTACTCAGGTTCTTTGTTGTGCCATTCGTCTCAATGTGAAGGAGGAGGAAAGGGTAGTAATCTGTGGGCCTAATTATTTTGGTTAGGTTCTCGGCCATATCTTTGATTTTTGCTCCAGGGAGACAACATACCTCCCTGGTTTGTATGTCCAGATGGCTGATTCTGTTCCTTTGAGGATAGAATCTCCTATTACCAACACTCGCCTTCCTTTTTTTGGGGGGGGTGAAGTCTGGGGTGCTTTTCTGTTTGTCTCAGGTGTGTTTGTTGATGTGACTCTTTTAGGAGTATTTGGTGTTGATTCTTTGCTAGGTGTCTGCATGTTTTCTTTGAGGGGGAGGTTGTGGGTCTGCATATTTCCATCTAGGGGGAGAAATCGATTGCTCAGTTTTAATGAGGCTGCTTCTGGTTGGGTTAGATTGGGCAGTAGGTGTTTGTTAGATGTATGCAGCTTCTTTCTTTGATTCTTGTGTTTCCTTCTATGTGTGACATACCTCCATTTGTCTTCCTCCAAGGGTTTATCAGTAGGGTCAAATCTTCTGGGAGTTATTTGTTCATTATTTGGTTCGGTTTGGGTGTAGCTTTCTTGTGTAGGTTGGAGTTTGGCTAGACTTGCCTCTAAGTCCCTTACTTTTACCTCTAGTAGTTCACATAGTTTACATCTAATGCATGTATAATTTGGTTTTTCTTTGGGCATAAGCACATACATGGAACATGTATTGCATACCACAGTAGTATCAGTTGTCTGTTCCATGATTTTGTTGTTTGAAAATCCCTCTTTTTGGTTGGTGGATGTGCTTTGCTGTTAGCCTTGTTTCTTCCTACTCTGTTCCAGGTAATTGTGCCTATTTTTTCTTATCCTTTTTTCTGCCTGTTTGTGCTCATTTTTCTACCTTATTTATTTAAACCTTCTTACTATTGAGTTAATTTTATTTATCCCTTTCTTCCCTCTATTTTTTTAAAATTTTTGAGCTCCAATTCCTCCCTACCTTATTATTTAAGATTTGCCTCTTTATTAGTCCTATTCTTCCTTGATTTCTAATGTTCCACTCTTGTCCTTATTATTTGCCTATTTATTTAGCTTTTGTTTTCTGTCCTGTATTTATTCTTTACTGGGGATCTTTTTCTATGTCCTTTTTCACGCCCAGCCACCAAAATTGATCTTTGCCCACCCTGCAGCTCTTCCCTCCAGCTGTTACTTATGTCAGCCTGACATCTAACTAAGCAGGGCTGGTGCAGCAGGATGGTAGGTCTGACACTGTCTAATGCAGGGCTTTTCAACCTTTTCACCCATTGTACCACTTTTAGGATATGGCAACATCTGAGTACCACCAGTCACCTAGCAAAGTGTCAAAAAAAAAAGGAAAAAAGTGATAAAGTACAGGTAGTCCTCAACTTACGACAGTTAGCTTAGTGACTGTTTGAAGTTACATTGGCACTGAAAAAAGTGCCCCCCAAGCCACAGCCGAGCAAGACACCTGCCTGCCCACCCGGCTGCGCTCTTCCTCCTGTCCGAGGTTTTCATTGTTGTGAGCATTTCTTATGAGGATTGGCAGCGGGGTTGGGGTGGGGGATGTTTGGTTTTTATTCCCCCCCGTCTGCTGGGTGGTTGCAGCAGGTTTTGGTCACTTCACATGACCCTGGGACACTGTGACCATCATAAATATGAATCAGTTACCAAGCATCTGAATGTAAATCACAAGACCCTGGAGATGCTGCAACATTCCAGCTGATCGGTGCTTCTTCTAGGCTCAGCAGAAGCGCCAGGATCAGCACCGAGCTCCAGCTGGAGCCTGGTGCTGATCCTGATGCTTCCACTGAGTCCTGACTCCCGAAGAAGCGCTGCTCCTGGCACTTCCGCTGAGCCCTGACAGCCCTGCAGCTCCAGCCATCTCGCTCAGGCTTGTGTGGTGCTGCCACCGGTTCAGCTCATTCCCCTCCCCCACTACCACTTTTCTAGGATGGTCGCGTACCACCTGCCAGGTGCCAATGTACCACAGATGGTACCCGTACCACTGGTTGAAAAGCCCTGGTCTAATGAATCACTAGAACAAAGTTTAATTAACCTTTTGGGCACATGAGTGAAATAAGTATTTGATCCCCTATCAATCAGTAGGATTTCTGGCTCCCAGGTGTCTTTTATACAGGTAACGAGCTGAGATTAGGAGCACTCTCCTAATCTCAGCTTGTTATCTGTATAAAAGACATCTGTCCACTGAAGCAATCAATCAATCAGATTCCAAACTTTCCACCATGACCAAGACCAAAGAGCTGCCCAAGACTGTCAGGGACAAGATTGTAGACTTACACAAGACTAGAATGGGCTACAAGACTATCAACAAGCAGCTTGGTGAGAAGGTGACAACAGTCGGTGCGATTATTCTTGGGCGAGAACCTCCTTCCCTCAGCCAGGGCATTGAAAATGGGTCGTGGATGGGTATTCCAAAGCACACAGCCAAGGCAACAAAGGAGTGGCTCAAGAAGAAGCACATTAAGGTCCTGGAGTGGCCTAGCCAGTCTCTAGACCTTAATCCCATAGAAAATCTGTGGAAGGAGCTGAAGGTTCGAGCTGCCAAACGTCAGCCTCGAAACCTTAATGACTTGTAGAGGATCTGCAAAGAGGAATGGGACAAAATCCCTCCTGAGATGTGTGCAAACCTGGTGGCCAACTACAAGAAACGTCTGACCTCTGTGATTGCCAACAAGGGTTTTGCCACCAAGTACTAAGTCATGTTTTGCGAAGGGATCAAATACTTATTTCACTCATTAAAATGCAAATCAATTTATAACTTTTTTGAAATGCGTTTTTCTGGATTTTTTTGTTATTCTATCTCACTGTTAAAATAAGCCTACCAATAAAATTATAGACTGTTAATTTATTTGTCAGTGAGCAAACGTACAAAATCAGCAGGGGATCAAATAATTTTTTCCCTCACTGTAATACTAGCAAGAATCTTAGATTTGTGTTAAATGGATCTAAGTGACTAAATGTTCAATTAATTAGTCATATTTGTGTAATAACTATTGCAGTTCTGTTTTAGTTTTGAACATAAGAGAAGGCAAATACTTTAATTCTGATACTAAAAATACCAGATTGGGGCAATGTTGGTATTTATTTATGGTTAAGTATGAACACTGACCTAAGAGAAACTGTTACACACCATCTTTGAGACACTCAACTGAGTGTGATTTTGCTTGGTGAGCTGAGCTGCGGCACCGAGCCAATCTTTCAGAGGGCTGTCTGAATAGCAATAAATCACCGGGATAAAGTCTCCTTTGAGAAAGAACAGAAGACCTCAGAGCCTGAACTGAAAGGAATCTCGGAAGCTGAACCATACATGCAGGAACCTTTACATCAAAAAGTTTCTGTAGCAAGACGGGACGCCGAGCAAGATATCAGCTAACATCAAGCTAACATCATATCAGCTAACATCAAGCTAGCATCAAGTCCTGCTGCGTTTCAGCATAGAGACGCTATAGCGAAGGTGTAATTGGACATTGGAAAGAAGTGACTAGAGGGACAGGAAATGGAGCTGAAAAGGATTGACTGAAAAAGGACTGACTGATGGTGAAAGAGAGGAATGAAGCTTGGAATTTGAATTTGGAAAGGACTGATTGATGGTGAGAGAGATAAGCCGAGAATGAAGTGGGAGTGTTAAACAGACCCAGCAGTTTTTCTTTGCCGGAAGAGAGTTTGGTATTGGGAGAACTTGGTTCTTTGCTTTGAGTTTGTTTTGAGATATGATGGCAAAGAAGTGGACTAATGGACATTTTTCTTCAGTACTAAGCCTAAATATGAGCAAAGACAATTTTATTGGCTTTGGGAGCAGAAGGAGGGGAGCTTATTGCTTTTATAGCTTTTATAAAAGCTTATTGCTTTTATTCCTCGTTCTAGAGGAACTGGGAACTTGTACAGCTTTGGTCGGGGGGCTTGATTATGTCCACTGGTTGCTGCCCCCACTTGAGAGCCTTTTTACAGTGGAAGAGATGATGTTGCGGGATATGGCTGTGGAGTTCCTGAGAGCAACTTTAGTGAATATTTTTAGTTGATCTTAAAGCTCACTCTGTGCCCCTGATGAGGCACTTTGGGGCGACTTGTTTATCTCTTGTATCTCTGCTTGTGGTTCTTTTAATTAATATGTTTTATACTGTGGCTTTTTTAAATTAATATGTTTATACGTCTGTTTTTAAATTTTTAAACTTTTAAATTTAAATGTTTAATTCTTATTAAATTGGGGGGGGTGAGTGATGTATGTACGGGACGGGAATATGCTTGAAGAATGTATGATAGATAAATAGACAGGCCTGCCGAGCTTGAGGGAGGCTGGGGACTGGGGGGATGCGGACTCTGGAGTCAATGAGGGTTGGAATATACCGGTCATTCAGGGAAGAGGCAGGTATGGCGGGAGCAGGAGGGTAGGCCGCACACGGGGAACTCGGTCCTGCTGTCTCGTAGCAGTTCCTTGTTCTGGCCCTTCTGAAAAATCTTGCTCTCCCCACGATTCTGGTGATGGGTGTAGCTCGGGCCCTGGGCTCAGGCTATTGCTGCTTAACATCAGGTCGGTTAACAATAAGGCTCCCCTCATTCATGATCTTCTCATGGATGAGGAGACCGATTTGGCGTGTGTGACTGAGACCTGGTTGGGCCCTGAGGGGGGAGTTCCCCTCACGGACATGTGCCCATCAGGTTATCAGGTATGGCATCAGCCGCGACCCCAGGGAAGGGGGGGAGGAGTGGCTATTTTGGCCCGGGAGAACTTTAGTCTACGTAGACTCACTGTTTCCGAAATTCCGGGTTGCGAGTCCATCCTTATGAGGCTGGACCTAGGGCTCCAGGTCGGCTTATTGCTTACGTACCTGCCTCCCAGCTGCGTGGCATCAGCCCTGCCTGTGCTACTTGAGGAGGTTGCTGGGCTGGCGGTGGAGTTCCCCAGGCTTATAGTCTTGGGGGACTTCAATCTGCCGTCGCTTGGCGAATCCTCGGGATTGGCACAGGAGTTCATGGCCGCCATGACAACCATGGACCTGACCCCAAGTAGTGCAGGGTCCGACGCATAAGGGTGGACACGCCCTGGATATGATTTTCCTTTCGGAGCAGTTGGGTAATGATCTGGTTTTGAGGGGCTTAGATATCATGCCTTTGTCATGGACCGATCATTTTCTGCTTCGATTGAATTTTACTGCCCCAATCCTTCCCCGCAGGGAGGCAGAACCGATTAGGTGGTTCCGCCCCAGACGCCTGATGGATCCAATTGGCTTTCAGACGGCGCTTGGGGAATTACCGAGCTCCCTCATTCACAGTCCGGCGGAGTCCCTGGTAGCGGCATGGAATACGGCCGCGAAGGGGGCTATTGACAGGATTGCGCCTTTGCGACCTCTCCGTGGTGCTGGCCCCAGGAGGTCTCCTTGGTTTACTGAGGAGCTCAGGGGGATGAAGCGCCATAAGAGACGTCTAGAGAAGCGATGGAGACAAAGTAAGTCTGGATCTGACCGAACCAGATTGAGCTTATTTATTAAAGCCTATCTGAAGGCGATTAAGGCGGCAAGATCTTTGTATCTTTCTGCTTTGATCGCGTCTGCGGAATCTCGTCCGGCCGCCCTGTTTAGGGTGACCCGGTCCCTCATTAACCCAAGGGGTCCGGGGCCTCCCTTGCAGGGTAGTGCCGAGGACTTTAATAACTGTTTCGCAGACAAAGTGGCTCAGATCCGGGCTGACCAAGACTCCAATTGTATAGCAGAGTCGACTGATAATGATTCAGTTGAGGGGACGGGCATGTTCTTGTCCGGTCATCTGGGGAGAGTTTGAGGCTGTTATGCCTGAGGAAGTGGACAGGGCCATTGGATCTGTATGTTCTGCCACCTGTTTGTTGGACCCGTGTCCCTCCTGGCTGGTTTCGGCCAGTAGGGAGGTGACACGTACCTGGATCCAGGAGATTGTCAACACTTCTTTGAGGGAGGGGTCCTTTCCGGCTCCCTTAAAGGAGGCACTTGTGCACCCCCTCCTCAAGAAGCCTTCCCTGGATCCAGTAATTCTGACCAACTATCGTCCGGTCTCCAACCTTCCCTTTGTGGGAAAGGTTGTCGAGAAGGTGGTGGCGCATCAGCTCCAGCGGTCTTTGGAGGAAGCCGATTATCTGGGCCCTCTGCAGTCGGGGTTCAGGCCCGGCTACAGCACCAAAACTGCTTTGGTCGCTCTGATGGATGATCTCTGGTGAGCCCGGGATAGTGGCCAGTCCTCCGTCCTGGTGCTTCTTGACCTCTCAGCGGCGTTCGATACCATTGACCACGGTATCCTTCTGCACCAGCTGGAGGGATTGGGAGTGGGGGACACCGTATTGCGGTGGTTCTCCTCCTATCTCACTGGTTGGTCGCAGTCAGTGTTTGTGGGGGGTCAGAGGTCCACCTCTAGGTTACTCCCATGTGGGGTGCCTCAGGGGTCGGTTCTCTCCCCCCTACTTTTTAACATTTACATGAAGCCACTGGGTGAGATCATCCACTGCCATGGAGTGAGATACCATCAGTACGCTGATGATACTCAGCTGTACATTTCCACTCCTGGCCATATCAGTGAAGCGGTTGAGGTGATGTGCCGGTGTCTGGAGGCTGTGAGGGTTTGGATGGGTGTTAACAGATTAAGGCTCAACCCCGATAAGACAGAGTGGCTGTGGGTGATGCCTCCCAAGGAGACTTCTATCTGACCCTCGATTACCCTGGGGGGTGAATCTATAAACCCCTCAGAGAAGGTTCGCAACTTGGGAGTCCTCCTCGATCCACGGCTGACATTGGATCATTATTTGTCGGCAGTGGCTAGGGGGGCATTTGCCCAGGTTCGCCTGGTGCACCAGTTGCGTCCTTACTTGGATCGGGAGTCTCTCCTTACAGTCACACATGCTGTTGTCACCTCGAGGATCGACTACTGCAACACTCTCTACATGGGGCTACCCTTGAAGAGTGTTCGGAGACTACAACTAGTGCAAAATGCAGCTGCGCGAGCAGTTGTGGGCCTTCCTCGTTGTGCCCACATTTCATCAACTCTCCGCATGCTGCATTGGTTGCCTATTGGTCTCCGAGCCCAATTCAAGGTGTTGGTTATTACCTATAAAGCCCTTCATGGCATGGGACTAAGATACTTAACGGGACCGCCTTCTGCCACATACTTCTCTACGAGCGGTGAGAGCGCACAGGGTCGGCCTCCTCCGGGTCCCGTCAGCGAAACAATGTCGTCTGGCAGGCCCTAGGGGGAGGGCTTTCTCTGTTGTGGCGCCCACCCTCTGGAACCAACTGCCTCCTGAAGTCCGCGTTTCCCCGACTCTCCTTCCGAAAGAATTTAAAAACCTACCTCTGCCGGCAGGCCTGGGGATGATTGTTGATTGTGGTGTGACTGATGAGTATGTATGGGGTTTTATTTTTAATGTTTTTTGTTCGGATTTAGTCGAAATTGTTTTATATATATGCTGTGAGCCGCTCCGAGTCCTCGGAGAGGAGTGGCATACAAATCCGAATAAAATAAATAAAAATAAATAAAATCTCTGGAAATATGAAACCATTTATTTTTAGCTATATTTTAGAGCAGATGTGTCCAACCCTTGGCCCATGGGCCTCATGTGGCCCTGGACAGCTAGTAATGTGGCCCCACAAGACTGTAGACTTTTAACATTATTATGTCATTTATAAACATTAACTATATTATATATTTTATGTGTGGCCCAAGACCATTTCTCTTCACTCAATGCGGCCCATGCAAGCCAAAAGGTTGGACACCCATGATTTAAAGCTTTATTGCTCTAAAGTTCAAATAAAAGTGTATATTTGCCAGAAATGCAATAAAAGCATTTCCCCATTTTTCTCATAGACAATAAAATAAATAACCTATTAATATGAATGCTTAACAGCTGGTGGAGCAAATCCTATAGTTTAGCTTAGGCAACCAATTATCAATCAATCAATCAGAATAGAACTGGAAGGGACTTTGGAGGTCTTCTAGTCCAACCCCCTGCTCAAGCAGGAGACCCTATACCGGGGTCGGCAACCTGAAACACTTAAAGAGCCACTTGGACCCATTTCCCTCAGGAACCGAGGCAGAGAGGAGACAGATCTTTTCCAGGTGAGTCTGGCGTGGCAGGAAGGGAGGGGGGAAGCATGAGGTATCTTAGTGGGTCGGAAAGACCTTGGGGGCCTGTTCCATCACTAGGCCCTCCATTGAGATACCTCATGTTTACTTAATGAGCCACATGCGTCTTAATGAGCAAGGTAGTGATCTCATTCGAGGTACAAGATTCACTCCAAGTTTTCGAGTTACAAGTGGAATGGGCAGGCTCCATTACACTCGTAACTCGAGGACTACCTGTACTTGTTGTCAAGGCTCCGACTAACGAAACACTTCAAAGAACTTTCAGGAATTGTTTATCGTAAAAAGTCTTTAATCATGAAACAAAGTGTCGGCACAGCATGGTGGATGCCAAGATCTGAATTCCCCTCCCCTGAGCACATAATATTCAAGCACAATTCCCTCCTCCAATAGCAGTCATAAATCACGTTCTCCAATCAGTTTGAAGGGCAAAGTTTCCCTTCCGTTCTGTAGCCCGCGGTTTCTTATCTTAACTAATGCCCACACACATTCTTTCTCCTCCCCTCTCAGCATCATCTAATTTAACTCTAAAAGTACCACACAGCTGATACAGAGAGTGTCTGCCTCATATTTTGTCAAAGCAAGATCATCCAATGTTAGCAGCGTTGACACTTGTAGCTTTGGTTTTTCCTGCCTAAATGTAAAACCTTGCTTTTCTCCACATTAAATTTCATTTTGTTGGATAGGGCCTATTGTTTGAGTTTGTCAAGATCTTTTTGGATCCTGAGCTTGTCATCTGGAGTGTTGGCTATTTCTGCCAGCTTAGTGTTGTCTGCAAATTTGATGAGTTCCCCTTCTATTCCCTCATCTAAGTCATTGATGAAGATATTGAAGAGTACTGGGCCGAAGATGGAACCTTGTGGTACCCCACTGCTTACTTCCCTCCATGTGGATATAGTACCATTAAGAACTACACATTGATTATGAATTGTCAGGCAGTTACAAAATCCATCTGGTGGTGATGCTCTTTACCCCACATTTTACTAGCTTATCAAGAAGTAGGATGTGGTCTACTTTGTTGAATGCCTTTCTGAAATCTACGTCCACAGCAGTTCTCTGGTCTACTAATTTAGTCACTTTGTCAAAGAATGAAATAAGATTGTTTTGGCATGATCTGTTTTTGACAAACCTGGCTTCTGGTTATAACTTTGTTTCTCGATGTTCATAGATCATTTTTTGATTATTTTTCCAGTACCTTCTCAGGTATTGTTGTTGGTCTGATTGGTCTGTCATTTCCTGGGTCTTTTTTCTTCCTTTTTTTTGGAACAAGTTTTATTAATTTTTCAATTTTTCAACCAAGTGATTAGGAAACATCGTGGAGATAGGGTAATCCATAGTCCAGTAACAGAGTCATTAATATAAATCAAAGATTACATCATTAGAGATTCCCTCTCTATTTCCCTTAATTATTGTATCATATTCAGTTTAATACATTTCTTAATAAAGCTCAATACATTTATGAACACAATTTTAGTTATAGATATCCAAGTCCTGATTTTGAGTTTTACTTAATTCCAATTACCATTTTCAAATTTAGCCTTTAATAACCATAATGTTTAAACTTTGGGTAGCCCTCATTTCATTACCACGTGATTATCACAGCTAAAGTATACATATTATTCCCAAATTTAAATTCTTGTCTTATTTCACTAGTAAATTCTATTTCTCATCCTGATAGCTCCTCATTTACTAATAACATATCTTTCATTATCACAAACCCATTTCCATATAACAATTCAACACTATAATCTAAAAGTTAAATTTTCATTTCCATTATAAATCTAAGTACTAAATATTAAATCAGTCAGTATATCTGAAAGCCTTCTTAACCCATTAAGATAGAATTTCAAAACCCACTTTTAAATCTAATTCTGGCTTTCTTTTTGTGCCAGGCAGGCTTCCTTTGAATCCTCCAATATGTCTCCATTCCCACACATACTGTTTAAATCAAGAGAGAACATCCAGTTACCAATGTTTCAAAGGAACTGGCCCCTTTGTAGTTATTAGGTTGCTGCCCTAATAAGTCAAGTCTCCATATTTGGTTTAAAGTGTTTGTGATCAATTCAGTCTGGTCTTCCTCTTCTTCCAATTTACTCTGCGTAAGGTAAAAATTCATATCCAGTGTTGTCGTTGTTTGCTTGTCTAGATTGTCAAAGTTCTCAGTATATTGTGGTTGTTCAGTTCCTGTTGCTTTAAGAATTGCAGGTACTTTGGTTAAAGTCAGTATTTGGTCATCAAGGTTCTCAATAGGTTGTATATGTTGTTGCACAAAATCCTCTTTAATGATGGGTTGTTCCTCTTCTATTGGTTTTTTTATTTAGAAGTTGGTCAGTTGGAGTCTGAAGTTCACTTTGTAGTTTGAGGATAACATCTTTGGCTTTTACTCTGGAATTCATTAGCTCAGTGGCTTCAAGAATTTTTTCAAGTATAAGTTTATAGTTAAGCTGTGGGTAGCATTCCTCCATTTCTATGGTAGTTAAAGATAATCTTTTAGTGGAGGCTATGTTTAGAAAGAGTCAGCCAATGTCCGCCTCCACAACTTCTAGAAGTTGTTTTCACCGCCCAGCTGTTTCCAATTCTTATCTTTTTTGATAGTATGAAGGACAAATCAAGGGAGCCAGCAAGCTTAACAGTCAGAAAAATTCAATTGCTGTGCCAGGTTTCGCCACAAGATGTCCCCAGTAGGTTATAAAATGTTTTCCAAAACAGCAATTATGCTTTTATGCACTTAAGGAAAAAAAAAGCAAAAGGGTATTTTTAAAGTTAATGGATAGATAAAATGCTCAATCTCTATGGTAGAAACTTTTGGGATGCCAAAGTCTCCAAAAAATAGAAATCCAGTTATTTGGTTTAAAAAAAAATAGTTATTCTTTCCTTTAGTTTCCAAAGCTCAAATTCCCAAAGTGTATAAATGCTGCTATTTTAAGAGTGGGGAGAAAAATTTCAGAGGCTTTCACAGGAAGGTAGTTAGGATAGAACAGAGGAAAGGAAGGGTCTCACCCAGATCTTCCACGGTGCTTCATTGTGCTTAATAGTGCTTTTGGCTTTCGGCTGGTGCAGCTAAGTGATCAGCCATGTTGATGGCCGGTCTTTTCTTCGTCAATCCAAAAGAGCTGCCTCAGCTCAAGCGGGAGGTCTGCCGCCTTTCCACGCTCAGGCGAGGGTCTTCCTCAGTGGTGGTCGACCCTCCAGGGTGACTTTCGACCCATTCCAGGGTCTTTCAGCGAAGGAAAACCGGACAGCAGAGAGGAGACTTTCTGAACGTCCGCTAGCGCCACAAACCGGCTTTTCTTCCTTTTTTGAAGATGGGGACCAACGTCAACTCTTTTCCAATCCTCTGGTAGTTCCCCACTCCTCCAGGATTTTTGAAAGATATGGTAGAATGGTTCTGAGATAACATCTGCCAGCTCCTTCAGAAGTCAGTAATCCGTCAGGTCCTGGTGATTTGAACTCGTCTACAGCAGACAGGTGTTCTCTTACCATTTTCTTGCTTATTTTAATTTTTATTTCTAGTCTCTCTTTTACAGTTATGCTTTTGGTAGGTTGGGCTATAGGGTTTTTTGTTTTGTTTTGGTTTTTTGCATGAAGACTGATGCAAAGAATGAGTTAAGCAGCTCTGCTTTCTCTCTACTGCCTATTATTTCCTTGCCATCTTCTCTCTTTAGTGGACCGAATGCTTTTTTTCTTCTTATTTATATGTTGAAAGAAACTTCTTTAAAATTATCTTTGATTTTTGTTGCAAGTCTTTGTTCATTCTGAGCCTTTGCTTTCCTGACTTTATCTTTGCAGATTCGGGCTATCTGCTGATATTCTGCCTTAGTTATGTGTCCCTCTTTCCATTTTTTGTACTTGTCTTTTTTGTCTTTCAGGTTGTCAGAGAGATCTTTGTGCAGCCATGCTGGTTTCTTCTTAAAATAATAATATCTTTATTGATTAGCCCTTGGGCCATATGAAAGTGCAAAGTTCCAGCAACAAATTATTACTAAAGTTTGATAAAAGCAATTTAAAATGAAATTTGATAAAATACAGTTTAAAATGGAATTAGAGTAAAATACGACTTAAAATGAAATTGGAGTAAAATACAGTCTAAAATGAAATTAAAATAGAGTACAGTAATTTAAAATATAGATAAAATATGATAAAATATGTCTGGGAATGGGCAATAGAAATGACTAGACAAAACATTCAATACAAATCTGAGACATTACTATTAGGAATACTAGAGAAAAATGTAAATAAAGAGGACACATATCTAATTATTCACGTGGTTACGGCGGCAAGGATACTATTTGCTCAAAAGTGGAAAGCGATGGAAGTATCGAGTGGGGAAGCACTAATTAAGAAAATTATGTATTGCGCAGAACTAGACAAGATAACTAAAAGATTAAAAAATCAGGAAGAAACAGAATTTTATCGAATATGGAATACATTTTATAGATGGAAGGGGAAAAAATGGAGGTCACAGCAAAGAGATAAGATAGAGACCAGAAATGTACAGTTGTATATAGATATATTATATGTAATTAATGTACAATATGGACTGAGATGTCAGTCAAAGACGATTTACCATGTTCAATGTTTTTAATCCTTTTTTCCTTTATACTCAATAAAAACTTTAATAAATAAATAAATAAAAATGCAATGAAATTAAAATAGAGTACAGTAATTTAAAATATAGATAAAATATGATAAAATTATATCTTGGAGTCACCATTGCAATCTACCCCAATCAGTCCCACATATGCAGATCTCAACTGAACCATTTTGTTTAAATACTGTGCTGCGTTAAATGTTATTTTCAAGTTCTGGCTGCACATAAGGTAAGTTGTTTTGATATGGGGATCCCAATGAGTCATTCGTTTGGTATATAGACCAAGGTACCTGTCTCTCACCCTCTTGTACAGGCACCAATCAAATACTATGTGAGCCAGGTCTTCTACCTCTGCTGCTCTGCAAATGCAGAGACACTCATTGTAAGGTATAGAATGGAATCTCCCATATCTGACCATTGTGTCAAGCTGTTCGAATCTTGCTCGCGTAAATATCTCCCTAAGGTGTTTTGGCAGTTGGAACTTCAAATAGCTGTCTACTTGAAAAGTACATTTCATTTTGTGCTTCTATATCCTTAATTCTTTGGGCAGCTCTTTTTTTGAATTGTTCTCCTGTTACACAAGAGACAGGAAGACCACAGCTTCTTAAAAAATTTGTTAGTTTGGTGATCCAGGAGATTTGTGATTGTAATTTTATTTGCTCTAGTAGACATAACTTGGGGAGTCTATCAGTCTCCATTTCATTGACTTTGCACCAGTAGTTATAAGCTCTAATTTTGGATAGAGCATGAATTGTATGAATTTCCAATTCAGCTCTAACTGCTGCAGCAGATGTTCTTGAATCTACACCCAGAATACATCTCAAATGCTGGGACTGTGTTTGTTCTAAGACTGTGGTTGAGTAAAGACCCCAAACTTCTGCTCCATACAAGAGCATAGTGGTAACCTTAGTGTCAACGCTGCTAACATTGGATGTTCTTGCTCTGACAAAATATGCAGAGCTGTGTGGTATTTTTAGAGTTAACTCAGATGACGCTGGGAGGGGAAGAGAAAGAATGTATGTGAGTAATTATATTAGATAGAAATCCCGCGCTGTAAACGGAAGAGAACCTTTACCCTTCAACCTTATAGGAGAACGTGATTTATGACAGCAGATTGAGGGAGGAGAATTTAGATCTTAGCATCCCTCTTCATGCCGTGCCAACATTTTGTTAGATGAATAAAAGACTTTTTAGGATAAACAATGCCTGGAAGTTCTTTGAAGTGTTTCATTAGTCGGAACCTTGACATCATGCTAAGATCTAAATCCTTTTCAAACGACCTGGGGTCCTGAACTCCATCCGTTGTCTCTAGGCTTGAGAGGAGCTGGTAAAGATTCAGGGGAGGAAAATCTATCATGAGGAAAGGGAGTTTGCTTGAAGACCCAGCAGCTGCTGATAACCCAGAGGGGGAAGCAACAGACAGCATGCTGTGGGAAGATGAATTTTGGCAGACAAACGGCTAGCAGACAAATACAGGTCGGTGGAGAGCTACCAGGTCGCCTGCCACTGAAGATTCGGGTGAGTCATTGGAAAGATTTGAAAAGCTAGAGATGAGAAGCAGAAATCAGCTCCTGCAGAGAGAAGCCTGCAGCCCCTCCCTTGCAGATCAGACAGCCTTTCAGACCCTGTCTTCCCCTGCCAGGGACTCCAGCCCTGAAGAGAGAGAGAATCCCAGTCTGAGGCCTCTGCAGCAAAGGGGAGTTTGGCACCACCCAGAGGTAGATGGTCAGCAGCATCTGAGCTTGCCACAGCTAATAGAGGCCTTACAACAGCTTGGGGTGGTGCAGAAGCCAGGAGATCAGCAGCTGGTGGGAGGACGACCACAGCAAGGAGATTGGTCACGGCCCCCAAATGTACAGCAACCACTGAGGGACTTACAGCAACAGGGGGCGTGGCCACAGCCCCTGAACGTGCAACCCCTGGGCATGAACCAGTAACCAGGATGGGGCCAGCAGCAACCGCCACAGTGGGAATCCCAACAGGCTATAATTGCACCCCCTTTCACACCAACCTTGGATGGGGACCCAGAGGAACTGATTTTCTTCCTCAACCAAGTACGCTCTCATTTGAACCTCTGGGCTTATCTCTACCCAGACCCAGGTGCCATGGTCAATGTGATAGCGTCCAGCCTAGAGGGAGAAGCATCCGAATGGCTGAACAATTTATACAATGAGCAAGCCCCCGAATTGGAGGACCCCCAACTCTTCCTCCTAGGGCTGAGAGAAAGATATGAGGACCCATCTATTGGTCTCAAAGCGGGAGAACAAATCCACAAAATAAAACAAGCCGGCAGGCCTGCCCTGAAGTACGTGCGAGAATTTCGCAAGATAGCAGGTGGAATAGAGAGGTGGCCAGAGCAATCCCTAATCCATCATTTTATTGGATTAGACAATCATCTCTCTCAAGCCTGCATCTATCGAGCAATACCTGATCAGCTGCAAGAATGGTACCAGGCAGCGGTGAAGCTAGACGTTCAGCTCGCCCGCTATAAGAAGCCTCCCCCACCTGAATCCGAGCAGCAGCCAGAGCAACCTGAACAGCAATCACCCCCACGAAAACCTCCAACTACTGCAATGGCTGAGAGACCCAGGCCACCTACTGTGATGACCCAGGTCCCCGAACGGAGGCAAAGCAATTAGCTGGTCAGAATAATTGTCTTTGTAAGCACTGCCAACGTTCACCCAACAGCCCCCACATATGCTGGCACAAGTTCAATAAAACAGTCACCGGACTTAAACAGTTCTTTAAAGTAAAACAGATAACAAACAAAGTATGATCTTTTCAACGCCCAGCTTGCCTGTAACCTGCAAACTGCAAAACTGAAGACAGCAAGGAAAACTCAGCAGGAAACAAACTTGATCCAAAATACCAAGAGTCCAGGTACAAGAGCTCACATCACAAGAGTTCACATTTGTTCCTGGCAAATGCCCCACCCCACAGTGTCTCCTTAAATCCCTATTCCCCAGGAGTGCCTTGTGAAGGCGATCGTGGTTTGCGCAAACTGCAACTTCTCATGCTTGGCAAAGAGATGGTTATCCCGTAATCGTTGCAACACAAGCCGAACATGGTTCCAATGCTCTCGTGGGGAGGACAAGTAAATCAGGATGTCGTCAAGATAGATGACCACAAACTTACCCAACAGGTCCCTGAACACATCGTGCATAAAGTGCATGAACACTCCCGGCGCATTTGTCAGGCCAAAGGGCATAACCGTGTACTCAAAATGTCCATAACGTGTCTGGAATGCCGTCTTCCACTCATCTCCCGCTCAAACTCGGACTAAGTTATAAGCTCCCCATAAGTCCAACTTAGTAAATATTTTGGCCTGGCGGAGCCTCTCGAGTTCGGGGATGAGCGGGACTTGGTACCGATTACGGATCGTGATGGCATTCAGTTTCCGGTAATCACAGCACAGTCTAAGCTCCCCTGACTTCTTCTTCACAAAGAGCACTGGCGCAGCCAATGGGGAGGTGGAAGGCCGTATAAACCCCTTCCGGAGATTCTTGTCGATGAAGTCCCTCAAAGCTGCCAACTCCGATTCCGACAGAGAGTAAATCCGGCCAACCGGCAATTTGGCATCGGGCACTAAATCAACCGGGCAGTCATAAGACTGATGCGGGGGCAACTGATCTGCCTCTTTTTCCCCAAAGACATCGGCATAATCCCCCAACTCTGCCGGTAGGTCCAGGTCCACAGGGGTAGCCACCTTCCCTGCACAGACATGTAGGTGATGGGTGGCACACTTCTTGCCAGGGAACTGCACTGTCTCAGACGACCAAATAATCTGCGGATCATGAGCCCTCAACCATTCCAAACCTAACACCACAGGAAAGTGAGAAACGGTAACCACATAGAACACAGCATCTTCCATATGCGGCCCAATACGCATGTGAAGGGGTCTGGTTGCAGCAACCACTAGGCCGGAACGAAGGAGCCGCCCATCAATCGTCTCCACCAAGACTGGCAGTGACAACTGCTGCTGGGGAATGGACCACTGCGCAACAAAATCCGAGTCCATGAAATTAGCAGTAGCCCCGGAGTCCACCAAGGCCTGGACCTCCAACGCTCCCTGACCAGGCACGAACACAGTCGCTGGTAACACAAGGTGTTTAACAAGAGTCTGCTGAGGTGGAGGTACTGGACCCATGTCCGAACGAGCCCGGCCTATGGAGCCCTCTAGGCCGTGCCCGGCCCGTTTCCCGCTGCCGCTTTGGGTGCCTTCACCGGACACTTGGCTGCCATATGGCCTGGACCACCATAATACAAGCAAAGGCCTTCACATCAGTGGCGATCTTTTTCAGCTTGGGTCAGATGGGGTCGTGCAGCCCCCAACTGCATTGGCTCTTCTGGAGGTGGTGCCAATGGTGTCACTGTCTTAACAGGTGCGGGCAAGGCCTCCGTCCGTCGTGGTGCCCGTCACTGCTGGAGTCTTGCATCGATACGGAGACACAGGTGCATGAGCTCCTGCAAGGAGCAAGGGCATTCAGTGCATGCCAGCTCATTCAGGAGTTTGGACGAAAGTCCCTCCTGAAATTGGTCCATAAGCGCCGCCTCGTTCCACTGCAGCTCCTGACAAACCAACTGAAACGTAGCAATGTAGTCTGTCAGCGAACCACGCTCCTGTCGCAATTCTCTCACCCGACGGTTTGTAGTCTGGGCCATAACTGGGTCCTCAAACATGGCCTTGAGTTGCTGGCAAAACTCTGCATAATTGTCCAGCAGCTGATTGGGCTGGGTCAGCACGGGTGTTGCCCAACGTGCTGCCGTTCCTGTCAACAGGCTTAGCACAAACCCCACCTTATCCCAGTCAGTGGGGAAATCCTCCGGCCGAAGGCTCATACATAACTGGCACTGCCCAAAGAACGATGGGAATTGTGCCTGTGAGCCATCAAACTTCTCTGGCACTGGAACAGGGTTTCTGCGGCGTGGCTGAGCTGCTTGCATCTGTGCAGTCAGGAGGGTCACCTGCTGTTTTAGCTGATCATTTTCTGCACAGAGCTGATCCACGGTCGCTCTACTTGGTCTGGAGGAGCAATTGGGAGTGGGCAGGGAACAAAATGTGATGACCCAGGACCCCGAACGGAGGCAAAGCAATTAGCTGGTCAGAATAATTGTCTTTGTAAGCACTGCCAACGTTCACCCAACAGCCCCCACATATACTGGCACAAGTTCAATAAAACAGTCAATGGAGTTAAACAGTTCTTTAAAGTAAAACAGATAACAAACAAAGTATGATCTTTTCAACGCCCAGCTTGCCTGTAACCTGCAAACTGCAAAACTGAAGACAGCAAGGAAAACTCAGCAGGAAACAAACTTGATCCAAAATACAAAGAGTCCAGGTACAAGAGCTCACATCACAAGAATTCACATTTGTTCCCGGCAAATGCCCCATCCCACAGCGTCTCCTTAAATCCCTACTCCCCAGGTGTGCCTTGTGAAGTGGGGCGTGATGCTCTCCTCCCGAGCAAGTGAGCCTGCCTCCGTTGTTCCCTCCTCTCTGCTCTCCTTGCTCTGGGATCAGGTGGGGAGGGGCTTTGCTCCTCGCTTGAGCTCTGCCTTCCCTGTTCCAAACTTGAAGGGCCCTGGCCTGCTTCAGCCTGTTCCTCCCCACAGTCCTCCGAAGCCACAGACACCCCCTCCCGGGCCTCAACAGGGAACTCCATGTCGTCCTCAGAGTCAGGCTCGGACGGAGGCATTACACCTACAGGCCCATCAATTAAGTGTTTCTGGTGTGGACAGGAGGGACATCGAACAGCAAACTGTCCAGTCCCCTACCCGTGACTACAGAGCAGACCGGAACCAGCAGTGAGAAGGAAACCTGCCCAGCGGCTGACGAGACAGAAATCCAACCGGGTCACGCAGGAACTTGTTGCCCAGATTACACCCACACAAGCAGGAGGACGCCGAGACTCCGCGTGGACCCACCCCTGCTCTACTCTCCTTTGACAGCGACGACAAAGGAGAGAACGACCCGATGGTGAGTCGACACGTCCCGCCTTTTTCACTGGCCGCCAAACTTATAATCCCTAATATGGGGGCACAAATGGACTTAAACCTGCTAATCGATTCTGGATGCACCCGATGCATTATTAGCCTGCCATTTGCCATGAAAATGGGCATACGGGCAAAACAGCTCTCCAAACCTATGAGGTTCAAGCAAGCTGATGACTCCCTGATGGGAGGGACTCTAGTCACACAATTAACTGAGCCCTTACACCTAGAAATAGGTGCGCACTGGGAGTTTATTCGCTTCCTGGTGGCCCCAAAAATGACTTGAGGCTGTGATCCTAGGATTAGCCTGGTTGGACAAATGGAAGCCATTTATCTTGTGGGAGAAAGGAATGAGAACTGTGAGACTACCTATAGGGACTAAAGCTCCCACCGATTCAACCGACGTTGCGGGATACCTTAGGCCACCCAATGAGCGGGCGCACATGGCTGCCTCGCCGCCACCAGGCGAACCACTCATCCCCAGCAAATACCGGGACCTAGTGGAGGCATTTAGTGAAAAAGAATGTGATGCCCTGCCCCCTCACAGACCCAATGACTGCTCTATCGAACTGGTGCCAGGAGCCAAACTTCCACGCCCGAGAATGTATGCTATGTCCCCCCCTCGAAATGGAGGAGATGCAGCGATACGTGAACAAAAACCTAGTGAGGGGGTTCATTGAATGGGCCAAATCTACCATGGGAGCCCCTGTGTTGTTCAAAGAAAAAAAGTGTGGAAAACAAATACACCCCCCCAAAGGACTTATTAACCCATCTGGCTATGGGGAGTGTCTTCACTAAATTAGACCTGAGAGAGGCATATTACTGAGTGAGAATAAAGGAGGGAGACGAGTGGAAAACTGCCTTCAACTGCCTCATGGGGAGCTATCAATTCAAGTTCATGCCTACAGGGAGCCCCAGCCGTATTCATGAAGTTGATTAATGAGGTCCTACATGATCACTTGTACAAAGGGGTTTTGGTGTATCTTGATATCCTGATATACAGCACGAATATGACTGATCACATAAAGCTGGTGAGAGAAGTGTTAAAGAGACTATTGAATGCCAAGCTTTATGCCAAATTGTCAAAATGTGAATTTCACCAAACTCGATTAGACTATCTTGGCTACAGAATTTCCAATGAGGGTATTGAAATGGATCCAGCCAAGGTGAAAGCTATGATCGAATGGCAGCCCCCAAAAACTCGCAAACAGCTCCAGAGCTTTCTGGGTTTTGCCAACTTTTATCGTCAATTCATCCCCTCTTTTGCCGAGATGGCCCTACCCCTTACAGAACTACTCAAAACAGGCAAAGGAGGAGGGAAGCCACGGCCGGGCCAATGACTAGCATGGACGATGGGCCGTCAAACAGCTTTTGAGAATGTAAAGAAACTATTTGCTGCTGAACCAATCCTAAAGCACCCTTGCCCAGGGGAGCCCTTTGTAATTCAAGCTGATGCCAATGATGTGGCAGTTGGAGCATTATTACTGCAAAAGAACAAAAGTGGGGTCCTGCAACCCTGCGCCTACACCTCTAAAAAATTTACTGAAAGCGAGCGGAAATGGGCAATCTGGGAGAAAGAGGCCTTCGTGATTAGGTGGGCGCTATTAAACTGGCGACACTATCTAGAAGGGAGCAAAGTGCCTTTTGAAGTATGGACAGATCACAGAAACCTAGAGGCACTGAAAACTCCCCACAAATTATCTCCAAAGCAAGTATGGTGGGCACAGTACTTTAACCATTTCATCTTCACTCTAAAGTACATACCGGGAGGAAAAAATTTTCTAGCTGATGCGCTATCAAGATTGCCCCAGTACAAAAGAGGTTAATGAGGCAATTATCTGCAGTCCACAAACTGCCGCTCAACTCACGCGTCGCAGAGTCCCTAATCCTGATGACCCTGTGGTGAAGAAAATAAAACAAGAGCTCCTGACCGATCAATGGTTCAAAGATAATCAAACCTCCCTAACATGCAGGGATGGCTTGGCCTACAAAGGGGGGAAACTATATTTCCCCAAGCCCTCCGTCTTAATGCTCTCAAACACAGCCATGATGTAAAACAGGCTGGACACTTTGGCTATTTAAAAACTCTACACCTCACCCACTGGGAATTTTGGTGGCTGGGGCTGAAACGGGATGTGGAAAACTATGTAAAAAGTTGTACTGTATGTGCCACAATGAAAAGAATCCCAGGGAAAACCCCTGGGATACTGCATCTGGTAGCAGACCCTTCTCAACCATGGGAAGAAATAGCTATGGACTTTATAGTAGACCTACCTGAAAGTAAAGGAAATACTGTCATATGGACTGTGATAGACCTGTTCTCAAAGCAGGCTCATTTCATTGCCTGCAAAGGACTCCCATCTGCCCAACGACTGACCAAATTGTTCCTGAAACATTTTACCGGCTACATGGTGCCCCTAAGCGAATAATTTCGGACAGGGGGGTGCAGTTCACAGCTTAGTTTTGGAGGAGTTTTCTTAAATTAATTGGATCATCTCAAGGCTTATCATCTGCTTTTCATACAGCCACCAATGGGGCTGCTGAATTTGCTAACAAAATGGTGGAGCAATATCTTAGATGCTATGTTTCCTACCAACAGCTGAACTGGACTGGCCTCCTCCCTTTTGCGGAGGTGGCATACAATAATTCTGTGCACAGCAGCACCGGCTACACACTTTTCAGAGTGGCCACAGGAAAAGAGTTCAGCCCAATACCTGAATACCCTCAGGTGCCCTCCGCTTTGCAGACACTTGACCAATGGGTGAGGGGGTGGGAAGAAGTTTGTAGAAACACGAAAACTGCTTTAAAAAAGACTTTTGAAACCTATAAAAATCAGGCTGATAAAAAGAGGGCTCCCCAAAGAACATTCCAAGTTGGGGAAAAGGTTTATCTGTCAACTAAATATTTACGCCTCAAATTACTCAGTAAGAAGTTAGAACCGAAATTCTTGGGGCCTTTTCCTATCGTAAGGATCATCAATCCGGTCACCGTAGAATTAAAACTCCCTAGACTTTTAGGGAGAATTCACCCAGTCTTCCATTGCAGCTTGTTGAAACCTTATCGGGGCTCCACTTTAAGACCTCCCCCTAAGAAGGCACCTGGGCCCCTCGTAGTTGCGGGACAGACCCACTATGAAGTGAAACGTATTCTTGACTCTAGGATTTTTAAAGGGAAATTGCAGTACCTAGTACAATGGAAGGGATACCCCTTGTCTGAAGCCACCTGGGTGAAATCCTGTGAGGTGAAAGCTGACAGACTCATGAAAAGGTTTCATGCGAAATACCCCAACAAACCGAAAAATAGCCCCTAACATATGCTTTTGTTTACATTCCAGGATCTGTTTTTTTTTTTGGTAAGGGGGGGGCGGATGTCAATGCTGCTAACATTGGATGTTCTTGCTCTGAGAAAATATGCAGAGCTGTGTGGTATTTTTAGAGTTAACTCAGATGACGCTGGGAGGGGAAGAGAAAGAATGTATGTGAGTAATTATATTAGATAGAAATCCCGCGCTGTAAACGGAAGAGAACCTTTACCCTTCAACCTTGTAGGAGAACGTGATTTATGACAGCAGATTGAGGGAGGAGAATTTAGATCTTAGCATCCCTCTTCATGCCGTGCCGACATTTTGTTAGATGAATAAAAGACTTTTTTAGGATAAACAATGCCTGGAAGTTCTTTGAAGTGTTTCATTAGTCGGAACGTTGACACTTAGCTTTATATACCTTAGTTAATGGGGCTAAGGACCCTGGGTTACTATGGTTCTTTAGTTTAAGCAGCAGATTCAGGCGGGCTTTTGCTCTAAATGTACTTCGTTGATGATGGCAAACCCAAGATCCAGTCTTGGAAAAGGTTACGCCCAGATATACAAAGGTGTTAACCTGTTCAATTGGTTCACCATCTAATTTCCACTTATGTCTCTGATGGTGTCTTCCAAACACTATTATTTTTTATTTAGTTTTACTAATCATTAGGGAGTTATCCTGACAGTAAGAGCTGAATCTTCTTAATAGCCTACGTAATCCTACTTGTGAATATAATAATAAAATCATATCATCGGCATAAAGCAATCTGTTACAGTAAGTATCTAGGATCATCGGCATACGTACCATGGGATCCTTCATTAACCCTGGCAAGTCATTGATATATAAACTAAATAATAATGGGGACAGGATACACCCTTGCCTTATCCCTTTATTTGTGTGAATCCTGTTAGTCAGAGCCCCATTAACCCCATACCGCACCCTCAAACAGGTACTTGTGTAAAGGGCTTTAATCAAAGCCAGGAGTCTAGGTTCTATTTTAAGAGATGTCAATTTACTCCATAGTACTTCTCTGTTTACCATATCAAATGCTGCTGTAAGGTCTATGAAAGCACCAAAAAGGGGTCTCCTCTTATAGGCATATTTGGCAATTAGATGGTTCAAGACAAAGCAGTTATCAATAGTAGAGCTTTGTCTAAAACCTGCTTGTTCTTCTGTGAGGATATTGTTTTCCTCTACCCAGATTTCAATTCTGTTCAAAAGGTACCTAGCATATATTTTTGCTGCAATATCAATCAGGCTAATGAGCCTATAATTACTAGGGTCCTTATTATTCCCTTTTTTATATATGGTGACAACTATTGCCATCTTCCACCCAGCTGGTATATGGCAGGTGTTATTTATGTGTGTAAAAAGACCTGCCAATACAGGACCCCACCAATTGGGAAATGTCTTGAATAATTCTGCTGGTAAAAAATCCTCACCTGGGGCTTTATTGCTCTTTAAACTTTTGATGATGGATTGTATCTCCTTTTCTGAGACTGGTGGCCAAGAGGGGGAAGTTCTAGAGTTTACTAAATCACTAAATCTCCAGAAGTGGTGAATGCTCCAACACTGGAAGTTTTTAAGAAGAGACTGGACAGCCATTTGTCTGAAATGGTATAGGGTTTCCTGCCTGAGCAGGGGGTTGGACTAGATGACCTCCAAGGTACCTTCCAACTTTTATTATTATTATTATTATTACTATTACTATTATTATTATTATTATTATTATTATTATTATTATTATTATTATTACTTAAAGACAATTTCTCTACCGGTTCCGTGGAAGCAAACAAACACTGATAATAATTCTCTCAGTCCTCAGCAGAGATTGGTATGTCAAATGCAAATCTCCGCTCCTTCAGGACACCTGCTACAGAATGCCAAAATATTACTGAGTTATGACTTCTGGCAGCCAACTCAAGTTCTGACCAGATTGAAATGGCAAAGCTTTTTTTCTTTAATGTTATAGTTTTTTTATATTCCCTTCTTGTGTGCAACATCTTAGCTTGTATATGGGCAGTAGGATTCCTCTGGGCAAGCCTCATGGCTGCCTTCAATTTCTTTTTCAGTCGCTGGCATTCAGGATCAAACCAGCGGGGTCTACCCACTCAGGCTCTTTTTGTAGTAGGTTTAGCTGTTAGATGTTTCTTCAGAATGTTACAGAGATTGGAGAATGCATTGAAGGCTGACATTCAGTCAGTAGTAGATGACTGGCTTGTTCTAGCCCACTTAATAGCATTCTCTGTTTTAAGGCATTCTAGTATTGCCTTAGTATCAACTTTGGCCCAAATTAACCTTTTATTTTGGGTCACCTCTACCTTTTTGGTGAGCCATCTATCAGCCATATTATATGGTCTTAAATCTGTGCGGCCTCACAGTGTCACACTTACAGGCTGGTGGTCGCTATTGTCACTAAGGTGTACTGTGACCTCCGAAAAGAGGTCAACTTTATCTCTAGACACACAAAAGAGATCCAGTACACTGCTTGAATTGGCCGAGTGGTATGTGTAAGGATATGTTTAATTCTTATCCTTATCTCCCAGAATTTGGAGATTACCCTTAAAAATTAAGGAAACTAGGAGCAGGCCAGCAGCATTACTTTTGCAGTCTCTCGAGAGCCACTGAGGATGGTTATCAAAAAATTCTCCTGGGACTCCCTTCTTCTGGGCGAGATCATACAAAGAGGGACCCAGCTGAGCATTCAAATCTAGTAATACCACTATGGACTGAGGGTGCAATACAGATATATCTTCTAGAATAACTTCCAAGCCCATCCAACATTCAGAGTTATAATACCAGGATGTGATTGGTGGGATATACACATTTACCAATATTAACTCACACTTCATATTCAAATTTAACAGCTAGGAAGTACGAATACTTATCTTCATTATATAGTTTCTCCCCCTGCCATTGCAACTCTTGCTTTCTAAGAATGCATAGCCCACCAGAGGGTCTCCTTTTGTTTTTTGGGCTGGGGAGGCCCATCCCTGAAAACCTGGCAGTTGTACTGGTTCATCCACTTCAGTTAACCATGTTTCTTGAAGGGCTATTACATCAAATCTAGGGAGAAAGCTCATTAGTCCACTATCGACCATCCCTTTCCAGCTGGCTACGTTCCAGGTCATCATCTGTATGGGCTTCTCGGAGGCAAGGTGGTCTGGCTTGGTTGATTGGCTAGATGGTAAAAATGCCAGATGTCAACTTGACATTAGAGCCGGGTCAATATCATCTATGCTTCCCATATAAACACAGTTGTTGTGAGGTTCGGTATTTCTTCTCGTGGGTTGCAGAACTTGTTGTTGCTCCTCTATATCTCGATTGCCAGTGTGCCTCTGCCCTTGCTCTAGGAATAATTTTTTTTCAAATGGGCAGGTACTCTGGCTTAAATGTATAAATGTAGATTTATGTCCATTTTTGGAGGGGCGTAGCTGAGAATTCATCTTGTAGGGAGATGTTGTGGGAACTTCTAAGTCAAATGAGGATGGAAGCTGGATTATATCCTTTGTGTTTGTCGGCTTAGGAGGCACTGTGTGATGAAGCCCTTTGTCTTTCAGTTGTTTCTCAGAGACACGGTCAGTCAGTGCAGTTACCCCACTGTCCGCCTATGTGACGCTACCTTTTTTTACTATTGAGGTAAAGGCAGATTGTTGATTAAATATATTGTCACAAGGTTGCACGATTAGTGGAGTCAAATTAAATAGAGGCTTTGCTGTAAATTGAGTTGTTGTCAGTGCCTCTTTTAGGTCATCCAATCTTTGAATGATATTAACTTGCTCAGGTTCTGGCAGTGCACTGAATAGATCAATCAGCATTTCTTCTGGCACATCTTCAACAGTTCCTGCAGCTGTGGGTAACTGTATATCGCTCGTTTGTCTTCTCAGGGTCAATTCAGTTGCAGCAGCCTCAGGCTTAGCAGTGTAAGGGCTGTTGCAGCCTGGATATAAAGCAACAGTTCCCTCTTGGTGACGCTGTTTCAGGAGTGAGCACACTTTGTCTGAGCTGAAAACCCTTATTGGGAATATTGAAAAGGTACTCAGAAAGGGCTTCATTTTAAAGAGCATGGAGGGAATTGTGGGCTGCTTAAACGATAGGAGAATTCTCATATATTGCCTTCTTGCTGACAGCCACTCTGCATGTAGAAGATCTATCAGAGTGAGTTCACAGCGAAGCAGCTGGCTCAGGGACAGCTTAACAGCTTCTCTATTACCCCAACACCCTCTATTCACTCTCTTGTCATAAATTTGTAAGGTAACCCGGTTAGTCTGCAGACTGTAGTTATATTGGTCATCTCTTAGGCCTTTACCTGATTGGATGTTTTCTCTATGAGTGTTCAGATTTTTGGAAGGAAGACAAGGGCCTTCTCTAGTTTCATTTTCTGAATTATCCATCCCATGTCTATCCATGGTTGTCCTCCCACGTCCTTCTGCAGTATTTGGCTGGCTCCTAACAAACTTTAAAAAAGATTCTTTCAAGCAGACAACCTTATTTATGACAGTTGATAAGAGTTCATATATTGCAGTGATGGCGAACCTTTTAGAGACCAAGTGCCCAAACTGCAACCCAAAACCCACTTATTTATCGCCGGGTGCCAGGTGGGGGTGGCCCACTGGATGGGCATGGCTGTGGTCATGGCACACTGGGTGGGTATGGCCAAGTTGGGTGTGGTCACCTCGATGTTGTTCATGGGGAGGGATGCCTGTGGGGCCGGGCAGGGTTGGGGGAGATCCAGGGGGTCTCTGGCAGATGGGCGGTGGGCAGGAGGCTCATCCTGAGGGGTAAGGTGAGGCAAGGCGAGGCAGGGTGGGGGTGCCATTGTTGCAGGGCAAGGTGAGGCAGGGGCCGGGGCGGCTACTGCCTGACACCATTGGCCCCCGCACATGGAGGCCAGCGAGCGCATGGGGGCCGACAGTGTCCGTCAGCAGCCACAGCCTGCCGGTCCGTCGACCAGCACACTCTGGGGCTCCGCAGCCTGCCACCAGCAGTTCAGAGAAGCCGCTCTGAGCTGGACGGCCGGCCGACAGCTGAGGAGGCGATGCAGTGGGTCGTGACCGGAAAAAGGAGAGCATGTGAGGCCAGGAGGGATGGGGGGGAGGGAAACCAGCCATGCTGGGATGCATCCGGCCACATGGGACCTCAGCGAGTTAGCAGGTGGCTGGTTGAAGAGGGACAGTTGCCATCTTCAGGGCATGGTGCGCATGCCCACAGAGAGGGCTCTGAGTGCCGCCTCTGGCACGCATGCCATAGGTTTGCCACTACTGAACTAGAAGGAAGGAAAATAGATATTTGCTATATTTGTGCAATAAGAGAAATAAGTAGGATGTAATAGATAGGAGCTAAATTATATCAGGTGATATGAACTGATATCACCTAATGTTGGGGAGATGCATATAAAAATAGGGATTCATAGGCTGGGGATAATTGTTTGTTAAACTCCAGTGAACAGTGATAATTAAAGGTGTGCAATATTTAGATCCACGTAGACCAGGTTAATTTGAATCTAGCGTGGGCACCCTAATTATAATTGGATGCTCTAAAGGAGCCAGGTCTTTCACTAGGTTTACAAAGGAACCACATGGGATCAGGGACATATATTTGAGTTAGGGAACTGATGCCAAGATGGTGACTGTCACCACCTCTTTACTGCCTTCTAACTCAGAAGGTGACCTTGACAAGTACTCAGAGATGTGTTGAGGCTATCACAGAAGCCAATTACAAAAGTCACTGAAGGAGAAACCCAGCTCTTGAATGCTGCATACAATCTGATCCAGTGCCAGCATTTTGTCAAAGGCCACCCATGTCCATGCAGAATGGGATCAAGTGTCACCCTCCTCAAATTTGCCAGCAATCCCTCAAAAGGATACAACTCACAGTTTGAGGACCAGAAGCAAGAACATATACAAAAATTGCAGGAGTATTAGTTTATGAAGTATGCTTAGGAAAGCGTTTGGTAATATTGTGTTTGAAAAGGTGTAAGAGGTGACAATGTGCAAATCTGGGAAGTGGAGTGAGGCTTTATGCCAGGCAACAAATGTGCAGAATCTATTTTTGTTGTTCAGCAAATCATAGATAACTAGAAGAATGTGTGAAAGAAAGTTTATTCTACATTTGTCAATTTGGAGAAAGACTATGATAAAGTATATAGACATGAATATGGCCTGTACAAATATGGAGTTGAAGATCCGGTGCTATCTGTGGTAAATGGAAATATAGCATATAAATGGAATATTTACTGAATAGATCAATGCTAAGCAGGAAGTAAAACTTGGATGTTTGTCACCCTTTGGTTATTGAATGGATTTATGGATGATTGTTTAAGAAATGCTTAGGATGTCATTAGAGATGCCTTGGTTGGGGATGTGAAGCTATGTGTATTTTTGGATGCAGATGATATGGTATAGTTCAGTGATGGCGAACCTTTTAGAGACTGAGTGCCCAAACTGCAACCTAAACCCCACTTATTTATTGCGGGGTGCCAGGTGGGCGTGGCTGTGGTGGTCATGGCAGATTGGGTGGATGTGGCCAAGGTGGGTGTGGCCACTTATTTATTTATTTATCAAATTTGTATGCCGCCCCTCTCCCGAGACTCGGGGTAGCTCACAACAACAATATAGGTACACATAAAATTTTTTAATAACAATGACAACAGCCAAACCAAAGATCCATACATACAACATTCAAACGCACAATCAAGGATGGAAGCACATTCCTCGGCCCAGGGGTAGAACACAGTTCATACCCCCCAAGCCTGTCAGCACAAATAGGTCTTCAAAAGCTTCCGGAAAGCTAGGAGGGAGGAGGCAGTATGAACCTCCGAGGGGAGCTGGTTCCAGAGGGCTGGGGCAGCAACGGAGAAGGCCCTTGTCCTAGGACCCGTCAGATGACACTGTCTGATGGACGGGACCCGTAGGAGGCCAGCCCTATGCGCCCTAACTGGTCGCTGGGATACATGAGGCTGAAGACGGTCCCGCAAGTAACCTGGTCCATTGCCATAAAGGGCTTTATAGGTCATAACCAACACTTTGAATTGTGTTCGGAGACCAATTGGCAGCTAGTGCAGCTCACGAAGGGCTGGAGTGGTATGAGCATGTCTTGGAAGACCCAAGACAGCTCGCGCAGCTGCATTCTGGACAACCTGCAGTCTCCGGACATTCTTCAAGGGTTGCCCCATGCAGACGCGATCAATGCGGAAAGATACTGAGATCTTGCCGCAGTGATCGCTTCCAAATAGGTCTTAATATAAGCTCTCATTTGGTTCGATCAGATTCGGATCTGCTTACCTTCCATTGCTTCTCTAGACGTCTCTTCTGGCACTTCATCCCCCTTAGTTCCTCGGTAAACCAAGGAGATCTCCTGGGTCTGCTACCACAGAGAGGTCGCAACGGTGCAATCTGGTCTAGAGCCCCCGTAGCGGCCATATTCCAAGCCGTCACTAGGGACTCCGCCGAACTGTATATGAGCGAATCCGGCGATTCCCCAAGCGCCCTTTTGAAAACTTCAATGTTGCTCGTGGGGTGGGACGCCTGTGGGGGGTGGGCAGGGTTGGGGGAGATCCAGGGGGTCTCTGGCAGGTGGGGCGGTAGGCAGGAGGCTCGTCCTGAGGGGTGAGGCGAGGCAAGGTGGGGGTGCCATTGCCATGGGGTAAGGCAAGGGCTGGGGTGGCTGCTGCCTGACACCATCGGCCCCCACACACAGAGGCCAGCGAGCTGCAGGCCGCCACCAGCAGTTCAAAGATGCCACCTCTGAGCTGGATGGCCGGCTGACAGCTGAGGAGGCGATGCAGTGGGTCGTGCCCAGGAAAAGGAGAGCATGCGAGGCCAGGTGGGATGGGACGGGGGGAGGGAAACCAGCCGTGCTGGGATGCATCCGGCCACGTGGGACCTCGGCGAGTTAGCAGGCAACTGGTTGAAGAGGGACAGTTGCCATCTCCAGGGCATGGCACGAGTGCTCACAGAGAGGGCTCTAAGTGCCGCCTCTGGCACGCGTGCCGTAGGTTCACCACCACTGATATATTGAGTTAACAGTTTGAGCCGTAAGCAAACATTGTCTAGAGAGAAAATCTGTCACATTTTCCCCCTTTAAATTTATTATATCTCCCTCCTGTGCAAAGAGGGCTGCTGCTGAGTTCCAAGAAGGGGAGCAATTGTCCAAGAAGGAGGACAATTCTACATGCTGTTTGCTTTCCAGTTCGGTTTGTAAGTCCCATTCCAATGAGTCACATAAATTAAATTTATCTGATAAGGCGACTGCAGATGAATTACTTACTGGAACAGACTCTCTGTTTGCAGTGTAATCTTCCATTTTCTGCTGCTTCAGTGGCTTGGATGAACTCGCTGCTGCAGAGTGCTGTCTCTTTCTCCTTTTCCCCATTCTTAGTAATCCTGGCTTGTAGAATTGTTAAAATGTAGGTTAAAAAATGGTGGCCTCTCCAGTAGTTAAAAAGAGTTAAAAGTAGATTAAAATAGGTTAAAAGTGGGTAGATTAAAAATGCAATGTTAAAAAGGGTTAAAAAGTTAAAATAAAAATAAAATAAAATAAAAGAAGGCTTTTGCTTTTGGAGGAGCTCCTTACAGCCTTTGCTACCTGTCCACCATCTTGGCTCCGCCCCCCAGTTTCTTCTTGAATTTCTTGTTTTTTTTCAGTGCTATTGTGCTGGACTGGGCTTTTGTGATCATATTTTTCAGAGTTTTCCATGCTTCTTGAGTTGTTTTCCCCTTTAGGATTTTCATCCATGGAATGTTTCTTAGGCTGTCTCTGAGTTGGAACATATTGGCTGGAATATGTTCTCCTGCTTGTGTTTGCATTATATTGAATTCCAATGTGACATGATCACTCTTGTCCAAGGTTCCAGCAACTTCAACTCCCTCTATCACTTCTTCTCTATTAGTAAGAATTAGGTCCAGTATAGCTTTTCCTCTAGTTCCCTCCTCTACCTTTTGGATGACAAACTTGTCAGCTAAGTTGGTTAGAAATCTGTTTGATCTCTCACTTGCTGCAGAGTTTGTCTTCCAGTTGATGTCAGGGTAGTTAAAATCTCCCATTACTACTGTGGTATGTTTCCTACATACATTTGTTAATTGATTAGCAGAGAGTCTATCTATTTCTTCTGCTTGGTTGGGTGGCCTGTAGTATACGCCTATGGCAATGTCATTCTTTTTTCCTTTTATATTGAGCCATATGGATGCTAGGAGGTTTTCATCTTTGGTTTTGTGCATTTCTGTATATAGTGCAACTCCACCTCCTCTTTTGTTAGGTCTGCTTCTTCTGAATAGTTTGTATCCTTCCATCAGTACATTCCCGTCATGAGTTTCATCCCACCAAATTTCAGTAATGGCAACTATATCATATCTGCCTTCATGTACTAATACTTCAGGTTCACTCTATTTGTTCCCTAAACTTTGAGCATTAGTTTATAGACATTTGAGTCCTTTATGGGTCTTGGTTATATTTCTCCTACTTTGTAACTGGGATTTCCATCCTTCCCATCACTGTCTACTTCATTATGGTTTTTTTTAAATTTTCTTTCTCTTTACTCCCTACCTGCTTATATGATTAGTTGTCTAGTGGTTTTTCTTGGAATTAGGTTCTAAAGGTCGTGAAGATTGGCCTCCCTCCCCCCTTAATTTTAGTTTAAAGCCCTTTTGATAAGATGAGCCAGTTGTTTTCTGAATATATTCTTTTCAGTTCTTTGAGGTGCAGTCCATCCCTTGCCAGTAGCCCTATCATATAGTTAATGCAGACCATGGTCTAGAACAGGGCTTGTCAACCGGTGGTATGCATACAACTTGTGGTATGTGACCACCTGGCTGGTGGTACGCAGTGTCACCTTCCTCCCCCCCCGCAGCGTTGCCTTCCTCCCCCCCACTCCGCTCCTTCCCACCTCACTTGTTTGTGGAAAATATGCTGCTTGGCGGCAGCCTGCACAAACTTTACCGAATGTGCCCTGCAGGAGGCGCATGAAGAGCGCAGGCGCAGAGCAAGACCCCACCCTCCCCAGGGACTCATTGTGCAGCAACTGGTTTGACTTCTCATCAGCGGAGGCTGCTGCAGCGCTGAACTCCCATGCCCATCAGCTGGCAACCCCCCGAACTTGCGCTTGTCAGCTGGGAGGTCTGGCCCCGGCGCCGGCCGCCAGTCTCCTTTGCCACCCCGCACGTAGTCCTCGACCCCTCCCCCAGCCCGTTCATGTCGAGCCCACCGGGGCTTGACAGGGAGACAGGGAGGGAAGGAGGAAAGGACTCCTCCTCCTCTCCTAAGGTTCAAAGCATGATCAGCTTCCCAAGGGCGCCACAATCCCAATTCATGTGTTTCTGCCGTACCTCCTCGGCGCTCCCAGGAATGGGGCGGGCGGAAGAAAGCTTGGCTAGGCTAGGCAAAGAAAAGCCATGGAGCCACGAGCTCAGATTGCAGGCAGGCCAGGGCAGGGCGTGAAGAAGGGGATTGGGGGAGAGGAAATGCCAAGCTTGTCCTCGCCTCTCCCAAGAACCTCCTGCGCCACCTCACAGGAACACCTGGTTTCAGATTTACACCGCAAAAGTTTTTCTCACACAGAGGAGAGAGGAAAACCAATTGCGGAACACTCGGGAATCCCTTGCAAGGCACCATGTACCTTGGTGCTTATTTCCTAATGCCTTCCCCCCATGTTTTCTGCTCCACCCCGAATTCGCCTCCCTTCCACTCTCCTTACGCAGCCATCTATGGTCTTAATACAGCCCTAAGTCTGTCTCGCTTTCAACACCCCCTAAAATTCTTCATTCAGGCAGGCTTCCAGAATTCGGCTGGCAGGATGCAGGTAACCCCTCCCCCTGTCCTGCCGCCTCCCACGGCGCCACTCCGCGTCCCGCACCTCCGTGTCTCAAGCCTCCGTGGCACAGAACTGCTGGCGTTATGCTTGGGCGGAAGACTTTTTCTTTAACAGATGGGGCAGGTGGGTGCGACATTCGCGGGCAGGCAGGATCCCGCCTGCCGAGCCGCCGCCTCTCCATCGCTCTCCACGCCAGCCGGCTCCGTCGCCAGACCTCCCAGCTGACAAGCGCAGGAGTTCGGCGCTGCAACGGCCTCCCCTTCGCCCTCCGCACCGGCCAAAGCGTTGCCTGACGTTCAAGCTGACGGGCGCAGGTCCGGGGATCGCCAGCTGACGGGCACAGGAGGTAGGCGCCACGGCGGCCTCCCAGCCGCCTGCTTCTTTGGCTGGAGCAGTTGCCAGGGCTTGCATGGTCCCCAAGGGCCGCTGATGCGCTCCCCGCCGCCGCCGACCATGCAAGCCCTGGCAACTGCTCCAGCCAAAGAAGCAGGCGGCTGGGAGGCCGCCGTGGCGCCTACCTCCTGCGCCTGTCAGCTGGCGACCCCCGAACCTGCGCCCATCAGCTGGAACGTCAGGCAACGCTTTGGCCGGTGCGGAGGGCGAAGGGGAGGCCGCCGCAGCGCCGAACTCCTGCGCCCGTCATCTGGTGACCCCCGGACCTGCGCCCGTCAGCTGGGAGGTCTGGCGACGGAGCCAGCTGGCGTGGAGGGTGATGGGGAGGCGACGGCGCGGCGGGCGGGGTCCTGCCTGCCCACGAATGTCGGGCCCAGCCGCCCCATCTGTAAAAGAAGAAAGAGAGGGATAGAGAAAGAGGAGAGGGAGAAAGAGGGAGACAGAGATAGAAGGAGGGAGAGGGAGAGAAAGGGAGAGAGAAAGAGAGACAGGGAGAGAGAAAAAGGGAGACGGAGAGAAAGGGAGACAGAAAGACGGGGAGAAAGGGAGAGAGGGAGAGAGAAAGAGACGGAGGGAGAAAGAAAGGGAGAGAGAGAAAGAGAGAGGGAGAGAGAGAAAGAAGAAGGAGCGAGATTAAATTAGTAACATGGTTGTTCAGTGAATCTGGTTTCCCCACTAACTTTGCTTGTCACAAGGTTGCAAAAGGTGATCACATGACCCTGGAACAATGTGACCATCATAAATAAGAATCGGTTGCCAAGCATCCGAATGTAAATCACATGACCCTGGGGATGCTGCAATGGTCATAAGTGTGAAAAATGGTCATAAGTCACTTTTTCCAGTGCCGTTGTAACTTTGAACAGTCACCAAGCAAACTGTTGTAAGTTGAGGACTACCTGTACTTTATCACTTTTTTCCATTTTTTTTGTCATCAAGCTTTTGACACCTTGCTGGCTGACTGGTGGTACTCAAATGTTGCCATATTCTAAAAGTGGTACAATCGGTGAAAAGGTTGAAAAGCCCTGGTCTAGAAAGCTGAAGTTCTGTTGACAACACCAGTTTTTTTAAGCCAGTGGTTCATTTCTATATCAACTATATCATATCTGCCTTCATGTTCTAGTACTTCAAGTTCATCCTGTTTGTTCCCTAAACTTTGAGCGTTAGTGTATAGGCATTTGAGTCCTTTATGGGTCTTGGGTATGTTTTTCCTACTTTGTAACTGGGTTTTCTATCCTTCCAATCACTCTCTACCTCGTTATGTTTCTTTTTTCCCCCTTCTTTCTCTTTAGTCTTTACTTCCTTATGTGACTGGTTATCTAGAAGTTTTTGCTTGGAATTAGGTTCTAAGGGTCATGAAGATTGCCCCCCTCCCCCTGAATTTTAGTTTAAGGGGGGAGGGGGGTAATCTTCATGACCATACAATTATTCCAAGGATAATTTATTTCAGCTATCCCTAAGGCACTAACTTAATTTTCTCTTTCTTTTTCTAGATAAAATGTTCAGCTATTGAATGGCAGCTTTCTTCCTGTGAACTGCTGTCGATGTCTTCATGGTATAAAACCAAAGTTCCATGACCTACACGTGCTTTTGTGCTCTGCTCCCCCAAAACAGACATGAATTAGTTAGTTCCAGCTATTCATCTTGTTTCAAAGGAATTACTTCACTAATATTCTGGAATACAAGGTGCTCAATGAATCGGGAGCCCCCATGAATGAAACAGCCAGCTCTTGCCAGCAGATGGCTAAAAATTGCACCATACATGTAGCAGGGATGGCACAGGAGGACAGGGGTCAAGTACCACCCACTTTCTATCATGGTGTCAGCCAGGAACTTGATTTGTCCACCAGGGTGTACAAAAGGGAGTCTGGGAGTCCTTATTCTGTACTGGTGGACCCAAAAGCATGTAAGCCACATCTCCATGAAAGAGAGGAGCAGCCATATTTCAGGGAGGACAGAATAGTAGGAGAGGCTCAAGCTGTGAAAGAAGACAGGGAGAACTCTGACGACTTGCAGGAGGAGGACGAGGAAGAAAATGAAGTGACTTACAAAAGGGAGCAGATAATAGTAGAGGTAAACCTTAACAACCAAACATTAAATGTATCAAAAGGGGAGAAGGGGGTCCCCTCCCAATCCAAAGAAACTGCTGTTCTTAAGACCAGCAGTGAGGAAGAGGAGGGTGACAGTGGGGAGGAAGTGGCCACTGAAGACAGTAATGATGAAGAGGAAAATGAGAGGCAGAAGAAAAAAAAGCAAAGAGAGGAAAATGATAGTGTTGCACAAAGGAGGACAAGGAGAGCTGCATCTACTGCAGCCACCACATCTTCTCCTACTTCCAGAGCTACAAGGGGCCGTAGAAAGAGCGTTGAGCCCCCCAAGCGTAAGAAGAAAGCTGCAAAGGAGCCCAGGGCACCTGTGCAGAAATCAAAGTGTGAAGAAAAGGAGACTTTGACCTGTGAGAAGTGCCCCAGGGTGTTTAACACACGCTGGTATCTGGAGAGGCACATGAACATTACTCATAGGCGCATGCAGATCTGCGACAAGTGTGGGAAGAAATTTGTTCTAGAAAGTGAGCTCTCCCTTCATCAGCAAACAGACTGTGAAAAAAACATTCAGGTAGGTTCTCTCACTGGTTTGCCAGATTTCCCTACCTTCTGCTGTCCCGTGGACACTTTGCAAGGGGGGAAATCCTTTGAGGAAGACAAGTTTCCAAGCTTTTCTACTTTCAACATTTTGTCTTGCATAGTCAAGGAAATTGACCTACACAAATGTGGGGAGGAGAGGGAATAATGCCTCTACGCAATCTCGCAGAAGAAATGGAACATCGGGTACTAAACATGCACACATATTATACACTGGTTAGCATTACATGGAAGATAAAGGTACATTCTGCATTTTGCAATAATTAAAAAAATATTCAGCCATTGAGCAAGACGTGACAGAAATGCAAGACTAATTTGTAATAATGAAATTGTGTAAATCTATTTAGCTATAAATTGTTTAGGAAATATATGAAGCAATGGGTCATCTCATTTAAACTAAACAACTTGTACTTTTCAGTAAATGTAAGAAACACATTGATCTGTAAGTTTGTCAAATACCTGTTTGCTGTTTAGCATACTATGGACTGTTAGATTTTGAAATAATTATTTATAAATGGGAGGGTTACGTTTGGGGACCAAGAGCTATATTCCTGCAGAATCTTTTTGGAACTGCATGAATGGGTAGAGCTGGGTGAACAAGGAATAGAACATTCAGCCAAGAAAAACAAGCTCAAACCCATTCACAGTCTCACAGTTTAGGAAACAGTATTTTAGCCTTCCCATTTTGCCTATCTTATCAGAGATTTTCTTGTACCTATTACCAACATATATCCAGGATGTTCATAAAGATTGTTATGAGAAAATGCTTTTCTTCTGCCTCCAGATGTCTGGAACAGAAGTGGGGGAAGGGAGGTTAACTAACCATAATCATGATGGAGGCAAAATATGGACTTCATGGCCACTAGTAGCAGATTGGAAACAACAGTTTCATAGCAGAACAGTTAGCAAGAAAACAGTTCTGGGTTTCATGATTATACCGAAAGTAGTTGTGAATTATACACAGGTAGCTCTGAATGAACTATTTTATCTAAACTATTAGATAAAATACTTCATTTTTACATGTAATTTATTCAGTTTAGTTCTTGCAATGAAACTGAATAAAGTATAATCAGATAAATGTCTAAGAAATTCACATACTACAGTAGGTGTTGTATAGAGAGGCCATAAATGGATTTATAGATCAAAGTGATAAGCTTTTCGGAGCAAGTTCCCTTTAAAAAAGCAGTTTTTTGGTCATTTCCCTACAGCATCGGAAGTTGAATTCAAGTTAGTGGGTTAGCTAATTAGCAAGAAGAACCTATAGCTTATTCCTCCTGAGATTGTTGGTCCTGAAATGATAGAGAATGAACATATCCAAAAATCTTTGGATGAATATAAATGAAGAATCCTTATGCGTAAGTTCAGCATATATGTATGTTTAATAAATGGATCAGCCAGATGTTGCATTTGCAGCTACAAACTTGATAGCATTTATACTTTTTATTGTAAGCAACTTTGATCTTCTAAAAAAATATTTTAAATAAATATGATATAGGAATACAGAGTAACCTTCAAATTCTCCTTCTGTGGGTTTGAACTTTATCTTTTGCCTATTAGCTATGAAATGCCCAGTATGAATTAAAGGACAAGTGGTCCTCAACTATGTGAATGGTTTGTAGTTGCTTCCTTCAGTTCACTCATTGTAATTTCTGGGATTGTGCAGTGGGATTTTGGTTTACTATACTGTTATTCCAGGTTCTGATTTTTCTGTCTCTTCTGTAAACTGTGATATTTTTGACACACATGTAAAGCCAGTGGATTAAGACACAGTATTTCCTCCTGCTGCTGCTCGGTTCAATTTTGTCAACAGTTCCAGTTCCTTATTATTCCCCTGTGTCAGCTTTAACAATCCTCTGGTCCAGAATTCTGTTACGCCCTTGAAACTGGAATCCACTTCTGTCTTCCAACTTGAATGGAAAATGATAAAGAGTATCATGTCAGATGACCCTAACCTGCATTTTGTAGTAGGTTTATTATTTTTAGAGTGCTTTGGAGTAACTTAGAAATCTTCATTGATCTTATATTTTTTCCTATTAAATGGGTTGTTTAAAATTTTATTTTGAGGCTTCCGGTTTTGCGCAGTTAGCGCGACAGCCAAGGGATCGCGGGTCTCCGCACCCTACGGCTGATTTCTCTCTGCTAGGGGACCCTAAATGGGCCTGAAGTCACCCCAGAGAGGACGAAGAAGGAGTGCCCTGTCGACCGTGGAGAGATGGTGGTTGATCCGGTCGGCTGGGGAAAGTCCTCCAGAAACCAGCAGAAGAAAAGCTAGCTTCATTCCAGAGTCTAGCCCAAGCTACAAGCAGCCTAAGCCAAAAAGCATTAATTTAAGCTTGATCATAAACAACGTGATTGGAACTGGATAAGAACATCGATTTTCTCTCTTCTACTTGATAATTGATTTCCTGGGGAAAAAAACCCAAGAAGCAAAATCCTCCGAAAGTGAGAAGGAGGGGGAGCTTTGACATAAGGAAGCGGCGAATTAAACTTTTATGGGGGACAGGACTTTCACTTTTGCACCCTTAGCACATGGCTGCGGGAGAGCAGACCTCCGCTCCTCACGGCTAGTTTTGTCCTGCCAGGGGGACCCTAGATGGGTCCAAAGTCGCCACGAAGAGGTGACTGTGAAGGAGGGGCACCCCATTGACCACAAAATGACGGTGGTCACTTCATTTGATCCGGGGGAAGCCCTCCGATCCGACAGGAGAAAGGCTAGCATGAGATCAGCGTCTAGCCCAAGCTACTTGCAGCCGAAGTCCCAGAGCACGAACCTGAACATCGGTGAACAGCGTGCTTGGAATTGGTGAGAGTATTGATCTTCTTTCTTCTATCTACTAATTGAATCGTTGAGAAAGATCCCCAAAACAAGAAAACCTCCGGAAGTGAAGGGAGGGGACTATATCCCCATTCCCTTATAGACGGAAGTGGCGAATTAATATTAAGGAGGAAAGAGATATATTAAAATTCAATTTAAAATACTACAGTCTGGACAAATTTGGGAACTAAAAAATTATACCCTAAAAAGGTTTTGATGGAATTATAAAAATATATAACAAAAATAACCTTTTGATTGAAAAAAAACTGGAAAAAAATAACTGCTGACATCTAGTGGAGAATCAGAGCATAGAATACTAACAATAAGGACTCAGAAATTGGCAGAATGCCTAGAAATAAAGAAAAAGCTGTTCCTTTGAATTGCAAATAACCTTGAAGACAGCTGGGAACAAAGGAAGAGCCAGCTATGAGAGTAAAAAGTGTCTGAAACAAAAAGAAAAAAAACACCTAGACTGTTGCTTAAATCTAAAAACTGTTTATGGAAAAGAAAAACCTTGGCTTTTGGCTAATCTTTTGGAGGAGAATCTACAGGAAGGATTTAAAGTGGCTTAACATACTGAACTGTAATTTTGACTGACTGATAAATTGACTCTTGAATTAAAACATTGATGAAAGATTATTTGAAGGGGGAAGACAACATGGATATCACGTACGTATCAAAAAATGACAGGACACCACATTCAATATTTTCTCCTGAAGGACTTAGCCTGGAAAATCAAGGGCCTCCAGAAGTAATACTTCAAGGCAAGATAAACACTTTCCAGGAGGAAATATATGTAATGTTAGGACAAATACAAATGACAATAGACTCAAACCACGAGGAAATTCGAAACAACTTTGATGATTTAAATAAGCATATTTCCAATCTAAAGCTACAATTAAAAAACACCCAGGAAATAACAATGAATGAACAAATCAGATAACAGACCACAAATTAGAAGAATATGATCAAACTGATGAAATGACAAATGAAAAGAATTACACAAAACAGTTAACACAAACAGGGGGGGAAAAAATCTGTTTTTTATAAATAAATAAATAAATCTACAAGATTCTGATACAAGAAAAATGGAATGGACTATAGAATTACCAGGAGAACCCTCAAAGTTTGGGAGACAGAAAGTATTCATCTTACTTACTTCATCTTTTGTATTCCCAACAACATTTGCAAAAACACAGGAACCGCCGGGTAAGCGGATTACATCAACTTGGAAAACTACTCCGCAAAAGAAGAAGACCAGAGACAGATACAAGAGATTTGACTCGCCCTACCAGATGGACTATTACGTGAACAAACATTTGTTTGAATATGGCTAAAAGAATAGAGAACTTTGAACATAAAGGGGCCCTATAACAAGAAGGATAAGAGATTTAAGTAATATAGTATGTTCCATAATACATGAAATGTAAAAATAGTAGGTTGATGTAACTTTGATTAATATAAGTGAAATATAAACTGATTAAAAATGATGTTATACCTAGATATTATAAGATAGATAAAAAGTATAGTATTTTTATAATGCATGACATAAAATATTGGGAGGATGTACTTAAATGGGAAAATTTGGACAGTTAGATGACTAACATATGAAGAAATTATGACTGATAAGAATTGGATTGAATATAAGGGAAATTAAGCATAAACAAATTTACGAAAATAGGATGTATGCTGAACTAATGAGATGATGGTTATAAGAATAATATAAACTGAAAGAGATTATTATTATCTAATATCTAATCTTTTATATATTGAAAATATTAAGAATTATATTTTGGTTAAGGTTGAAGAAGGAGAACATAAATGGGAGAAGGGAAGATCAAAGAAATATATCATTAATTAATATACTAATTATGGAATTATCAAACTTAATCATTATTGTTAATTATTATTGTCTTTTTTTTCTTGTTAAAATATAAACCAAGACAACGCGTTGTACACCAGGCACTGGAGATTGTTATAGTTAAAAACCAATAAAATATAAACTTTTATGGGGGACAGAAATATATTGAAATGAAATGAATATAAGATTTAAATCTGGATAAGTTTGAAATTGGTGGAATTTGTTAAGATTTTCTTTTCAAAAGATTATTGAAAACAGAAGAAAGTAATTGTTTGTTTTGAAAATTGAAAAAACGAACTGGTGCTGACATCTAGTGGTGGAGGAAAATATACAACTGTAGTTGCTCTAATACAGGAACTGACAGAAAGCCCAATAAAAAATATCTTGTTTTTGTGACCTTCAACATCTTAACTAAACAGAGAACAGCTGCAACAAAAAGAAAACATGTTGGGCTATTTACAAGGCAAGAACTATAAACCTTAGGGGGAAAAATTGACCTTCCTGGATTATAAATACTTATAGAATTGTGACTTTAAAGCTGTTTGCAGAGAAACAAAAACTTTGATTCTTGGCTATCATGGAATATCAGAGACCTGCAGAAAGAACATATCAAGAAAAACAAACACCTTTCAGGAGGAAATGTATGCTATGAAGCAACTAATTCAAACGACAATGATTGCAAACCACGAGGAAATTAAAAACAACTTTGAAAATTTAAATGAACACTTCAGTTTAACCTTACAACAAAAAAAGTCTCAGAAAATAAAAATAGAGAGTGATCAGATAAAGCAGACAACTGAATATAAACCAGAGGAAAGAGATTTAAAGATGGAACTCAACGATGGAAGGAATTATGATTTAACCCAGGCAGAGAAAAACTTGCAGGAAGTATTGGACATGGAAAAGATAACCTACACTTCAAGATTGCAAAATAAGTCTGAGGACAAGAAAAAAGATTCGACAAAATGGATTACAGAGTTGTCAGGAGAACTACGAGAACTTGAGAGACAAAAAATGATAAGAGAAATTAAGAGAGAAAGAAATAAAAAGATTTTCTATGAATAAGAAGGGGCAAAACCCACAAAAACATTTTACTGTATTTGTCTCTTGTACCTACGACAACATCTACAAGACTATGGGAAGACTTTTTGGTCCAGCGGAGCATACTGATTAGGAAAGATGTTTGGCAAAAAAAAAAAAAAAAGGCTAAAGTTAGAATTAAGAAATTGGATGATGGGACCTATCAGATGGAATATTTAAAGATTAAACATTTGTTTGAAGATGGTTAAAAAAATAGAAAAATTCTGGATATAAATGTATTTTAGTTTAAGAGGGACAGGCCCCTCAAGTAACATAGTATTTTTTATTTACTTTTTTATTTCTTTTTTTATGATATGAGAAATATAAAAATGTTGGGATGGTTTATATGAGGGAAAGGTTTTAGATATTTAAGTGTAATTGATCTTGAGAAAATCTCAATTGATAATGCTCTGAATAGATTCAAAAGATTAGATGATTGGCTTTATTAGATGGAATATTTAAAGATTAAATATTTATTTGAATATGGTTAAAAAGAATAGAAAAGTTTTAAATATAAATGTATTTTAGCTTAAAAGGGATATGTTTTTCAAGTATATTTCCTTTTTTTCTTTTCCTTTTTAAGATATGAGAAACATAAAACTGTTGGGATGGCTTGTATGAGGAAAAAGATTTAATACTTAAGTGTAATTAACTCTGAGAAAATCTTAACTGGTAAGAATGTTTTGAACATTGTGGGGAAAACAAATCTAAACAAGAACTTTGAAAACAGGATTTATGATGAGGTAATTAAGATAATTACTTAGAAAAGAAGCTTTTTATTGATGTGGTTGTTAAATGCTAGAAAAATGTTTATATTCAATTGTTATCTATCAAAATATTAAGAAATGTACTAATTTAAGGTTGGAAAAAGAATATTATTGGAAGAAGAGAAAATCAAAGAAAGCTACTATGTGGATTATGGAAGTATAGAAATTAATTGTTATGGATTGTTTTTAAATGTAAACCCAGACAACACACTGTTTACCAAATATTAAGGTGAATTTGTTAAAAAATCAATAAAATATATTAAAAAAAATAAAATTATAGTTTGCTAACTTATTCCTATATATTTTGTACAACCTCAATGACTGATAACATTCTAGTTTTGTGGCACAGAATTTAAATTTGGGGACAGAGTGAGCATTACTTTGTTGTATAAGTGGTTTGCTAGAGTTTATGGTAAGATGTAGTGATGACTTTTTGCACTGAAGAATGATACAAATTACATAATTTATATTTTAGTTTTGCTTTGTTTCACTGTCTTATTCTACACAAGATGAAACTTAATTAGAATGGGTCTCCAACCCCCGGGCCACGACCCGGTACCGGACCGTGGCCTGTGTGGAACCGGGCCGCACAAGTAGTGGGTGAGTGCGCGCAGTTCCATTTGCATGAGCAGCTGGCTGTCACGCAGGAAGCTCCATTTGTGTGAGCACAGGCACGGTCACCTGCTGCTTGTGTAAATAGAGCTTGCAATGCAAGCGCATGCGCATGCTGCTTGCGCGAAACCATCCCCTCTCCCCCCCCACTGGTCCGCAAAGCTGGAAAGGTTGGAGACACCTGAATTAGAAAGTATCCTTTCCAACTAAAATCAGTCATTAATGCAAAATCACATTACTTTATTTATATATGATCTGCCATGAGTTTGGGTAGAGGGAAATGTATTATTTCATTTTCTCTTATTTCCCATCCATAGTCTAACTTCCTGCACTCCAAATAAGAAAAACATTTGTTTCACTCTGAGTAACATATTCTAAATATTCACAGCAATATACTTCCTAGATGTGCTATACAAATGCGCTATTTTGGATATCAAATATCATTTTCAAGCTGCTAGGCCTAGTTCTGTGTCTAAATCCTTCTCCAATATCATTGCTCATTCCACCTGTGCGTCCGTGTGAAGGGCTGGTACAATCTGGATGTTGCTGCTGATTTGCTCTTGAAGCAGCAGGTGGCACTGTAATCGCATGATTATTCACTTTCTTAAAACTTGTATCTGTGGTTTTAGTGACATTAGAATGAAGTGAGTGGCATTTTAATACTTGCCTCGAAACAATTTACTTACAGTTGCAATCTTTTCCTTGGTGGATGTTCATTTTGGTTACAGCTGCCTGGTACCATCTGAAGTGAACTTTGTTTAAATTATTCTTTGTCCTGTCCACCCATTCAGTGTGTTTCCTGTAATAAGTCATTCAAGAAGCTTTGGTCCCTCCATGAACATATCAAGATTGTCCATGGATATGCAGAGAAAAAATTCTCCTGTGAGATATGTGAAAAGAAGTTCTACACCATGGCTCACGTGCGAAAGCATATGGTTGGTGAGTTTTTGCTGCCTGTTTTTGCATAGCATTGTGCTTCCTTCAAGTTCATGATTTTGAAATTGAACAAACTGTCCATGTAGCATTATAGGTGGCTCCTTGTTTACAAATAGGTTAGTCATTTTTTAAAACCACCTCTCCATAACTATGCCCTTATTCATCTCCATTAGTCATTACTGGATGAGATAAGAGAAAGCCATAGAAAGCCTTTATAGTAAAAGGGGAGAAAACCAGACCTTGGCATCTCAATCCACCCAATGTAAGAGTATCTGGGGCTATAATGTGCAAAATCTGTTTTAAATTCAATTGAGAGAAGGTAAATGGTACTTCAGTCGATTTGCAACACAGAAGGTGTGGTGTCTTAGTTCAACTCCATGTAGTTATTTTTCCTTCCTAGTTTTATAGTAAACTTCTGTACTTGGATGTATATCTTAACTGAGTGCAGACACCAAGATTCAGGAGTTTATTAAAAAAAATGCCTTTGAAACTAGAATCTGTATTTGGAAGAATTAAAGCACAAAACGTTGGTAAAATGTGGGATAGCTTCATTGTAAAGTACCTTTCTGTAGATCTAAATGATACAGGAAGAACATTTCCATGCCAAGTTGAACTTCTTTTCAGGTAGAGCTGAACTTCTAAGAAATTTTTCTTATTTAGCTGAAATAATTTAACCTAGTGTGATAGCTAGGAAGTTTGAACTTAGAAGTGGGATGTTGAGGGAGTTATTGAAAAAGGGTACTTTTCCCTTTGATGACATGAAGTCTAATTAAGTAGTGTCTATGCTTACCATAATTTATAGTCATATTAGTGTGCTTTGTTTTTACTAATTCTGTACTAAGCAGATTTCTGTATTATAAGGCACAATAAATAGCATTTTTATTTCCTGAGTGATAACTGCTACTTTTAATTATATTGTTTATATTATAATTTAACTACAGTTTATTTAGACCACAACAGGAACCAGTCTGATTGTATGGCACCCACAGAAATATTTTAAATAAAATAAAAACACAACTGAATCCAATCTTTATCTATGCTTAGATTGTACCTCTTGAAACCACTGAGGCTTAAGCTAGTTATGACTGACTTATTTAATTGACTGATGTTTCAGCACATACTAAGGACATGCCATTTACATGTGAAACCTGTGGAAAATCTTTCAAACGCAGTATGTCCTTAAAGGTTCATTCACTACAGCATTCAGGAGAGAAGCCTTTCCGATGTGAGGTATGAATTCTGCTCAGTGTCTAATTGATAGTGACTTGAATGTAAAAAACAAGCATATAATTATAAAGTAATACTAAACTTGAATAGACATGAACAATAAAACCTGTTCTACAGATCAAAGTTATCTCTTACCTAACATTCTATTTCTACAGTGGCCAGCATACAAGTAAGTCATGAGGATAGTAACATGCTCACACTATACTCCCCACTGCAAATTAATTTTGTCTCATGGTGCCTGCTTAAAATCTCTGGAAGAGAATGCATGGTATCCCCAATGATGATCAAAATTGGGACATAAGAGTATATTTATTTATTTGTTTGTTTGTTTATTCATTTATTTATTTACTTACTTATATCCCACCTTTTATTACTTTTACAAATAAGGCAGTGAACATATCCAACACACCTTCCTCCTCCTATTTTCCCCACAGCAACAACCCAGTGAGGTGGGTTGGACTGAGAGAGTGTGACTGGCCATTTGCATTGGTACATTAATAATATGTATCAATGCTTGATGAGAAAGCAAGAATATTATGGTGGGCACTGCAGCCAGGTGAAGGTATGTTGGGCAGGGGAAGATACAGCAGGAAACAGGTTGGACCACTGTCAGACATATGGGGTAGACCAGTTTAGGAAACTTGACTCCACAGAAAAACTAGAACTGTATTTATTGAGATAGGCTATAGTAACAGAATCTTACAAGTCTGCCTATGTTTTTCCTTCCCTCCCTCCTAGCCTCAGGGAGTCAGGACAGCCAGTCTAAGTCTAATACTTTCCAGCCTCCTTGGGTTCAACACATGCTTCTGCACTTGCTGTTCTCTTAATGGCTTCTGGATGGTTTCTCCAAGGTCATCTCCATGGCTCATTATAGCCACTTCCAGCGATGACATTCTTGGTGTTTGGTACCAATCTCACTTGCTAGCCTCTTGTGCAGTACCCCAAGATCTGGTAATGAAGACTCAAATGCCTTGGTTTTCAAGTGTTGCTACTTAATGCATAGGAGTAGCTTATAATAAAGCTCCCCTCCTCCACAGCTTAATTGTGGATAAAAGGGCTGGACTTTTTGTATTACCAAAATCAACCAAGGGAAGGGTGCCTTTGTCAGTTTTTTGTCCTCCAGGATTTCATGTGTGGCACCAGCTGTGAGCACAGGATTAAGGTGGTGGTGTAGCCATTGTCATCTGAAAAACTTAATGGCTTTCATGGGCACTGCTCTGCATTTACCCAGTCCTGTTTGTGAATGTTGGGTGGCAGGGATCAGAGGCAATTGTGCTTATGTACCAGTCTCACTGTTGGAGTTCATAGCTAGGTTGGCAATGGAGTTACCCAGGTTTATGATATTGCAGACTTTGATCTGCTGGTTTTGGGTGCAGATTCTGAGGCTGCTCAGATGTTCATGGTTATCAAGGACCTGACTGAAGTTACCTCTGTCAGTACATGGACCAAGAAGTGTCACACATTGGACCTAATCTTTATCTTGTGACAGTTGCAATGTAAGTTGGAGTTGGAGAGTATTACCACGAATCCCCTACCATGGACAGATCACTCCCAGTTGGCCTTGGATTTCTCTGAAGCTCTATCCTACCATAGAGAGGTAGGACCTATTTGATCAGTCTGCCCCAGGCTGACTGGGTTTCAGAAGGGGATTAGGGTCATTCCTGGATGACTTGGAATAAGGGAGCAGTAGCATCCTTGGATCAGATCACACCTGTGCAGACTCTCTATGTAAGTAGATCCCAGAGAGTTGCCTAGTTTTCAAAGGAACCTCTTGTGATGAAGGGACCTAGAGTGTTGCAGGAGAAAAATGAAGAATAAACCTGACCAAGCATGGGTAAGATCCTTTTCTGAACATTACATTGTTATGATAAGGGTGGCAAAGTATAACATTTTCTGCCCTTGTTTCATGCATGGCATGCTAGCCAGCAGCCTGTTTAAAGTGACCCAGTCATTCCTGGGTGAGGAGGGGCCAGGGAAATATTTATTTCATTTATTTTATTTAAGAAAATTTATATGGCTGCCCAACTGACTCTCAGTGATTCTGGGCAGCTTGCAATGATAAAACCCAATATAAAAAACAATAAAAAGCAATAACCCCCACCCCACCCCCGGCAACAATAATTCAGTCACTCAAATAAGCCACTTGATGGGCTCCATCCCACTCTGGGTTCCCCAGACCCATTGGCAAAACCAGGTCTTCGGGTCCTTGCAAAAGAATATCAAAGTGGGGGCCAATCTTATCTTCATGGGGATGATGTTCCACAGGGAGGGAGTCACCACGGAGAAGGCCCTTCTTCTTGGTCCAGCTAGATGTATCTCAGGAGAGGGGACCCATAGCATTCCCTGCCTTGCTGCTCTGGTGGGTTGGGTAGATGTGACCGGGAAAAGACAGTCTTTCAAATAACCAGGTCCCAAACCATGTAGGACTTTAAATGTGACAACCAGCACCTTGAATTGGACCCAGAAGCAAATTGTAAGCCAATGCAGCTCCTGCAGGAGAAATGACAGATGTGCAGATGTAGGCCTGTACAAAACCATGTGGGCTGCTGCATTTTGAACCAACTGACACTTCTGGATACTTTTCAAGGGCAGCCCCCTGTAGAGTGCATTGTAATAGTCAAGACAGGAGGTGACAAGGGCATGTGTGGCTGTGTGATGACCCAGGGCACAGCACAGAGGCAAAACAGTCAACTGGCAGTTCAAACCGCCCTTTATTTGCTCCAATTTTCCCCAAATGCTCCCATGTTTCTGGCAAGCTGCAGAACAAAGTAAGACACACACACCTTCAGCAGCCTCTGGCTGCAAGTAGTTTCACAAGTTTTTAACTCTTCAGGCAGGGAAAGTGTGTGTATGGAACAAGCCGTCCTCCTTCAGGTTTCGACTCACAGTTAGATTAGAAGAGTAATTTACTCAAGGCCACGTAAATAACAAGGAAAGAAACATACATCCAAAATCTAACAAGTCTGTGGAAATACAAGCTTGCCTGAGCAGTTTCAGAAGAGAAGCCAAAATTCAATCCGAGGTCTTTGAACACCAAATCAAGTTTGTCAGCCAGTCCAATGGTCAGAGTTTCAGGGTTTCCAAGCAGAAATCACAACACAGAACAAGAGATCAGAGAGTTGTTTCCAAGATCAGCAACGGCACACAAAACTGCAAGCATTCAGCATTTGTTCCCGACAAATGCCCCTCCCCACAGCATCTCCTTAAATCTCAGTCTCCAGGTGTGCCTTGTGGAGAGGGGTGGGGTGCTCTCCTCCCGAGTAGTTGAGCCTGCCTGCGTTGTTCCATCCTCTCTACTCTCTGTGCTCTAGGATCAGGAGGGGGTGGCCCTTGCTCATCACCTGAGCTCTGTCTTTCATGTTCATCCTGTCCCACTCCTGAAAGGCCCTGGCCTGCCTCAGCCTGCTCTTCCCCACATTCCTCTGAAGCCACAGACACCCCTCGCTTAACCTCCATCGGCTCCGGTTCCAGCTCATTTTCCTCAGCAGATTCAGGCTCCGTTGGGAGCATGACAGGCTGTGAGCAGGGATTGTTGGTCCAGAAAAGGACGTAACTGGTGCACAACACGCAGTTGCATGAAAGACCTCCTGATGACTGCCACCTGTTCCTCGAGCAGGAGTCCAGGAGAACCCCCAGATTATGCACTGGGTCTATCTGGGGCAGTGCCACCCCATCCAAGACCAGAGATGGCAATTATCCATGGACCAAAGAACCCCAAACGCAGAGCCATTCCATCTTTCCAGAGTTCAGTTTCAGCACGTTATCCAGCCCTTCACACAGCCTCTAAGCACTGCGAGAGGGAGATCACGACATTGCTTAACTCACCATGGGCAGAGACATAGCTGGGTGTCATCAGCATATTGATGATATCTCAGCCCATAGTGGCAGATGATCTCACTTAGCAGCTTCCTGTAGATGTTAAAAAGAAGCTGAGAAACTACCGAGCCTTGTGGAACCTCACAAAGCAGGGGATAAGGGCCGAACCTCTTGCTTCCTATCAACACTGACTGAGAGTGACCACAGAGGAAGGAAGTGAACCAGGACAATACAGAGCCCCTACTTCCAACCCCCGAAGATGCTCCAGAAGAATACCATGATGTTATCAAACGCCACCAAGAAGTCAAGTACAGAAAGGATGGATGCACTACCCCCATCCTCTTCCCACCAGACATCATCAAAACGTTTGACCAATGCTATCTCTGTCCCATAACCAGGCCTGAACCCTGACTAGAAAGGGTCCAGATAACTCACTTCATCCAGGAACCTCTGAAGCTGCCTCACAACCACCTCAACAAACTTCCTTGAAAAGGGAAGATTGGAGACAGGATGAAAATTATCCAATATGACAGAATCTAGCAATGGCTTCTTCAGAAGAGGGTGGACCACAGCCTCTTTAAAATAATGGGGCACCATGCACTCCCTCAGGAAAGCATTAATCACCACCAGAACCCACCCGCATGTCACCTCCTGGGAAGCTTTCACAAGCCAGGAAGGGCATAGATCTAAAACACAGGTGCTTGTGCTTATACTTCCTAGGATCCTTTCCACTTCCTCAGGATAACTGGGCAAGAACCTGCCCCAGGTGCCTCCACCAGACCAGCAACCACACCGGCATCTAACTGGGAATGAAACTGAGCAATTTTGTCTTCCAGAAAACCAGCAAATTCCTCAGCATGCCCCTTCAGGTAGACCTCTGTATCCTCCTTCCCCAGGAAGAGATAGCTCATCTTAAAGAGCCATGGTGGCACAGTGGTTAGAATGCAGTATTGCAGGCTAACTCTGCCAACTGCCAGCAGTTCAATCCTGACCGGCTCAAGGTTGACTCAGCCTTCCATCCTTCCGAGGTTGGTAAAATGAGGACCGAGATTGTTGGGGGCAATATGCTGACTCTGTAAACCGCTTAGAGAGGGCTGTAAAGCACTATGAAGCAGTATATAAGACTAAGTGCTATTGCTATTGCTATTAAATAGGGTTGGTGGTTAATTTTCTGCAGATACAATTAGTGCAGAGAAGTACTTATGCTTCACTGCCCAAATAGCCACAAGGTAGGCTTTAATAGCAGCTCTTACCCTTGTTCAATCAGGTTTGTCCCTTGTTTTCTGCCAGTGGCACTCTAGATGTCTCTTTATCCACTTCATCCCTCTCAATTCCTCTGTATACCACAGGGGACAAAGAGGTCTACGAGTTAGGAGAGGTCACATGGGCACAATCCTACACATCAGATGTGCAGTTATAACCCCCAGTTCCTTCTGAAACCGATCCAGGATAAATAGGTCCTGCCTACAGCTGTTGAGAAACTCATTGCCACCAGACTGTGATCTGACCATGACAGGGACCAAAGATAGGTCTACCAATTCAAGATCACCAAGGCACTGCTCTGACAAGAACACCAAATCAGATGTGTGACCACTATATGTAGTCGGGCCCTGGATGACTTGGGACAGGCCCTTGGAAGTCATGGTTTCCTTGAAATCCCGAGTTACCTCCATCCCCACCCCCAGGGTTGGCAGATTGAAGTCCTCCAGAAATATAAACCTGGGGAACTCCACCAGCAGCCCTTCAGTGAGGTCCAGGAGCCTGGGTAGGGTACCTGCCACATAGCAGGGAGACTGGTACCGCGGCAGCAGCAATGCCACCTGATCCCTCAAGCCCAACCTAAGAAAAAGGGTCTCACAAGCAGGCACTTGTGGAGCCATGCCCCTGGAGGCTGCCAGACAGTCTATGATGACAACAGCCACACACACACCCCAGCCCTGTAGGCTGGTGCCATACTTCATAACCCGCTGGGCACATTTCTGAGAGAGCAACACCTCCCTCTGGGCCCAGCCAGGTCTCAGTGATACAAGCCAGACCAGCCTTCTCTGCAAGAAACAAGTCAGCAATAAGGCAAACCTTGTTACAGGCTGATCAGGCATTTCAAAGCAGCAGCCAAAACCTGGGCCCCCACAAATCTGCTGACCAGGTAAATGAGGTGAATGCAAGGGGGCAGAACATGAGACTGGTACTAAATACCAAGGTTGCGTTCCCCGTGAATGACTTCCCCCTTGCCTCCCGTATCTCCCATTACCTCACACCATTGAAATACACTGTCCTACCCTACCTTCCCCACAAGCCATTGCATCCCCCATCTTCAACACTATTGATCTAAAAGGGGAACCTCCTCCAACTAGCAAACAGTCAGGGATAAGGTGAGCCTAACAGGCACTGTAGCAGTGGTCCCCAACCTTTCCACCTTGGTGGCCTGGTCTGGTGAGAGGGTGTGAGTGGCACCCTCCACTCGTGCAAATGGAGCTTCGCACACAAGCAGTGGCCCCTTGTGCTTGCGCATGAAGCTCCACTCACATGAGCAGAAAGCTCTCGTGCATGAGCACAAGCATCGGCTCACACAAGTGGAGCTTCACGTGCGAGCGCAAGGATCCACCAATCATGTAGCCCAGTTTCAAAACAGGCTGCAGCCCGGTAATGGGCTGCGGCCCAGAGATTGGGGACCCCTGTACTATAGCACTTGCTCTCAATGCCTTTAAGCCACCACCACCTTTTCCCTCACTGCAGCAGAGGGGTCACATCCCACACCCCCTTATCCCCCAGAACACTAATTCTACATTAACTCAGTTCACAAACAGCATCCTGCCTGGTCGCTCTCGCCCACCGAGCAAAGAGCCACTTTTCTCCCCCAGCTCTTACCCAGGGGTGAGGGACAAACACACTCACCTGTCTCTCTGCCAACTTCCTTATTCTTGCAGGAAGGTATCCATTTCTGGACCAGGATGCCCTACTCACAGTAACTCATGTCTTAGTAACTTCCTGGCTGCATTACTGTAATGCTGTCTACATGGGGCTGTACTTGAAAAGCATTTGGAAGCTGCAACTGATTTAGAATGCAGAGGCACAGGTAGTTTTGGGTGCTCATAATACATCCTTGTGACACCTCTGTTCTGTAAGCCAGCAGTCCCCAACCTTTTTGGCACCAGGGTCCGGTTTTGTGGAAGACAGTTTTTCCATGGGCCCCGGGGGGGGGGGGCAGGGGAGGGATGGTTTCGGTTTTGCTTGCTTGCCCGCTGCTCACCTGCAGCTGTGCAGCCCAGCAGCCCTACTGTAAGCTGCACTGGCTCCCAGTGGGCTTCTGGGTGCAATTCAAGGTGCTGGATATCACCTACAAAGACCTACATTGTATACAGGGCCAGGGTAGTTGTGAGGCCACTTGCTTCTGATTGTTTCTGCTTGCCTGTAGAGGAATACAGAGATGACTGACAAATGTAGTCAACAGCCATGAGGTAAACACCAGCTTAGTCATGAAAAGGAGGAGGAAGTGAGGAAGAAACTCAGGATTGTCATCCCTTGATTCTCTTGCTATAAGGTGGTGGGGAGGATCTTTTTTAGGCTTTCAAGCTTCTGTTATACCTTGCAACAATAAAATAGAATGACAACAGTCCTTGTGGAGTATGTTTCGTGACCTGGCCTACCTGGAAGGACTGACATCAGTTTTGAAAGCCTCACTACTCTCTATTTACAGAGGCATCAATCTTTCTTTTGATTGTGGAAATTGCATCAAGTCTTCAGGCACCCTACTGTCCACAGAACAACTTGCTCAAGCACTGATAGAACATTAACAGCAAGTGGAAATACAAATAACAAACCTGCACAGTATCATAATATAATTAACACTGCAGTTCAGACAAGACTTGTCTCATCGTGGCAGTTCGACAGCTTACACCCCAGCCAGTAATTCTTTGGTCTCAAAGGATTTTCCAGAGGAGTTTTGAGGAGCCCAAGATCAGGGTTTTTTTTTTTACTTCTATGACTCAATTTGAGTTGTTTGTGTCATGTCAACCAACAGAATTTCCTACAAATGATTCCAACATTTGCTCTGAGTCTTTTGAAAGATGGAGCAGCCAAATGGGCTGTGTCCCTCATTGAAGACAATGTTCCATTACTTCACACTTACCAGAATTTCGTGCAAAGTTAGAGTTGCCTTTGATTATTCAAGTAGGGAATAGATCTGCAATCTAAAACAAAGCAATGGGAAAGCTAATGAATACATACAAGATTTTCAGTTATTTGCCAGAGATGTGGGTTAAAATAATTTTTCTCTAATGGATTTTAAGTTCCTGCTGATGAGGTTTCTTGCAAAAAACCCTACAGGGACTAGTCCAGGGAGTCTCAGGAGCCAAAACACTCAGAGGCATAAAAAATAAAAATTGCTGTTACAACTTGTCTTCCCGGAGATGCCACAGTTCACAGCTTTTTATAGTCATGTGGCCTTTCTTCCCCTCCTTGAGATAAACCAATCTCACCAGAGGTAAAAACAACAACAACTTTATTAGACAGAAAGTAATTATAAAAGCCCTGAAAAATAAAGAAAATACAGTGTGCCAGGCAAACTATAAGATTATCATGGATTGTTACAATGAATGCTCATATAGTGATGTTGTAATTTATGTTTATAATCTATTACACGGGTGTCAAACTCAATCGTGTCACATGACGTATCACAATGTTTTTTGCACATTTGCAGAGCCAGGGTGGGTGTGGCTTGCGCATGATGCATCCGGCCCACGGGCCGCCAGTTTGACACCCCTGATCTATTAGATTATATATAAAAATATAATCCTGCCCAATGTGAGAGATGGAATGTAAGACTGAGGTACATATTTTTTCTCATTTGAATTACCACTTATAAGATAAGCTACCAAAGAACTCCCCTCCTGTCTTTTGATTATTAATGTCTAATATTCCTTCCATTACTTTCACATCCCCCAATTTATCAAATTTAGATATTGCCCATCTCACTCTCATCTGCATGGTTTACAGATAAAATATCTCACAATTACAATTTGTAAAAGCACAGTTTTCATTATCACTTTAGTCCAGGGGTGTCAAACTGCCGGCCTACGGGCCAGGTGCATCACGAAACCGCGCCCACCCCATTGCCGGCAATGGGGAAAAAGTTCCGATACGTCACAAGTTTGACATGTCTGCTTTAGTCAGACTGCTAAGGAAAAGGGGAACTACCCACTCTTGTTCAGTTTTTCTCCCCAGTTCAACTTATTTGTCAAAATTATTTGCTGCCCATCTGGCAGTTCAGGCGATTCACCTCCACTTAGTTCTGGGGAAATTTGACTGTGTGTGACACTTGTCAGTGTGGATTGACCATCTGGCATGAAGTTGGCTGGCTTTGAATGTCAACATTTAGACCATATACAATCACAACACTTTCAAATAATAAAAATGTAAACTTCAGTAAAACAGCAAAGGCAGTTTTTTCTAATGTCCAAACTTGCTGGTAGTGAACATTTTCTTTCTTTTTTTTTGGAAAATTTTTATTATTTTTTTCCATACAATTCAATAGTACTTATTCAACAACGTGTTGTCTGAGTTTACCATTCAGTAATACAAATTTAATTCCTAATCCTTTATTCTTTTCTCCAGCCATTGATAAAACAAGTCCCAAGTCTGATAGTATTCTTTTTCTTCTTTTTCTTTCAACCTCATAGTTAGTCTGTCCATTTCCGCACATTGTAGTATTTTTTTAATTATTTCTTCCTCTGATGGTATTTCTTCCTTTTTCCAATATTGTGCAAATATGATTTTTGCCACTGTTATCACATGTAAAATCAAATATATACTTTGTTTATCAATCTTTTCTGGCATAATACCTAATAAAAAAGTTCAGGTTTAAAATCTACATGTTTTCCCAACATATTTTCTAGCCAAGTATGTATTTTTTTCCAGTACCTCTTTGCTTTAACACATGTCCACCATACATAATAATAACTACCTGACTTGTGTTTACATTTCCAACATCTATCTGACATATTTTTAAACATTTTTGCCAATCTTGCTGGTGGCAAGTGCAATCTATAAAACATTTTATATAAATTTTCTTTATAAGAAGCTGCCATTGTCAGTTTATAATTTCTTTCCCACAGGTTTTGCCATTTTTCTAATTCTATGTTGTATCCAAAGTTCGTTGCCCATATTATCATTGTTTCTTTAACTTGTTCATCTTCCATTTTCAAATTCAATAAAAATTTATAGATTTTCGTAATTAGTTTCTCATCAGAGGTTAATAATGTCTGATCAAACAAGGTCTGCTCTTTATAAAATCCATACAGTTTAACATCTTTATCATATCTAACTTGCATTAATAAGTATGTCCACCATGATAGATCTACACCCTGATTTTCCATTTCTTGCTTAGATGTTAAATTCCCTTCAGAATTTAGAATATCTCTATATGTCCATATTTTCTCAAAGTTAACTAAATTTGGATGTATAAATGCTTCCATTGTTGAAAGCCATCCTAGTATTTTCAAATATATTTTACATTTTATTTTCCCCCATGTTAATAGTTATGCATTTCTAGAATAGAATAGAATAGAATAGAATAGAATAGAACAGAACAGAACAGAACAGAACAGAACAGAACAGAACAGAACTGGAAGGGACCTTGGAGGTCTTCTAGTCCAGCCCCCTGCTCAAGCAGGAGAACCTATAGCATCCCAGACAGGTAATTGTCCAGTCTCTTCTTGAAAATTTCCAGTGATGGAGCGCCCACGATTTCTTGAGGTAAGCTGTTCCACTGGTTGATTGTCCTCACTGTCAGGAAGTTTCTCCTTAATTCCAGGTTGCTTCTCTCTTTGATCAGTTTCCAACCATTGTTTCTCGTCCTTCCTTCTGGTGCTTTCGTGAACAACCTGACCCCCTCTGCCTTATGGCAGCCCCTCAGATACTGGAATAGTGCTATCATGTCTCCCCTATTTCTTATTTTCTTTAGACTAGCCCAGGGGCAGGCAACCTTAAACAGTCAAAGAGCCACTTGGACCCGTTTCCCAGAGAAAAGAAAACATTGGAAGCCGCAAACCTTGTGCGCACATGCGCACATGCGCACGCACATGCACGCACACATACAAGGGATGCGGAGCTTAATTGAAGAGTTTAATTAAAAAGAAATAGAGGCTGCTGTGCATGAGTTCTCTCTCTCCTCCTCTCCCCCTCTCTCTCTTTCCTCTCCCTCTTTCTTTCTCTCTTTCCTCTCTCTCCTCTCCCCCCTCTCTCTCTTTCCCTCTCTCTTTCCTCTCTCCCTCCTCTTCCTCTCTTTCTTTCTCTTTCTCTCCTCTCCCTCTTTCCTCTCTCCCCCTCTCTCTTTCTTTCCTCTCCCTCTCTTTCCTCCCCCTCTCTCTTTTTTTCTCTCCCTCTTTCTATCTTTCCTCTCCCCCCTCTCTTTCTCTCTCTTTCTCTCTCCCTCTCTCTTTTTCTGTCTCCCTCTCTCTCCCTCCCTCCCTCCCTCTCTCTCTCTCTCTCTCTCTCTCTCTCTCTCTCTGTTTTGGCTTAATAATTAGGGTTTAGATTTATAAGGGAAATGGAAATTAAATATTAGGAATCAGCCTTGAACTATTGCTTAGCCCAGAAAATATACAGATGATGGATTTGAGACAATAAAGGTTACTCTACTAGTAAGCTGTGATGTACTAGCATGAGAAATAGAAAATGTTTAGGAAATAAAATAATATATTTAAGTAAATAACATGTGTATTTTAGATATCATAACTTTTGTGTAGTGAAATAAAGGAAATTTGGGTTACCAGAAATTTGAATATTATGGATGTTAAAGGTTAAAATTGGAATACTGTAATTAAAAATTAAGAATTAGGTAAAACTTAAAAACAGGATATGGATATGTATAAGCAAAACATAGATTGACAAATGCTTTAATTGAACTTGTTATGGTAAGAAATTTACTAGTTTAAGTATGTTATATCAAATGTTAAGGGAAATAGAGGATTTTTTGATAATGTACTCTGAGATATGTACTAAAAATTTTGTTCCTGAACTATTGATTACCCAGTCACCACATTGCTTTCTAAATACTTGGATGTTAAATTGGAAAACTAATAAAATTTGTTATTTAAAAAAAAAAGGAAATAGCTCTGGAACAATGACCCAATGGTTCACGGGTTTTCTAGTACAGGTAGTCCTTGACTTACAAAAGTTCATTTAGTGACTGTTGAAAGTTACAACAGCACTGAAAAAAGTGACTTATGACCATTTTTCACAGTTACGACCTTTGCAGCATCCCCATGATCATGTGATCAAAATTCAGATGCTTGGCAATTGGTTCATATTTATGACTGTTGCTGTGTCCCAAGGTCATGTGATCACCTTTTGTGACCTTCTGACAAGCAAAGTCAATGGGGAAGCCAGATTCATTTAAGAACCGGGTTACTAATCAACTGCAGTGATTCATTTAAAAACTGAGGCAAGAAAGGTCGTAAAATGGGGCAAAACTCACTTAACAAATATCTCACTTAACAACAAAAATTTCGAGCTCAATTGTTGTAAATCGAGGACTACCTGTATTTACCTAAAATTTGTCTCACTTTGAAACTATACTTTTACCAGAATCAACTCATCCTGAATAGGATTCTATTGCAATTTTTTAAAATTCTAATTGTTTTATTTTGTATTGGTATGATCCAAATTTAGCAGTGAAGTTTTTGGTGGTAAAATAGATTGTCAGATAAATTTATATAAAGTTAACTCTATTCTGTTTGATATACTGCTATTGTATCATAACTGGTTCCTCATTATGTGTTGCAGAACTGTGATGAAAGGTTTCAGTACAAGTACCAACTTCGTTCCCACATGAGCATCCACATTGGACACAAACAGTTTATGTGCCAGTGGTGTGGTAAAGATTTCAATATGAAACAGTACTTTGATGAGCACATGAAAACCCACACTGGTAAGGATACATTTTTATTGTTTTCTGTATACTAGACTTAACTGATGTAATATGTAGCTCATAGGAGAGTTAACAGATTTAATGTATCAGCACATAAGCCCTTTCTTTCCTTTAAAATCTAAACATAATACTGTTTTCAGTATAATTAAAATAAACAAAGGAGGTTCTTGTGTCATCTGAATTTCAACAGTGGAAAGCAAAAGAAGGAGAATTAATTTAAGGATTGCACAGTGTCTTCTGAAGAAGAAAGCTTTTGACATAATGCATGAGAGAGCCTCAGTTATGAAGGGCAAGATTAAGACAGAGAACAAAATGCAAAAGGGGTTGTACTAGATGCAGAAAGAAGTGGAAAAGCACTGAAGGGATTTGGGAAGAGGTGTTGATAGAGATGTGTGAGTATGATGTAAAGGAGTGGAGGGCAAATGAAGTAAAAAAGGAATGGGAGGTTAAGAAAATGGAACATTAGAGCTAGAAATGACCAGGGCATAAGGGCATGCACTGTATCAACTTCCAGCAGGTCTGGTAAAGTCTATAGGAAACCCTGATAAACTACTATCAGGCAATGTGGTTGAAGAGTTGCATATACAGTGAATTAAAGCTTGTCGGGGAGGGGGAATTCAGAATATAGTTAAACACTTAAAAACAGTAGAGAAGGTACTTTATGCATAAAAGGACTTTATGCCAAAGAGAAAGGAAACTATGAGAGAATGAATAAAAATAATGGGAGGGTTATTGGTGTTGTAATATCAAGTGAGATTGGAAATGGGAAAATGATTTAAAAGTATATACTGTAACAAAGGAGGAATTGGAATGAATAAATTGTATGGATGTCTCCAGTTTCATATTAAAGGGTGAGGAAGATGAAGGGTATAACATGTAGGACCAGAAGTTGAGAAGTACTAACGATTATTGAGTATAAACCAAGATAATGTGTTGGAGTGCGAACTTGAGACATCTTTGAGCTGAAGTATGAACCTTAGCTAGAATGACCAACTATGGACAATTCTGGAAATTGTAGATCAGCGACATAGATGAGTCTCTGACAACCTCTTGAATGTAGGATTTGCATTCAAAATTATATTAATGAAAATTGAATTTGATTAAAGGTGTGATTTTATAATTTTTAACAGGAGAGAAGCCTTTTATTTGTGAAATCTGTGGCAAAAGTTTCACCAGTCGCCCGAACATGAAGAGACACCGCAGAACTCACACAGGGGAGAAGCCATATCCGTGTGATGTGTGTGGCCAGCGATTCCGTTTCTCCAATATGCTTAAGGCACACAAGGAGAAGTGCTTCCATGTTACTAGTCCTGTTAATGTGCCACCTTCTGCCCAGATCTCACTTGCCACAACATCTTCTGCCACCACTGTACCTCCTGTTGTGAACACACCGAATGCACTTGCCCCTACTCCGGCAATCAGTATGAATCCAGCAAACACACTTCCTCCTCCCCCCATTGGCCATCCATATTCTCATCTGCATCTTCATTCACACCATCCACACCATCTTACAGTCCCTGTCCCCCCAGTCCTTCATTTGCCTCCACCTCCTGCTCTATTTAAGAGTGAGCATTTAAATCATAGGGGTCAAGGTGAGGACAGTTTTCTGCGACACCTAGCAGAAAAGAACAATTCAGTGCAACACCACTAACTGCTTTGTCTTCTGCCTGCCATTCTCCTGGTCTTAACCTGGAATTGTGCTGCCCCCTAAGAAAAGGTACCATTGTGACCCCAAGTGAATTTGTATTAAACGTGGTTGCTCAGCAAAGTGATCATCCAACCTAGGGGAGACAATAGAACAGATGCCCAATTTGGCTTGCATGTTTTACTGTTGGCTTTTATAAATTTCAACTTTTATAAATTTCAAAAGGACCGAGAAGTGTGGATTTTTTATATAATTTCATATGAGCTAATGAGGTATGCTTGCTTTTCTGTCCTGGATTTTCTCCTCAGATTGTGGGGTCTGGTTTCCTTCGTACTAATAAGACTGTGAAACTAAATCCCAGAACATTAATGATCACTGTGTATTTCTTTTCAGCTCTGTGTGTGTGAGCATACACGTGTACACGTTTGTGTGAGTGTGGGTGTGTGTGCTTGTTATGGAGTGAGCCAGCCACATGATTGCAGAATGTCTAGCATTATAGCAAAATCAACAGTAAACAAAATTTAATCTCAGTTGTTCTAACACACTCTTTAATATAAAAATTATTTTAGAGTTTTTGTATAGACCTATTTAGTTGCCTGTTTCTAAAATGAAATGTATTTCAAATAAGCAATGTAAGGTTTTTTTCAGTGTAGCTGGACCTATGTTGTTACAATAGATAATTTTTATAATCATTCAAATGTGATTCTTTAAGAAAAAAAGATTCAGATAGCTTCTATAGTAAAAATTATTCTTACATCTGTACTGCTCTAAAAAGGTGCTTTGAAGTGTAAGGGAAGAAGCCCCAAGAAGTCTCTTGTAAAGCTGTCTCAGAAGTGGAGATAATTTCAGAACTTTATGTTATTTATTAAGTGGAGGGGGATTTTTACTGTGACACATATCTTCTTTCCATGTCACTTGAGGGTGATTAGATAAGGACATTGGACTACTGTATGCCCACAGTTTTCAATTCTGTTGCACTGAAGCATGAAGCATTTCAGAAAGGATATTCTCTCAGATAGAGGGAAAATTGTGTATGAGGGACAGTCTCAACTAAGTATGGTATTTTCAAACATAGTTTATGCTACCTTATCATGGACATACCTTAGAACCTAGTTTATTATAGACGTGTATAAGGTATGAGTTAATTTGGGACTGATTTGATGATGCTTGTTTTTTTCTTCAGTTTGGTAGGTGTTAAGAAAACTGCAAATTTGGTGCAGTTTAGTTGGATTTATAAAACTTAAACCTGAATTAGGCAAACTGGTGTGAAAGCCATTGTCATGTTGACTGAAAAAATGTTTATCATGGAGTATGTGCATATACATTCAAGTTGTGTTAAGGACAGATAGTACTGATTATAGAGGATTATGTCTTTCAGGTTTGAGTTCATGTTCCACAGATAAATGGAAAAGAAATGTTGAATGTTAAGCAAGTTGGTAGTTGTGTTTCTCTCAGTCTCCAATGACATTGAGTTGTGGCAAACTAGTTTGAAAAAAGGGAATTGTGGTAATTAACTTTGGATAAAAGTACAGCCCCATTTAAGGATCCACTTAGCACTTTAAGGAGAAGGCACAGAGATTGCCTGAACTCTAAATTTCCCTAAGTTTAATTTTCTCACTCAACAACCATCATGCCAATTCCTAGGGTATTGTTCTGTTTTTGAAAATTAGGCTTAAATCTAATTTAGAAAGGGGTACTATCTTGGATGAAACGGAAAGCTCTGCATTCCCTGAAGCTAATGATAGTTGACTTTTTGGTATCTATTCGTATTTGACTGAAAACATCTTAACACCTTTTTTTCTGAAAAAAAGTATTTTTAAAATGTTGTGATAACACTTATTTGTTCCTTCTCCTTTTATAAGCAGTAGAGCTAACTATAAAAATAATATTTAACAGTTTGCCATCATCTAATATCTTGATTGGTTTTATACATTTCATGTCATGTTGCAAAATTGCAGTTCTGTATAGAATGCCACAGGCCAACAGTGTGCCCTGTAAAATCTGCTTTTCCAAATTTAAAGGAAAAAATCATTCCTGGTAAATCAATTGTAATCCAATTCTGCAAAAAGCATTTTTCCAATAAATTTACAGTATTTGGATGCTATTTATGAATCCTACTTGAGATGAGTGTATTTCTGTGCTCTCTGTTCTAAAGATTAATGTTGCTTATTTCAGATATGTGTTCTAGACAGAATGGGTAAAGAGACCTAGCAAAATGGGTCAAGTGCCATTGGACTTTCTTCATTCCTACATGGCTGAATTTGCATCTCTCCTATTGTAGTAGTTAAGGCTTCTTTTTTGAGCTATTTTGGTTCAATGCAATGGCATCCCTGTATACAGATAAAAATTAGTAATGGATGTATGATCTGATAAAGATCTACAATTTTGTCCTTAAGCAGTGCTCTAGAATACTTTTGGCTGCTTTTCATTGTTATGTCAAAAATATTTTCAAAACACAAGCATTATGAATGTGTAGCAATTCAGATTCCGTTCTGTACTTTGAAATGTGTGAGACATGAAATGTGGCATTCTCTGTAACTCTTGAAAGTGGCTGCATATTTTCCTAGGAACATACAGCTTCGGGGAATTAAATTGAAAACACTGCACAGCCCAAGCACAAACAATATTCAATCAATATATAAAATAGGCTTTATTAGACTTTGGATTTGAAGTAGAATTATAATTTTGGAAGCCACCTTGTACCAGCAGGCTTTTACTTATAAGATGTATACGTTTTCATGCTAAATCTCTAGAAAGATTTCTGCTTGTTAATTTGATTGTATATTTTTTTCCTTTTGCTGCAAATTTTACTACTTCCTGTTTCAGTTGCAAAATACTAATTTTGCATTTTTATAATTTTGCACTAGGATTTGTTTTCCTACTAGCCATAGTATTAAAGCAGTAGGATCTGATCATTGTTGTTTAACCAGCAGGAACATCTCATAAACTCACCATCTTTGGAGTATGATCATAGTGAATAGAATTGCCTTGAGAAAATTGTATATTTGCCCCAAAAGGTATGGTAACAGAGCATACAACCAACTTTTGCACCAGAGCTGCCCCAGGACAGTTGCATTGCCAGCACCCATTCTCAGCATTAGAGCATTTTGACTGTTCTTGTCAAGCAATTCACAAAATTAACCAATCACATTCAAACTGATGTTAAATAGCACTCAGTACACACCTGCCATCAATTAAAGCAATTCTGTTGAAGACCATTTAAAGTTCAGCTGTTCTAGTATTTTATTTTTATACATTTTATATTTTTTATTAAAATATGCCTGACTTAGGAACAAATGCCTTCCTTTCCTCCCCCCTAGAATCAGTGATTTTGTAGTTTTATAAGTTTAAGTCATTCTTTTAAAACACATTTCATTAGTCTGTAGAGCTGATTTGAAAGCTATTTTTCTGCTTACCAATCAACATACAATGTATTCTTAAAGTACTCAGACCCCCTGCACTTTTGTCAATTTTGTTATGCTGCAGCCTGATTTTACAGCTGTTGAAATTCATTTTTTTCTCATTAATATACACTTATTTATACTAACTTTGGAAGTTCTCAACAGAAATATCAGACAAGATCCGGAAATTAAATTTAGTCTAATGAAGAGAAGGATTAGGGGTGACATGATAGCAGTGTTCCAATATCTCAGGGGCTGCCACAAAGAAGAGGGAGTCAAGCTATTCTTCAAAGCACCTGAAGGCAGGACAAGAAGCAACGGATGGAAACTAACCAAAGAGCGAAGCAACCTAGAACTAAGGAGAAACTTCCTGACAGTTAGAGCAATTAACCAGTGGAACAACCTGCCTCCAGAAGCAGTGAATGCTCCAACACTGAAAGTTTTTAAGAAGAGACTGGACAGCCATTTGTCTGAAATGGTATAGGGTTTCCTGCCTGAGCAGGGGGTTGGACCAGATGACCTCCAAGGTCCCTTCCAACTTTATTATTATTATTATTATTATTACTATTACTACTACTACTATTATTATTATTATTATTGGAATGGAGATAAAAGATGAAAGCTATAAACCGCAAGCATTTGCAGATGACCTGGTATTCATTTTAGAAGAACCGCTGGAGACAACTCTTAAACTATTGAAAAGGATAGAAGAATTTGGAGAAATAGCAGGATTGAAAATAAACAGGAAAAACCAAAGTTATAGTCAAAAACCTTACAGATAAGCAAAAAAAAACTGTCAGAAAAAATAGACTTACAAATAGTTAAGAAAGTTAAATATTTGGGAATGTACTTAACAGCAAGATGTGCAATGCTAAAAGAAGATAATTATATAAAATTACTAAATCAAACAAAATCAGATTTGGAAAAATGGAAAAACCTACAACTATCAGTGCTAGGAAGAATAACTACTGTGAAAATGAATATTTTACCAAAATTCTTCTTTTTATTTCAAACAGTACCTATAAAAATAGAGAAAAGGCTTTTTGATGATCTGAATACACTGATCTCGACATTTATTTGGCAAGGAAGGAAAGCCAGAATTAAACTGAAAATGCTACAAGAAGCTAAAGAAAACGGAGGATTTGGACTACCAGATTGGGTCTTATACTAGCAAGCATGTGCTCTAACATGGTTAAAAGAATGGATAACCCTTAGAAACAAAAGGTTGTTATATTTAGAAGGACATGACTTGCAACTTGGATGGCACGCATTTTTATGGTATGAAAAGAATAAAACCCATAGATATTTCCAAAACCACTACATAAGAAACACATTATTATTTCTATGGGAAAAGATAAAACCAAAAATCTATATGAAAATCCCAGGATGGCTATCAATGATGGAAGTATTTGTTCACCCAAACTTAGTCAAACTTGAGAAAATTCTAACATATAAGGATATTCTAACATATAAGGATATTCTGAACACAGATCGGAAATTAAAATTGAAACAAGAGTTAGAAGATCAAGGTATTGACTTATCATGGTGGCCTCAACTGCAAATGCAATCGAGGTATGATAAAGATGTTAAAATATACGGTTTTTTTATAAAGACCAGACAATGTTTGATCAGGTGTTGTTGACTTCTGATGCAAAACTGATTAAGAAATTGTATAACTTTTTATTGAACTTGAAAATAGAAGATGAACAAGTGAAAGAAACAATGATAATATGGGTGAAAAATTTTGGATACAATACAGAATTAGAGAAATGGCAAAATCTTTGGGAAAGAAACTATAAATTGACAATGGCAACTTCGTATAAAGAAAACTTATATAAAATGTTTTATAGATGGCATTTACCACCTGTTAGGTTAGCAAAAATGTTTAAAAATATGTCTAGTAAATGTTGGAAATGTAATCAAAATCCTGGTACATATTATCACCTGTGGTGGACATGTGTTAAAGCAAAAACTTTTGGACAAAAATACATACTTGGTTAGAAAAGATGTTAGGGAAACATCCATTTCAGCACAGTCCAGTATTTTCTTGATTATCTCTTCCTCCAATGGTGTTTTTTCATTTTTCCAGTGCTGAGGAAATACAATCCTCGCTGCTGTTAGTACATGTAATGTTAAATATACACTTTGTTTATCAAATTTTTCTGGAATTATACCTAATACAAAAAGTTCATGTTTAATATTTTCAAACATGGAACTTATTTTATCAATGGCTGGAAAAATGGGATAGAGAATAAGAACCTAACTTGTATTACTAAGCAAAACAAATCAACCCAGACAACACATCCATTAAGCACTAATGAACTGTAATAATAGAAAATTAATAAAATACTATTAAAAAAAGAAATTAAACTGTTGAAAATACTGGAGTATTTGCTGAAACTGTTTTCTCTCATATTCTTCCCTCCCCCACTATCAGTCTGTAGAGCTGATTTGAAAGCTATTTTTCTGCTTACCAATCAACATACAATGTATTCATAAAGTATTCAGAACCCCTTCACTTTTGTCAATTTTGTTATGCTGCAGCCTGATTTTACAGCTGTTGAAATTCATTTTTTTCTCATTAATCTGCACTTAGTACCCCATAATGACAAAGTGAAAACAGAATTTTAGAAATGTCTGTAAATTTATTAAAAAGAAAAAAAATGAAATATCACATTGGCATAAGTATTCAGACCCTTCACTCAGTACTTAGTTGAAGCACCTTTGGCAGCAATTGCAGCCTCGAGGTCTGTTTGGGTATGATGTGACAAGCTTTGCACGCCTGGATTGGTGGATTTTCTGCCATTGTTCCTTGCAAATCCTCTCAAGCTCAGTCAGGTTGGATGGCGACCGTTGGTGGACAGACATTTTCAGGTCCCTCCAGAGATGTTCAATAGGGTTCAAGTCAGGGCTCTGGCTGGGCCACTCTAGGACATTCACAGAGTTGTCCCTAAGCCACTCCTGTGTTGTCTTGGCTGTCTGTTTAGGGTTGGTGTCATGTTGGAAAGTGAACATTCGGCCCAGTCTGAGGTCATGACCGTTGTGGAACAGGTTTTCATTGAGGATATCCCTGTACTTTGCTCCATTCAGCTTTCCCTCAACCCTGACCAGTCTCCCAGTCCCTGCTGCTGAAAAACACCCCCACAGCATGATGCTCCAACCACCATGCTTCACTGTTGGGATGATATTGGGCAGGTGATGAGCAGTGCCTGGTTTCCTCCAGACACAACATTTAGAATTGAGGCCAAACAGTTTAATCTTGGTTTCATCAGACCAGATAATCTTCTTCACAGTCTGAGAGTCCTTCAGATGCTTTTTTGCAAACTCCAAGTGGGCTTTCATTTGTTTTGCAGTGAGGAGAGGCTTCCGTCTAGCCACTCTGCCATAAAGCCCAGATCAGTGGAGGGCTGCAGTGATGGTTGTCCTTCTGGTTGTCCATCTCCACACAGGATCTCTGGAGCTCAGTCAGAGTGACCATCGGGTTCTTGGTCACCTCTCTTACTAAGGCCCTTCTCCCCGATTGCTCAGTTTGACTGGGTGACCAGCTCTTGGAGGAGTCCTGGTTGTGCCAAACGTATTCCATTTGAGAATTATGGAGGCCACTGTGCTCTTAGGAACCTTCAGTGCAGAAGAATTTTTAAAAAAATATGTTTTATTGATTTTTAACATACACCTTAATATTTGGTAAACATCGTGTTGTCTGGGTTAGTGTTTAAAAAACAATAACAATTAATTTCTATAATTCTATAGTCCATATAATAACTTTACTTGATTTCCTCTTCTTCCAATAGTATTCTCTTTAGCCAATCTTAAATTAATACAGTTCTTATTTAAATAAATGACAATTAAATATAAACATTTTTCTCATGTTTCTGCAAATAACCACATCAGTATAAAGCTTCATTGATCATCCTGATTGCCTCATCATAAATCCTGTTTACATTCTTATTTAAATTTGTTTTCCCTACAGTATTCAAAATATTGTTACTGGTTAAGGTTTTCTCAAAATTAGTTACACTTAAGTATTTAAATATTTTTTCTCATACAAGCCATCACATTTTTACATTTCTCATATCTTAAAAGGAAATAAGAACAAAAAAAAGACAGAACAGAGAAAATATTTCTTCTATATAAACCATCCCAACATTTTTATATATCTCATGTCAAAAATTAAAACCAAACACAAAAGAAAAAAGAAAGAAGGCATACTATATTACTTTAGGGGCTCATCCCTCTTAAACTAAACTTCATTTGTATTCAAAAGCTTTCTATTTCTTTAACCATATTCAAACAAATGTTTAATTTTTAAATACTCCCTCTGATAATTCCCATCATCTAATTTCTTGATTCTCACTTTAGCCTTTTTTTTTTGCCCAACATCTTTCTTGTTCAATATGCTTTGATGAATCAAAGAGTCTTCCCATAAACTTATAAATGTTATTGCAGGTACAAAAGGCAAAACAAGTAAGATGTTTTTATAGGAAGGTTTTGCCCCTTCATATTCATTGAAAATCTTTTCCTTTTTGTCTTTCTTGATTTTATTTATTATTTTTTGTCTCTCAAGATCTCGTAGTTCTGGCAAAATCCATTTTACCAAATCTTTTTTCTTGTCCTCAAACTTATTTTGTAATCTTAAAGTGTAGTTTGTCTTTTCCATGTCCAGAGTTCCCTGTGGATTTTTTTTCCATCTGGGTTAAGTCATATTTCCTAGTATTGTTAAATTCCATCTTGAATTTTGCTCTGTCTCATAATCAGTTGTCTGTTTTCTCTGCTCACTCTCTATTTTTATTTTCTGAGAATTTTTATGTTGTAAAGTTAAATTGGAGATGTGTTCATTTATGTTTTCAAGGTTATGTTTAATTTCCTCATGGTTTGAGATTATTGTTGTTTGGATTAGTTGCAACATAGCATAGATGTCCTTCTGAAAAGTATTTGTTTTTTCTTGGTATATTCTTTCTGCAGATCTCTGGTTTTCCATGATAGCCAAAACTCAGGGGTTTCCTTTCTCTGCAGATGGCTTTAGAGCAGCAGTTCTCAACCTGTAGGTCGCGACCCCTTTGGGGGGTCGAACGACCATTTCACAGGGGTCACCTAATACCAGGGCTTTTTTTCTCATAGAACGCTCAAAACAGCGTTCCGGCACCTTTTTTTGATGGATTTTTTTCAACTTTTCCATGAACTGTGCCACACCCTCTATTCTATTGGCTTTTGAAAGCCAATAGAATAGAGTCTATTGAATAGACTCTTAAGCTATTGAATAGATTAAGAGTCTATTCAATAGACTCTATTCTATTGGCTTTCAAAAGCCAATAGGAATTGTCCAGACCTGGTCGTTAACGGCTGTCTCTGCACTGCTGAGGGCGCCAAAAGATCCAGCCCGCAAACGTTGCACATGCAAGTTGTCTGCAGCAAAGGCAAGTTTGCAGGAACTTTTCACCTCTCCCTGCTGAGCAACTACGCCATCTCCTACTTGTAAGTAAAAGAGGACCAGGGGTGGGAGGTGGGGAGCAGCACTTAATTCTGCCCTGCCAAAAAAGCGGAGTCCATGTGCACTCCTGCCTCGTGCTCACCCGTGTCAGCCAGGCTCTCCAGGGTCGCACTGCAGCATGGAGAGCCTGGCACTGAAGCACGGAAAATGTGCTCGCCTGCCTCGTGCTAACCTCGTGCACCATCAGTGTGCATTGCGGCGGCTGCTGTGGGAGCCGTGGGGCCCGCTTGACAAGGGAAAGGTGGCGGAGGTGGTACTGGCAGGGCAGCAGCGGGCGCTGGGTGTGAAGGTGGCATGCGTGGCGCGCGGCAGGTGGCTGACCTTCCTTGGGCCGGGCCAGCTGGTGGCTTAGCCGGTGCTGGACCTGCGCCGCTGCTGCCTCACCCTGTGTGCCTACATGGCTGCCCTGGAGGGCCTGGCCCACGACGCTTGCCGCCTCGGCCTGCCCGCAGCCTGCGCCCTCCCACTCATCAGTGTGGTGTGCAGCTGGTGCTGTGGGAGCTGCAGGGCCCGGTCTACACGGAGGGACTGCGCAGGGTGAGCAGCGGGGCAGGCGAGGCAGCTGCAGGCAGGGGTATGGGGACGGGGGCGGCCGCTGCAGGCGGGGGCGGCCAGTCTGAGCTGAGCCGGGGCTGGCGCTGCCACTGGCGCTGCCGCTGGGCTGCTCCACTGCTGCCACCGCTGCTGGTTGCCCAGCTGCACTCCGCCCCCCACCACCCTCTGCGCCGGAGCTTCCCCCCGCGCCACCCGGCCCACCTCCCTCACCGTCAGAGGCCGCCTCGGCCCTCTGGCGCCCGGCGTGGCCCTGGGGCTGGCGGGCAGGAGTGGCTCCTTCCCGGCTTGCCGGTCTCCAGGCCTCGGAAGCGGCCAGGCGGCGGGGAAGAGGGCAATGCCCGCATGTGCGTTGGAGGCCAGCCGGCCAGGCTGGGAGGGGTGAAGCAGCGCCTTCCAAGCGGGAGCTGGTGCTCCAGTCGCGCCCCTCTCGTGTGTGACGAGTCGGGGAAGGGTTTGGCGATGAAGGGCTGCGCAGCGTGGAAAGGGGCTCCCACGATCCCGCCACTGCAATGGTGCTCAGGAGGCTGGAGGGGCGGGCAGCTCCCGGGGGAGCGGCTGGGAGAAGGCAAGAGGTGCCGGGATGAGGATGGGGGGCTCCAGACTACCATCCCCAGCAGCCCTAAAAAGCACTGTGGAAGAGTGGGGAATGCTGGGAGTTGCAGTTCATCACCATTTGGGAAAACATGACTCTCCAAAGATCCTTCCTTCCTTCCATCCATCTCCTTCCCTTCCCCTTCAATCTCTCCTTCCTTCCTTCCTTCCTTCCTTCCTTCCTTCCTTTCCCCTTCAATCTCCTTCCTTCTCCATCTCCATCCCTTCCCCTTCAATCTCTCTCTCCTTCCTTCCTTCCTTCCTTCCTCCTTCAATCTCCTTCCTTCTCCATCTCCTTCCTTTCCCCTTCAATCTTCCTTTCGTCCATCTCCATCCCTTCCACTTCAATCTCTTTCTCCTTCCTTCCTTCCTTCCTTCCTTCCTTCCTTCCTTCCTTCCTTTCCCCTTCAATCTTCCTTCCTTCCTTCCCCTTCCCTCCCTCCCAACATTTTTGAGGAAGGAAGAGTAAGCTTCTCCAGTGAGCATTGCTATATTGTTTTTGTAATTCATCACTACGCTTTAATTATGTTCAATTCGTAATAATGAAAATACACCCTGCATATCATATTTACATTACGATTCCAAACAGTAGCAATATTACAGTTATGAAGTAGCAACGAAAATAATTTTATGGTTGGGGGTCACCACAACATGAGGAACTGTATTAAGGGGTCGCGGCATTAGGGGGAGGGCCTTCTCTGTTGTGGCGCCCACCCTCTGGAACCAACTACCTCCTGAAGTCCGCGTTTCTCCGACTCTCCCGGCCTTCCGAAAGAATTTAAAAACCTACCTCTGCCGGCAGGCCTGGGGATGATTGTTGATTGTGGTGTGACTGAGGAGTATGTGTGGGGTTTATTTTTAAGGGTTTTTTTGGATTTATATTGAATTGTTTATTTGTATGTTGTGAGCCGCTCCGAGTCTGCGGAGAGGAGCGGCATACAAATCCGAAAAATAAATAAATAAATAAATAAAGGTTGAGAACCACTGCTTTAGAGTCACAGTTGAGTTAGTATTTGTACTCCAGAAAGGTCAATTCTTTTTTTTTTTTTTTTGAGTTTATAATTCTCACTTTATAGACAGCCCAAGATGTTTCCTTTTTTTTTTTTATCACAGCTGTTGTTTGTTATTAAGACATTGAAGGTCACCAAGATAAAATTTATCTTTTCCTGGGCCTTGCCAGTCTCTGTAGTAGAGCAGCTGTTGTAATATTTTCATCCACCACTAGATGTCAGCACCAGTTCTTTCAGTAATAAACACTTATTTACTTCTGTTTTGATGATATAAAAGGAAAATCTTAACAGATTCCACTGATTTCAAACTTATCCAAATTAAGTCTTATATTCTTCTTATTTCAATATAGTTCTATTCCTCCTGAAAGGTTTAATTCGTCGCTTCCATCTGCAGGAGTGTGGAGCAAAAGTCCCCCTCCTTCTCACTTTTGGAGGCTTTTTGCTTCTTGGTTTTTTTTTCCCAGGAAATCAATTTCCAAATAGAAGAGAGAAAATTGCTGTTCTTACCCAGTTCCAAACACATTGTTTACAGTCAGCTTGGAGTAATACTTTTGGACTTCGGTTGCTTGTAGCTTGGGCTAGACTCAGAAGTTGAGCTAGCCTCCTGCTGGTTTCTGGAGGACTTTTTCCAAACTGATTGGATCGACCGCCATCTCTCTGAAATCAGCGGGACTTCCCCCCTTCTGTGTTGCCTCTATGGGGCAACTTCAGGCCCATTTAGGGTCCCCTGGCAGGCAGAAATCAGCCTTAGGGAGCGGAGCCCTGCGATCCCTCGGCTGCTGCCCTACTGCGCAAAACCGGAAGTTCTGCAGCAGAAATTTTTATTGTAGCCTTCCCCAGATCTGTGCCTTGCAATAATCCTGTCTCTGAGCTTTGCAGACTTTTGCTCTGCTACAGTATGCATTGTCAGCTGTGAGGCCTTCTATAGAGAGGTGTGTGCCTTTCCAAATCATGTCCAATCAATTTAATTTACTGCAGGTGGACACCAATCAAGGTGTAGAAACATGTCAGCAACTATCAAGAGAAATGGGAGGAATCTGAGCTAAATTGCAAGTGTTGTTGTAAAGGGTCTAAATACTTATTCTAATGTGATATTTCAGTTTTTTCTTTTTAATACATTTAAAGACATTTCTAAAATTCTGTTTTCACTTTGTCATTATGGGGTACTGAGTGTAGATTAACGAGGAAAAAATGAATTTCAACAGCTGTAGAATCAGGCTGCAGCATAACAAATTTGACAAAAGTGAAGGGTGTCTGAATACTTTCTGAATGCACTGTAGATTCTTTGAATGAATGAATGAATGAATGAATGAATGAATGAATGAATGAATGAATGAATGAATGTCTGCTCTTAACAGTTTCATTTTCAGGATAGCCACAGGTGGCACTTTAATAAGGTTGAACAGATTGGAGAGATGAGATAATAGTGAAATGTTACAATTCTGTCAATGTGTTGTAGCATAAATAGATTGTGTTCATGCTTAAAAGAAGAAATGTACAGTGTTCTGAGGTGGGTGAGGTGGATTTTTTTGCATAAATAAAGGTAGGTAAGACATTTGGCATAAATGTCAGCTAACATTTTGGTTGCTACTGCAAAAAATTTTTTTCACAAAAATTAGAAATTGTTAACAGACTCTGCTGTTTTCTGACAAGAAATCTCTGCTTTGACAGGTCTACTGTGTACTGGTGAATACATTCCCTGTTATTCCTTTGTAGTCATTCATATATCTCCCTAAAAAAATAAAGTGTAAAGATAATTTTAGACATTTTGAAAATAGAATTTTTTTCTCTTTTCATTGTTTCATATTTTCCAAATGAAAAACTGACTCCTTTGAAATAATAGTTACTTGCATCCTGACATAACATCTCTGTAAAGTCCTCTGAATTAAGTATATATACTTTTATAGCAAACCTTATTCTTAAGTGAAATTGAATGAATTATCACAGCAATAGTCTGTTGGACCTATGTTAACAGTTCTTTTTGCTCAAAGTTAATATGATTGCTTTCTGTTAATAACAGTATTTTCTGTTCTGATAGGCTGCATTGGGTGCTAAACTACCCTTAGGCTACACGGGAAAGAAAATTGATATCCATGTAGCCACCTAGAGTCAAAACTAATTCAGAGGCCCAATTACAACAACAAAAACTTGCTTTGTAGTGAGTGAGCTTGAATATTTTTGTTCTTTTTAATTTTTATGTTTCAATTAACTTTGCTGTACTCCCAATAAAATAAAGAGGCCCTTGAAGTCAGTTAACTCCTGGTGACTACACGAACACATCCATGTACAGGTAATCCTCGAGTTACGAATGTAATGGAGCCTGCCAATTACATTTGTAACCCAAGGATTCATAGGAGTGAATCACGTAACTTGAACATGATCACTCCCTGCTTTCGCCCACACATTTTATTTATTCTATTTATTTACTTAAACTTATATGCCGCCCTTCTCTTAGGACCCAGGGCGGCTTACAAAAATAATACAATAAAATTATACAATAAAAATTAATCACATTCATACAGCATACAAGCTCAGTCAACTCACAGTCGCTGATGGAGGGACATTCCTAGGCCCAGGGACAGAGCACAGCTCATATGCCCCAAGCCTGTCGGCATAAATGAGTCTTCAACAGTTTCCGGAAAGCTAGGAGGGAGGAAGCAGTACGAACCTCTGAGGGAAGCTGGTTCCAGAGGGCTGGGGCAGCAACGGAGAAGGCCCTAGCCCTAGGCCCCGCCAGATGACATTGCCTAACAGACGGGACCCGTAGGAGGCCAACCCTATGTGCCCTAACCGGTCGCTGGGATTCATGAGGCAGAAGACGGTCCTGCAAGTATCCTGGTCCATTGCCATAAAGGGCTTTATAGGTCATAACCAACACTTTGAATTGTGTTCGGAGACCAGTTGGTAGCCAGTGCAGCTAACGGAGAGCTGGAGTGATATGAGCATGTCTTGGGAGACCCAAGACGGCTCGTGCAGCCGCATTCTGGACTACTTGCAGTCTCCGGACATTCTTCAAAGATTGCCCCATGTAGAGAGCATTACAGTAGTCGAATCTCGAGGTGACAAGGGCATGGGTGACTGTGAGGAGTGACTCCCGGTCCAAATAGGGCCGCAACTGGCGCACCAGGCGAACCTGGGCGAATGCCCCCCTCGCCACAGCCGAAAAATGATGTTCTAGACTTAGCTGTGGGTCGAGGAGGACACCCAAGTTGCGAACCCTCTCCGAGGGGGACAAAACTTCTCCCCCCAAGGTAATGGACGGACAGTTGGAATTGTCCTTGGGAGGCAGAGCCCATAGCCACTCCGTCTTGTTGGGATTGAGTCTGAGCCTGTTGGCACCCATCCAGACCTCAACAGCCTCCAGGCACCGGTTCATCACTTCCACTGCTTCGCTGTAATGACGCAGGGTAGAGATATAAAGCTGAGTATCATCAGCATATTGATGATAACTCACCCCGTGTCGACGGATGATCTCACCCAACGGCTTCATGTAGATGTTAAAAAGCAGAGGTGAGAGAACAGACCCCTGAGGGACTCCACATGGAAGAGGCCTTGGAGCCGATCTCTGACCTCCTGCGAACATCGACTGTGACCGGCCAGAGAGGTAGGAGGTGAACCACCGTAAAACGGTGCCCCGCACTCCAAGCCCCTCCAACCGGCGCAGATGGTATCGAATGCCGCTGAGAGGTCAAGAAGCACCAGGATAGTGGAGTAGCCTCTATCCCGGGCCCGCCAGAGATCATCGGTCAGCTTGACCAAAGCAGTTTCCGTGCTGTAACCGGAGCTGAACCCAGACTGCTGAGGGCCCAGATAATCAGTTTCATTCAAGGACTGTTGGAGTTGGAGTGCCACCACCTTCTCAACAACGTTCCCTAAAAAGGGAAGGTTGGAGACTGGACGATAATTATTTAAAACTGCCGGGTCCAGGGAAGGCTTCTTGAGGAGGGGGCGCACAAGTGCCTCCTTTAAGGGAGCCGGAAAGGACCCCTCCCTCAATGAAGCATTAACAACAGCCTGGACCCAGCTCCGTGTCACCTCCCTGCTAGCCAAAACCAGCCAGGAGGGGCACGGGTCCAGTAAACAGGTGGCCGAACTCACAGCTCCAATGGCCTTGTCCACATCATCAGGAGTTACCAGGTCAAACTCCTCCCATTCAACAGGACTAAGACAGGCCTCTGTCATCTCGACTGACTCATTGTCAGCCGACACTGCATTCCAATTGGAGTCCAAGTCAGCCCGGATCTGAGCGACCTTGTCTGCGAAAAAGATGTTAAATTCTTTGGCATTGCCCTGCAAAGGTTCCTCCCTTCTCCCCGTATCAAGGAGAGAGTCTGTGTACGAGCGAATCCAGCAATTCCCCAAGCACCCTTTGAAAGCCAATAGGGTCCATCAGGCGTCTGGGGCAGAACCATTTAATCGGTTCCGGCTCCCTGCGAGAGAGGATTGGCGTCATAAACTCAAGCCGCAGCAGAAAATGATCTGTCCATGACATGGGCAACACTTCTAAGCCCCTTAGCTTCAGATCATAGCTCAACTGTTCCGAGAGGAAAACCAGATCAGGTGTGTGTCCCCCCTCATGGGTTGGGCCCTCGATTACTTGTGTCAGGTCCATGGTTGCCATGGAGGCCATGAACTCCCGCGCCAACCCAGAGGACTCACCGAGTGATGGCACGTTGAAGTCCCCCAAGACAATAAGTCTGGGGAACTCAACCGCCAACCCGGCTACCTCCTTGAGTAGCGTGGGCAGGGCTTTAGAAACGCAGCTGGGAGGCAGGTACGTAAGCAACAGGCCCACCTGTACACCTAGGTCCAACCTCATAAGGAGGGACTCACAACCTGATATCTCAGTAGCAGCAAGTCTGTGCAGCCCGAGTGTCTCCTTAGCTATAATCGCCACTCCTCCCCCCCTTCCCTGGGGTCGCGGCTGATGCCATACCTGAAACCCAGCTGGACACATCTCAGAGAGGGGAACTCCTCCCTCTGGGGTCAGCCAGGTCTCAGTCACACATGCCAGGTCGGCCTCCTCATCCAGAATTAAGTCCCGGATGACGAGAGCTTTATTTACCACCGAACTGGCATTGAGCAGCAGCAGCCTGAGTCCAGGGATTTTGCTAATCAAATGTGTGGGTTGTTAGGTGCACGAGGTATCTCAGCATGGGGAAGGCCATAGGGGGGCCTAGTGCTTGCAACCACCCAAGGCCTCCCCCGAACCACTGAGATATCTCATGCTTCCCCCTCCCCCCATCCTGCCTGACCGGGTCACTTACCTTACGTAGATCTCAATGATCAAGGGAGCTGTCTTCTCTCCAGCCTCTCTGCCACGGTTTTGCCTTGAGCAAAGGTTTGCCGAGGCGTGCAGGGATGAGAGATTGTGTCCCTATAGGCTCCTGTCATCAGCGAAGGACTTTCCCCTAAATGGACTGGAGGGACACATGCACCCCCTCCGGGCCTCCATTCTCAGCGGTAAAGGCCTTGAGGAAAGTCCTTTGCTACCCTAAACGGAGGCTAGGAGGGATGTTCGTATCCTTCCCAGCCTTCGTTCTCAACAGCAAGGCCTTTTTGCAAAGATGGCAAAAGGCTTTGCAAATGGAGGGAAGGCTTCGGTTCTTCAGGCCTTCCCTCCGTTTGCAAAGCCTTTTGCCGCAGATATTGTTCAGACTTCCGTTTGCACAGAACAGAGGCCTAGAGTACCATGAGATCACAGGAGATCAGTAGCGCGAGAGCTCGCACTAGTGATCTCACGTGATCTTGCGGTAGTTTAGGCCTCCATTCTCTGCGAACGTACCAAAGGCCTGAAGCAGCGAACCAAGCCAAGAAATCAAAGGCTCGCTAGATCTTCGCAAGGTGAATATCCACAGGCCCAGTGCCTGTGGACACCCGGAACAGGGGTGAATAAGCAGGGTGAATGTTGCAGTGCCTCTGCGGTTGTTCGTAAGGGTGAATGACTGCTGTGGTGCTGCAACATTCGTAACTTTGGGACTGTGTCGTAAGTACTTTGGGGGGGGGTTATATCGTCACTTTGAACAGTTGCTAAGTGAACTGTCATAACTCAAGGATTACCTGTAGTTTCCTTTGACAATGAATACTGAAGTGGCTTACCATTGTCTTTTGGGGTTCTGTTTCTCCCCACTTTGTAGAGGTTTGCAATATTGCTACAATGTTATTAGATAATGTCTGTCCATTAACCATTTATAAAAAATAAAAATAATTTAAAAATGCAAATACTTCACAAGATGAGCTATAACTCAAAAAGTTTATATATTGTTAATGAGATTTATTTATTGGAAACATTTATATGGCCACCCAATTCAAGAAGGTGATTCTGGGTGAAATGCAAAACTCAACTAAAGGTACAAAGCAACAAAATAAAAATCAGCTAAAACCATTAAATGGTGACCAGACTAAAGTGTGCTGCCACACAGCAAATGGGACTCTACCTATCCAGACCCAAAGGCCTAGGCCAGGGGTAGGCAACCTTGGCTCTTTTATGATTCATGAACTTCAACTCCCAGAATTCCTGAGCCAGCATGGCTGGCTCAGGGATTCTGGGAGTTGAAGTCCATGAGTCATAAAAAAGCCAAAGTTGCCTACCCCTGGCCTAGGGCAAAAGCCAGTCTTAACTGCATTACTAAAGGCCTATAGGGTAGGGACCAACCATATATTGGAGGACAGATTATTCAAAAAGTAGAGGTGGCCACTGAAAAGGCAGATCTTTTGGGAATAGAATAGAGCTGAAAGGGACCTTGGAGGTCTTCTAGTCCAGCCCCCTGCTCAAGTAGGAGAACCTATACCATTTCAGACAAGTGACTGACGAGTGGTCTCTTCTTAAAAACCTCCAGTGATGGAGCGCCCACAATTTTTAAAGGCAAGCTGTTCCACTGGTTATTGTCCTCACTGTTAGGAAGTTTCTCCTTAATTCCAGGTTACTTCTCTCTTTGTTTAGTTTCCAACCATTGTTTCTTGTACCTTGTGCTACCCCACTGCTTACTTCTCTCCATGTGGATGTACTACCATTGAGGACTACTCGCTGAGTACGATTTGTCAGCCAGCTACAGATCCATCAGGTGGTGATATTGTCTAGCTCACCTTTTTCTACCTTACTAAGTAGCAGGTTGTGGTGTACTTTGTCAAATGCCTCACTGAAATCTAAGTATACCATGTCCAAAGCATTTCTCTGGTCTACTAATTTAGTCACTTTATCAAAGAATGAAATAAGATTGGTTTGGCATGATCTGATTTTAACAAACCTGTGCTGGCTGATGTCAACGCTGCTAACATTGGATGTTCCTGCTCTGACAACTGATGGAAATGCTGCCATTTTCTCTATTCCTTTAACATGCTTTTTCTTACTTTTAGAAATCAGGTGCAGTGGGGGTGGGTGGGATGTAAGCTTAGCTAGCCATAATAATAACACTGCTGTGGGAACTCAAGGACGAGCTGATAACGTTTTGGCAGGCTGAGGAGCTGAGGAGAAAGCCCACGCTTGAGACTAATTGGGGAATGTGTTTATGACAGTTTATTGGGGGTGGGAATTGTACTTTGTTACTTTGTATCCAGGGGAAGGGAATTTAGTTTTTGGGTTCAACTATGTAGTGCCGATACTTTGTTTCCCAAATAAACGTTCTTTAAGGAAGAATTTCGCCTCAAAGTTCTTTTGATGGGTTTCATCTGTCGGAACCATGACAGCTACTAGTTATAACTTTGTTTGAATAGAATATAATAGAGCTGGAATGGACCTTGGAGGTCTTCTAGTCCATCCTCTCACTCAAGCAGGAGAACTTATACTATCTCAGACAACTAACTGTCCAGTCTCTTCTTAAAAACCTCCAGTGATGGAGCCCCCACAATTTCTGAAGGCAAGCTGTTCCATTGGTTAATTGTCCTCATTGTTAGGAACTTTCTCATTAATTTCAGGTTGCTTCTCTTTGTTACTTTGTTACTTTGTATCCGGGGGAAGGGAATTTAGATTTTGGGTTCAACTATGTAGTGCCGTTACTTTGTTTCCCGAATAAACATTCTTTAAGGAAGAATTTTGCCTCCAAGTTCTTTTGATGGGTTTCATATGTTGGAACCATGACATTAACCCCCAAACTCCCATTTTTTACCTTAACCGACTTGGGGTCCTGAGCTCCAGTTACCATCCCTAAGTTGAGGGATAGACTGACAAAGACTCGGGGAAGATCTCAACATGGAGAAGGAAGAAGTGCCTGGATCCAGCACCCCGGCCATGGCTGCAGCCTCAGTGGAGGGAGAGCAAGCCAGAGCACCAGTGGAGAAGGAATCTTCTCAGGCCTTACAGCTGGGGGAGAGACCCAAAATGCGGGAGCTGATCTGGTCATCGGAGTGGACCCTGCCCAGTGGAGACTCCAAGCCCCTCGAGGTGACCCTGCTGAAAGCAAGTTCTTTGAAAGTGACCGAAGTTGATTTGCAAGAGGGAAACTCTCAAGAATCACGTTCCCCGGGCCGCTGGAGAATCAGGAAATCGACGACTACTGAGGACTCCAGAGAGTGGAAGTACCTGTCCGCAGCCCGTAGCCAATCAGTGGAGAAGTTGGTGGAGAGGTTCGAGGGGCTAGAGATGAAGAGTGGGGAGCAACCCTCTCACTCTTACCATGCAAGTGATCACGATTGGCAGAGCAGACACCAATCCGTGCCTAAAAGTAGCCCCAGCCCCGCCTATGGAGCACAAGTGGCTTCCCCATCTTCGAAGCCACCAACTTTAGCCTCCAGCCCTGCAAGGAGGGACAGTCCCGGCCACCACTCTGAACACGGAGGCCTGAGACATCGCTCCTCTAGAAGCCCAGATCGCCACAGGTACCGTGAAAGCCCTGACCATTGCTACCATCAGTCACATAGCCCAGAGCTTCACCGTCGGCACCACCCACGCCTGAAGCCTACACAGGGGGAAGACTCAGATGTGAGCGTTCAACATGATTTAATGCAGCAGCTGCGGGAGCTGTTGGCCAACCAGCAACAGGTGAAAGCACCGCAGCTGTTGGGGCCCCTGCAACAATTGGGGATGCAGCAGCCACCGCCGCTGGGAGGTCAGCCACGGGGGAGCGCCACAGCAGTGGGGCTGGTACCAGCCCCTGAACGTGCAACAACCACTGGGAGGCCTGCATCAACTGGGGATGCCACAGCCACAGAAGAGAGGCCAGCAACCACTGGGAATGCAGCCACACTGGGGGGGCAGCAACCCATGATGGCGTTACCCCTTAGAGCAACATTTGATGGTGACCCGGAGAAGCTGATCTTCCTCAATCAAGTACGTTCCCATATGAATAGCAATGCCAATTTCTACCCGAATCCAGCTGCTACGGTCAATGTGGTCACGGCCAATTTGGAAGGGGAAGCATCTGAATGGCTAAACAATTTGTACAACAAACAAGCGCCTGAGCTAGGGTACCTCCATCTCTTCCTCCCTGGATTAAGAACCAGGTTCGAGGACCCATCCATAGCCCTCAAAGCGGAGAAACAAATACATAAGATAAAACAAGATGGCAGACCTGCTCTGGAATACGTACAAGAATTTTGTAAGGTAGCAGGTCGATTAGAAAGGTGGCCTGAACAGTCCCTAGTGCACCACTTCAAGGAGGGGCTAGACAATCACCTTTCCCAGGCCTGTGTCTATCGCGCTGTCCCTAACCTACTGCAGGAGTGGTAACAGGCAGCAGTAAGGTCGGACGTCAAGCTGGCTCATTATAAGAAGCCACCACCTCAGGAAGCCGGGCAGAAACCAGAACAGACCAGACGACCCCCGTCATAAGCCTCCAGTCATCGTGGCCGTGGAGCCCCCCAGACCACCTGCCGGTCCACCAATCAAATGCTTCAGATGTGGGCAACAAGGAGTGGCGAGCTGCCCGGTCCCATACCCCCAACAGCAGATCAGATCGGGACCACTGGCGAGGAAGAAACCAGTCCAGCAGCCAGTGAAAGAGAAGTCAAACTGGATCATGCAAGAACCTGTCACCCAGGTTACGTCGCCTACGCAGGAAAGCTCCGAGGCCCAAGCTGGACCTGCCACCACTCTGCCCTCCTACGACAGCGACGACGAGGGAGAGAACAACCCGATGGTGAGTCGACCCGTTCCACCTTTTTCTCTCACAGCCAAACTCATAGTCTCCAAGATGGGTGCATGAGTAGATTTGAAAGTGTTAGTGGACTCGGGATGCTCCCAGTGCGTTATTAACTTGCCACTTGCCCTTAAACTGGGTATACAAGCAAGGTTGCTCTCCAAACCCATGAGATTTGAGCAAGCCAATGGCTCTTTAATGGGAGGAACTTTGGTCACACAATTGACAAAGCCAGTACACTTAGAAATAGGTGAACATTGGGAGTTCATTCGCTTCATGGTGGCTCCGAAGATGACTGAGGCAGTGATTCTAGGGCTAGCCTGGTTGGACAAATGGAAACTGTTTATTTGGTGGGAAAAAGGGATGAGGACTGTGAGATTGCCTATAGGGCCCAAGCCCCCCCTTAATTCGGCCGACGTTACGGAGAGTTTAGGCCGTCTACTGAGTTAGCAAAGATAACCACCCTGTCTCCACCAGGCGAGCCACTCATCCCCAGCGAATACTGGGATCTAGCAGAGGTGTTTAGTGAGAAAGAATGTGACACCCTGCCTCCCCACCGGCCCAATGATTGCACCATTGAACTGTTACTGGGAGCTAAACTACGGCTGTGAGCGTAGAGAACAAATACCCCCTCCCCCTCCTGAAGGACTTACTAACCCCCCTGGCGAAGGGGAGTGTCTTCACTAAGTTGGACCTGAGAGAGGCATATTACTGAGTAAGAATAAGAGAAGGAGTTTAATGGAAAACTGCTTTTAACTGTCCCATGGGGAGCTATCAATTTAAAGTCATGCCGTTTGGACTACAGGGGGCTCCAGTTGTCTTCATGCAGCTGATCAACCAGGTACTACATGATCATTTATACAAAGGAGTTTTGGTGTATCTTGATGATATCCTGATATACAGCACGAATATGGCTGACCACGTAAAACTAGTGCGAGAAGTGTTAAAGAAGTTGTTGAATGCCAAACTATATGTCAAGCTATCAAAGTGTGAGTTCCATCAGACCCGACTAGATTATTTTGGCTACAGAATTTCCAGTGAGGGCATTGAAATGGACCCTGCTAAAGTGAAAGCCGTAATTGAATGGCAACCCCCAAAGACTCACAAACAGCTTCAGAGCTTTCTGGGATTTGCCAACTTTTACCGACAGTTCATCCCCTCCTTTGCTGAAATTGCTTTACCCCTCATGGACTTATTGAAAACAGGCAAAGAGGGGGGGGAAGCCATGACCGGGCCAGCCGCTAGCATGGACTATGGACTGTCAAACTGCTTTTGAGAATTTGAAAAGACTATTTGCGGTCAAACCAGTCCTAAAGCATCCTTGTCCAGGGAAACCCTTTGTGATTCAAGCCGATGCCAGCAACGTGGCCATTGGAGCTTTACTATTGCAAAAGGACCTTGATGGAGTCCTACAGCCCTGTGCCTGCACCTCAAAAAAGTTCACCGATTGCGAGAGAAGGTGGGCAGTGTGGGAAAAGGAAGCCTCTGCAATTCATCGGGCTCTGTTAAACTGGTGACACTAGAAGGGAGCAAGGTGCCTTTCGAGGTATGGACTGATCACAAAAACCTAGAGGCACTGAAAACTCCCCGCAAGCTATCCCCGAAGCAAGTACGGTGGGCGCAATACTTTAACCAATTTAACTTCACCCTGAAGTACATAGCGGGGGGGGACTTTTTAGCTGATGCTTTATCCAGATTACCTCAATACAAAAGCCAGCATGAAGAGGTTAATGAAGCAATTATATCTACACCACAAGCTGCTTCTCAGCTAACACCACAGAGAACCCCATCTTAGAGAGTCCCGAACCCCAATGATCCTGAGGCGAGGAAATTAAAACAGGAACTCCTCAACGATCGATGGTTCAAGAAAAATCAAACCTCCTTGACATGCAGGGTTGGTTTGGCTTACAAAAGGGGAAAGTTTTATTTGCCTGAAACCCTCCGCCTCAACGCTCTCCAGCACGGTCACAATGTGAAACAAACTGGACACTTTGGATATTTAAAAACAGTACAACTGGTTCATCAGCAATTTTGGTGGCCGGGTCTGAAACGGGATGTAGAGAACTATGTCAAGAGCTGTGCTGTGTGTGCCACCATGAAAAGAATTCCAGGAAACCCCCCTGGACTATTACAACCGGTGGACCCTTCCTAACCCTGGGAAAAAATTGCTATGAATTTTATAGTGGAATTACCTGAAAGTAGGGGGAATACAGTGATTTTGGACTGTGATAGATCTGTTTTCAAAGCAGGCTCATTTCATCACCTGCAAAGGACTCCCGTCAGCCCAACGACTAACCAAGATATTTTGAAGCATACTGTATCTACAGACTGCACGGAGCGCCAAAATGAATAATCTTGGACCGCGGGGTGCAGTTTACGGCCAGGTTCTGGATGAGTTTTCTCAAGTTAATTGGCTCATCACAAGGACTGTCATCGGCTTTTCACCCATCTATGAATGGGGGAGGCTGAATCGGCGAACTCAATGGTGGAGCAGTATCTCAGATGCTATGTGGACTATCAGCAAACAAACTGGACTGACCTCACTTTCGCAGAGGTGGCTTACAATAACTCTGTCCAAGCAGCACCGGTTTTACACCTTTTAAAGTTGCCACAGGAAAAGAGTTCAACCGAATACCCGAATATCCTCAGGGACCTTCTACTTCCCAAACACTTGACCAGTGGGTGAGGGGGTGGGAGGAGATATGGAAAACCACGAAAATCGCTCTGAAGAAGGCTTTTGAGACGTATAAAAAGCAAGCAGATAAAAAGAGGGCTCCCCAGAGATCATTCCAAGTTGGGGGAAAAGTTTATTTATCTACAAAATATTTACAACTTAAGTTGCCTAGTAAGAAGTTAGGACCGAAGTACCTAGGTCCCTTCCCCATCGTAAGGATCATTAACCCAGTCACGGTAGAATTAAAGCTCCCCAGACTCCTAGGGAAAGTCCACCCTGTGTTCCATTGTAGCCTACTGAAACCTTTTCAGGGTTCTACCTTACAACCTCCCCCTAAGAAGGCACCTGAGCCTCTCGTACTAGCCAGAGAGACTCATTATGAAGTGAAGCGTATTCTGGATTTTAGACTTTAAAGGAAAGTTACAGAACTTAGTGCAGTGGAAAGATTATCCATTGTCTGAAGCCACATGGGAAAAATCTAGTGATGTAAAAGCCAACAGGCTCATTAGTAAATTCTATGAGAAACACCCTAACAAACCAAGGGGCAACTCCTAACCTATGATTTTGTTTGAATTGCAGGATTTGTCCTTTTTGTAAGGGGGGCCGGATGTCAACACTGCTAACACTGGATGTTCCTGCTCTGACAACTGATGAAAATGCAGCCATTTTCTGTATTCCTTTAACATGCCTTTTCTTACTTTTAGAAATCAGGTGCAGTGGGCGGGGGGGGTGGGATGTTAGCTCAGCTAGCCATAATAATAACACTGCTGTGGGAACTCAAGGACAAACTGATAACGTTTTGGCAGGCTGAGGAGCTGAGGAGAAAGCCCACGCTTGAGACTAATTGGGGAATGTGTTTATGACAGTTTATTGGGGGTGGTAATTGTACTTTGTTACTTTGTATCCGGGGGAAGGGAATTTAGTTTTTGGGTTCAACTATGTAGTGCCGATACTTTGTTTCCCAAATAAACGTTCTTTAAGGAAGAATTTCGCCTCAAAGTTCTTTTGATGGGTTTCATCTGTCGGAACCATGACAGCTACTAGTTATAACTTTGTTTGAATAGAATATAATAGAGCTGGAATGGACCTTGGAGGTCTTCTAGTCCATCCTCTCACTCAAGCAGGAGAACTTATACTATCTCAGACAACTAACTGTCCAGTCTCTTCTTAAAAACCTCCAGTGATGGAGCCCCCACAATTTCTGAAGGCAAGCTGTTCCATTGGTTAATTGTCCTCATTGTTAGGAACTTTCTCATTTCAGGTTGCTTCTCTTTGATCAGTTTCCAATGATTGTTTCTTCTCCTGCCCTCTGGTGCTTTGGAGAATAATTTGACCCTCTCTTCTTTGTGGTAGCCTCTCAAATACTGGAATACTGCTATCATGTCACCCCTATTTCTTCTTTTCTTTAGACTATCCAAACCCAAGTCCTGCAACTGTTCTTCATATGTTTTAGTCTCCAGGCCTTTGATCATCTTAGTTGCTCTTCTCTGAACCTTTTCCAAAGTGTCAACATCTTACCAAGCAGTAGATTGTGGTCTACTTTGTTGAATGCCTTACTGAAGTCCAAGTATACTATGTCCACAGCGTTTCGCTGGTCTACTAATTTAGTCACTTTATCAAAGAATGAAATAAGATTGCTTTGGCATGATCTGTTTTTAACAAACCCGTGCTGGCTACCAGTTATAACTTTGTTTGCTTCTAGTCATTCGCAGATCTGTTTTTTGACTGTCTTTTCCAGGATCTTCCCAGGTATTGATGTTAGAGTGATTGGTCTGTAGTTTCCTGGGTCTGTTTTTTTCCCTTTATTGAAGGTGGGAACCACATCAGCCCTTTTCCAATCCTCAGGTACTTCCCCTGTGTGCCAGGATTTTTGAAAAATATGGTGCAATGGCTCTGAGATAACCTCTGCCAGCTCCTTCAGAACTCTGGGATGTAATCTCTCGGGTCCTGGTGATCTATATTCGTCAAGGTCAGATAGGTGTTCTTTTACCATTTTCTTGCTTATTTTAATTTTTGTTTCTAGTTTGTCTTTTGCAGTAATTTTTTTGGTATGTTGGGCTATAATTTTTGTGTGTGTGAAGACTGATGCAAAGAATGAGTTAAGCAGCTCTGCTTTCTCCCTGTTGCCTGTTATTTCCTTGCCATCTTCTCTCTTTAGTGGACCTACAGTTTCCTTGACTTTTTTCTTGTTATTAATATGTTGAAAGAAACTTTTTTTATTATCCTTGATTTCTGTGTCAATTTCTGTTCATTCTGAGCCTTTGTTTTCCTGACTTCATCTTTGCATGTTCTGGCTGTCTGCTGATAATCAGCCTTAGTTATGTATCCCTCTTTCCATTTTTTGTAATTGTCCTTTTTGTCTTTCAGTTTGTCTGAGAGATCTTTGTGCAGCCATGCTGGTTTCTTCTTGACTTTCTAGTTTTTCTTTTTTCAGTGGTATTGTTCTGGACTGGGCTTTTATGATCATATTTTTCAGAGTTTCCCATGCTTCTTGAGTTGTTTTCCTCTTTAGGATTTTCGTCCATGGAATCTTTGTTAGGTTCTCTCTGAGTTTGTTAAAATCAGCTCTTTTGAACTTTAAGACACTGGTTGGGTCCCATAGTGATTTACAGCACCTTGGGCAGTTTACAAATGTCAGCATATTGCCTCCAACTATCTGACTCCTCATTTTACCAACCTCCAAAGGATGGAAGGCTGAGTCAACCTTGAGCCCTGTCAGGATTGAATTGCAGGCTGTGGACATACTGCATTCTAACCACTGCGCCACCAGGGCAGTGTCTCAGTGAAAGGATCTGAAGTGTGCCCTCCCTATTGGAATATGTAGGTAGGGCAGATACCTTAAGCAACAGTTGATCCCATTAATAATCAACAAATAAATTGCATCTGAAAGCCTATTGGGAGTCAGTGCAACATGTGGAATAGAGCTGACATGGGCATAACAAGAAACATAACTACCTTCACAACTGCATTCTGGACCAACTGAAGCTTCTGGATTATCTTCAAGAGCAATTTCATTGGGAGTGGAGGGTTGGACTAGATACATAATTTTTATTTATTTTTTTCTAGAATGCACAACACTGTATGGAATCTTGCTGTGGTGCCTTTTCTCTGAAAAGGATGTTGACCTGTTGCTGACTTGAATGTGTTTTCTGTTTATATGCTGTATGTAATCTATATCTGATAAAATGCTTATGATATTAGTGTTCTGCTTGGCACTGTTAAAACCTGGAGCAGAGAGACAGTCTTAGTTCCTACTGGGAAAAAATATGTAATAATTTATATGCAGATGTAATTGCTTAATTGCACTTAAAGCAGTAAGGAAAAAGACATAATTATGGAACAGTTTTTGAAATGAAAGGGCCCCCTTGTATGTGAAAAATAAAATGGAATTTGGATATGGTTTTTCTAGGACTGTAGCATACTGTACCTCTCCCTCCTCTCCACCTATTCTAAGGGTCCCTTTCTGTTTCCCAGTCTCCCACTTCCTCCCTTGAGCTTTTTCCATCAATGTTCTTGCTGAAATATTTCAAACACTATGAAAACTACATGTTGAAAATTGTGCCGAATTACATAATCACAGCTATTTTTAATGTATGCAACTTTTAGTATAATTGGTATGAATGTTATTGGAACTTAAGCTGGGACATTTTCCATAGCCTATAGAGTCATGTAGATAACAGAATGAACTGCAAAAAGAAATCAGTGATTTGTGCAATTTGTTCTTTTATTCTTTATGTGCTTAGTGATAGATATGTAGACAAATACACACTGAGGGTCCAAGCAGTTCTGTTACTGTGATACTAATCAAACTCTAGATGTCTACATTTAGACAGATATTCCAACACCACTTTTTGATTATTTTTGAACTTCAGCTGACAAAACAGTTGCAAGTTGATGTATCATTTATTGCTCTATGCTGGGAACAGCTGACTTTATATGAAAAAGGCTGTTTTTTTTTCTTGCAAAATATGTAACTAAAAGCTTGCTGGGACAGAAGTAGACTACTATTTGAATATTCTGCTAAAAGGTAATGCAAAAGTAAGGAATGTCTCTGGTTTGTTTTACTACAGTGCCAGCTTTCTTTCATCACTTTTATGTAATTTTAAATTCTAAATTCCATGACAGTATGGCTTTCTATCCAGAACAATATATGCTCCAAAAAAATAACTGCCATTTTTTTTTCAGAAAGGCTAATTGTTATATTTCCTCCTAAAAATTAAATTAGCATTTCTTTGCATACTTTCTCTATTTCAGAAGTGTATATGCATATACAGTATGTGTGTGGGTTGACAGTATATTTTTATATTTTAAGTCTATGCACCTGTGTTAGAATGCCAGGTTTTTTGAGATGTAAAAAAATCAGACCAAGATAAATCACTGCAGAATTGTTTCCACCTTTAATATAACATAAGCTGTACAATTCAATTGAAAAACCAACTGAAATCTTTTAGGGGAAAAAAATAAAAAACTTACAATAACATGGTTGCATAAGTGTGCACACCCTCTTCTACGTAGGGATGTGGCTGTGTTCAGAATTAACCAATCCCATTAAAACTAATGTTAAATAGTAGTCAGTACATATCTGCCATCAAATAAAGTGACTCTGATCAAGCCCATATAAAGTTTAGCTGTTCCACTAGGATTTTTCTGACGTTTACTCAGTTGCCTCTTACAGTAAAAGCCATGGTCTGCAAAGAGCTTACAAAGCACGAAAGGGATTTCATTGTTGGAAGGTATGAGTCAGGAGAAGGGTATAAATTTTTTTTCCAGGCATTGTATATACCATGGAACACAGTGAAAACAATCCTCAACAAGTGGAGAAAATATGGCACAACAGTGACATTACCAAGAACTGGATGTCTCTCCAAACTTGATGAAAAAAATAAGAACAAAACTGGTGTCAGAGGCTGTCAAGAGGCCTACAGCATCATTAAAGGAGCTGCAGCAATTTCTGGCAACTACTGGCTGTGTACTACATGGGACAACAATCTCCCATATTCTTCATGTGGCTGGGCTGTGAGGTAGGGTGGCAAGACACAAGCCTTTTCCTACAAAAAAATAAATAAATAAATAATCCAGGCCCAGCCACTTTTACAAAAGCCTACATCAAGTCTGACAAAAGCAAGTGGGAAAATGTGTCAAACTTGCAACATGTGTCATCGCGCAACGTATCGGGACAGTTTTGCCATTGCAGGCAATGGGGTGGGTGCGGCTTCCCCTGGTCTAGGGCAACTCACTGCAGGACAACTCAACACGGCCAGCTTGCCACAAGGACAACTTGACACGGCTAGCTGGAGGGAGAGCTAGGCGAGCGAGCTCGCCATAATATTGATATTATCGGCATAACAGAAACCTGGTGGACAGATGAAAACCAATGGGACACAAGGATTCCAGGTTACAAATTGTATAGGATGGACAGGAGAGGGAGAAATGGTGGTGGCGTGGCCTTGTACATAAATGAGGAGTTAGAATCTCATGAACTCGAAATTCAAGAAAATTCAAACTCACCCACAGAAACATTGTGGATAAAAATCCCAGGACAGGAAACTAATCTGACGTTAGGGATCTGCTATCGCCCACCCAACCAAACTCCAGAGGCAGATTGCTATTTGGAAAATGAATTTAAGGAGGCCTCAAAAAGAAATAGGGTAGTCATAATGGGGGACTTCAACTATCCCCAAATAGATTGGGTAAATTCTTGTTCTACACATGAAAGAGAGACAAGGTTCCTCGACATGTTAGCCGATTATTCCCTTGAGCAGATGGTCATGGAACCTACCAGGGGAAAGGGGATCCTGGACTTGGTTCTAACTAACGCACAGGATTTGGTTCATGATGTCCTTGTAACCGAGCCCATAGGAACCAGCGATCACAACACAATAACCTTCAACTTAACCATGGATAGCAAATTGTCAGTGAAAACTAACACAGAGACCTTAAACTTTCACAGAGGGAATTTTGACAAAATGAGGAAAATAGTAAAGAAGAAACTAAAAGGAACAGTAAAAAAAAGTCAAATCCCTCCAAAATGCTTGGAAACTGTTTAAAAATACGTTACAGCAGGCTCAAATAAAATGCATTCCTAAAAGAAGAAAGAGGATTGGAACGTCCAAGAGGATACCAGTATGGCTTACGAATGAGGTAAAGGAGGTTATTGGAAAGAAGAAAAACTCATTTAAGAAATGGAAGGCTCTTCCTACCGAGGAGAACAGGAGGGATCACAAACTCTGGCAGACCAAATGCAAGGCGATAGTCATGAAAGCCAAGAGAGACTTTGAGGAGCATATAGCCAAGAATATTAAAAATAATAACAAAACCTTTTTTAAGTACATCAGAAGCAGGAACCCAACCAGAAAATCAGTTGGGCCACTTGATAACAATGGTCAGAAGGGGATAATCAGAGAAGACAAGGAGATTGCTGAGAGGCTAAATGACTTCTTTGCCTCCGTTTTCACCGAGGAGGATAGAGAACATTTGCCTGCCACTGAATTAGTTTTCCCTGGGAGGGAAATAGAAGAATTAAACCTGATAGAGATAAACAAGGAAGATGTTTTTGCATGCCTTTCTAAACTAAACGTCAACAAATCGCCGGGTCCAGATGGCATCCACCCTAGAATTCTCAAGGAACTCAAGTGTGAAATTGCTGAACTTCTAGCTAAAATATACCATCTTTCTCTAAGATCAGGCACTGTACCGGAGGATTGGAGGGAAGCAAATATAACCCCGATCTTCAAGAAAGGATCCAGAGGTGATCCAGGAAACTATAGACCAGTCAGTCTAACCTCAGTTCCAGGCAAACTGATGGAAACCATTATTAAAGATAAAATTACAGGGCACATAGAAAAACAGGCATTGCTGAAAGAAAATCAACATGGTTTCTGCAAAGGCAAATCATGTCTTACTAACTTGTTAGAATTCTTTGAGGGTGTAAATAAATACATAGATAAAGGGGCCCCAGTTGATATTGTATATCTTGACTTTCAAAAGGCTTTTGACAAAGTCCCTCACCAAAGGCTCCTAAAAAAGCTCTCCAGCCACGGAATTAGAGGACAGGTCTTGTCCTGGATTGGTAACTGGCTAAACTGTAGGAAGCAAAGGGTGGCAATAAATGGACAATTCTCCGGATGGAAAGAAGTGAGAAGTGGTGTACCCCAAGGTTCAGTTTGGGGGCCTTTACTTTTTAATTTATTCATCAATGATCTGGATGTAGAAGTTAATAGTGAGGTAGCCAAGTTTGCTGATGACACTAAATTGTTCCGGGTTGTGAAAAGTGAAACTGATTGTCGGGAGCTCCAGAAGGATCTCTCGAAATTGTGTGAGTGGGCAACAAAGTGGCAAATGCATTTTAACCTAAACAAGTGCAAAGTTATGCACATCGGGGCAAAGAACCCCAATTATACTTACCAACTGATGGGGACCAAACTTTCTGAGACAACCCAAGAAAGGGATCTTGGGGTTTTGGTGGACAGCTCGATGAAGATGTCAACCCAATGCGCAGCAGCAGTAAAAAAAGCAAATTCCATGCTTGGCATGATTAGGAAGGGAATCGAAAATAAGTCAGCAAGTGTTGTATTGCCTCTGTACAAATCGATGGTGAGACCACACTTGGAGTACTGTGTACAGTTCTGGTCACCGCACCTCAAGAAGGATATAATGGAACTGGAAAAGGTGCAAAAAAGGGCAACAAGAATGATCAAGGAAATGGAGCGCCTCCCTTATGAAACCAGATTGCAACACCTTGGTCTCTTCAGCCTTGAAAGACGGCGTTTAAGGGGTGACTTGATCGAAGTGTATAAAATCATGCATGGGATAGAAAAGGTGGATAGAGAAAAATTCTTTTCTCTATCACACAATACCAGGACAAGGGGGCACTCCCTAAAGCTTATAGCTAAGAAAGTGAGGACAAATAAAGGGAAATATTTCTTCACCCAGAGGGTCGTTGATTTATGGAATTCACTTCCTGAAGGGGTCGTGACAGCTGTCAGCCTTGACAGCTTCAAGGCAGGGCTAGATAGATTCATGGATGCAAAGTGTATTGGTGGTTATTAAAACATGTCCATGTGCCGCCTCTATGTTGGTTGAGGCAGGCAGGATTCCCTTGAGTACCATTTGTTTGGGGGTCAAGGGAAAGGGAGGGTTTTGCCTTCTCCTGCTCAAGATCCCCATGTACATTTGGTGGGCCACTGTGTGACACAGAATGCTGGACTCGATGGGCTTTGGCCTGATTCAGCATGGCTCTTCTTATGTTCTTATGTTCTTATGAGCGGGTGGGCTGGGCACATGGGGTGTAGCGAGCGGGTGGGCAGAGCGCATCACCACTGCCCCAGGCAGAAGAGGCAAGGGTCCATTGTGAAAAAACAGTTCTGGGAAAGAGGAACCCTCAAACATTGTACCACAATAAATTGGCCTGTAAGATGCGATCAGATGCTTTGTTTCTGACTTCTGTGATGGCAAGTAGTTGAACTGCTGAGAAGACACATTCTCAGCAATGACCCCCACTGCAAAACACTTTTCAAGGTTTCCAGATGCAAGTCCTTCAGCTCATTTAGTCAGGTCCCCCCTCCCCCCCTCTCTCTTTCTCTCTCTCTCTTACACACACACAAACAGAGGTTTTCGGGTTGCAAAGGTATTAGAAGCTGCAGCTGAGCAGGTGTTTTGCTGGGTCTGGCAAGTACCAAAGCCAGCAGCCAGCAAGACTTGTTTTCCCTGTTCCTGGGAACAGGCACCCCAGTTATGGTTTGTTTGGCTCTCAGGCCAGTGAAGATTCTGTGGGTGAAGCCGAGCGAGCCTCTCCGGGGAGGGGAGCAGGGAGCAAAGAGCAGCTAGCTGGGTGGACCTGGCCACCCTCCATCAGTCTCCAACCACTGTGCTGCCAGGCCTGCTGGAGCATTAGGCTCCCCAAAGCACATCTGTATCACTGGGCCAACCCCAGACCTAGACCCTGGGGTGGTGCGGCAGGGCTAGTGTTCCTTCACTGCTGAGGCACATGCCTCTTGTCAAGCTCCTTGGCTTGCCATTTGCCGGGAGACGAGCACGCAGCCAGCAGCCGACCGACGCCCTGCGAACTGCCCAGCTCCTGACAGCTGGGAGTCGGGCCGGCGTCGGCGGAGGACCGGCGAGGCCGCGAGGAACAACCCGGCTCCCGACAGCCAGCTGAGAGTCGGGTCGGCGTGCGCCTGCCAGCTGGAAGTCAGTGGAAGTGGCAGGCGCCGCCCAGCACTCAAAAGTCGGCCTGGCTCCTCAGAATCAGCTGGGAGGTGGCTCAGCTCTTTGCTGGCAGCAGGAAGCCAGCATGGCCACCAGACGCCATGGGTGCCTTCCTCCGAGGAGCCAGACGCCGGAGACACTCCTCCTGCCAGCTGGACCTTGGGACTAGGCAAGCAGGACGAGGGTGGGGTCGTGCCTTACCTGGGCTGCCTCTCCCTCCAGGAGCAGGAGGGAGGAGGCAGAGTGCTGCCTGGTTGTCGGAACAGATGACTGGGACGGCAGAGGCTGCGTGGGTGTGTCTGGAGGGGGGGAAATACGGGTGGTGCACTGCGACTATTATCTTTTGGTTTTTTAATTTTTTAATTTTTACAGAAAAAAAAAGCTCAAGGCACACCGTGCTATTAGGGTAAACAAATATCCAAAACCAATACATTTGTACATATTTCAATCAATACATCTAGTATTCCCTCTCTTAATCCCTTAGATAACATACCTTATTCCAAAATATTTAATTAATTTTATAATTTAAAATTTAAAAAACAAAGAAAAGAAAAAAACAAACAAAAAAGTTCCCCCTATCCTAACACCCCCCCCCCGGGACTTCCCAAAATGAATACAGGGTAAAACACAAAAAAAAAAAACCAGTACATCAAAGTTATTGTATAATCCTAACAAAAATTTTAAACTATATGCTAAAAACAGTCTCTTTAATCCGATTCTAACTTAAATTTATTCAACCTTTTCAGTTCGAATATTCTAATTTCTTAATTTTATCATAGAACTTAATTATATCTTCTTATACAAATATCCCTTATTTAGAATAAAATATTAATCTATCCTATACATATCTAATCCATCAATCAATCTAATATCAAACCTTAAATCATTTCAATTCATTGGACATCAAACAAACAAATCATCTTGTTAAAAATAATAATTTTCATATCGATAAACCCATCAGTTCAAAAAATACATTCTTAGTCAATTTAATATATATCTTCCATTAATCACCCATTTCTCTTACAACTTACTCATAATCTTAATCCATCAAACCAACAAATCATCTTATTAAAAATAATAATTTTCATGTCGATAAACCCATCAATTAAAAAAAACCTTAGTCGATTTAATATATATCTTCCATTAATCACCCATTTCTCTTACATCTTACTCATAATCTTAATCCTTAAGTCTTAAGTCAGTCCATAATTCTAAATTGCCCATAATTCATTACATAAAATTTTAAATTTCACTTCTTTTCAGTTCAATCCATTGGACATCAAACAAACAAATCATCTTATTAAAAATAATAATTTTCATGTCAATAAACCCATCAATTCAAAAAATACATTCTTAGTCAATTTAATATATATATCTTACATTAATCACCCTCTCATGTCTCTTGCTCATAAACTTAGTCCTTAAATCAGTCCATAATTCTTTGCCTTTAATTCATTGCATAAAATATTCAATTTCACTTCTTTTCAGTCGAATTCTGGGCTTCTTCTGCCAGGTAGGTTTCCATAACAAAGCTTCCCTTCCAAGTAATAAGTCTCTCTTTATTGCTTGCAATATCATTTGAGTCCATATAAACCATCTTGGCCTTTGCATTAGTATTCTATTTCTCTTAACCATAAAATTTCGTTGCTGGAACATTTCAAATCTCAGTCTTTGTTTTTCCTGGTCCTCAAAACCATAGGTGAACTGCTTATCAGGCAAAATCAGTTTCTCTTTATTCTCAGTTAAATCCTCTTCTTGTGTAGTTTGTTTTATAGAGTAATCAGCAAACGGTTGTGAATCAATTTTGAAGTTTAAAAGAGAAATTCTAGCCATTAAGTCTGTAGTAAACTCTTTCATTATAGCACACATTTCTTCTTTAAACTCTTTCATTATAGCACATATTTCTTCTTTCACTTCACAAATGCAATCCAAAATAGGTTTACAATTTAAGTATGAGTTCGACTCCATTTTAAAAAATATTCAGCTGGATCAAATTATCTTTCAAAAAAAGTTTAAAAACCAGTCATCTCATCTCCAAATAGTCAACAATTAGCTTTTGGCCAGTAGATTATCTTCTTTCAAATCAAAATAATTAAAACAATCGCTCTGGCTTTGTTCTAAGAAGAAAGAAAAAAATCACTTTCGCTTTCCCGTCACTTTCCTTTTACAGTGAAAGCGATCGCCATCTTGAATACTATTATGTGGATTGTAAAAATAATTGTAATCAAAAATAGAATATAAAAAATTACTTGCAATATGAAACTCCTGTATTCATTCCACCTGCATATAGATCTCTCTTAAGTATCTGTTTAAGCAGGAATGGTCACGGCGTCTATTTCTGTCTGAAGACAGAAGCGTCCCTGGGCAGGAGCGTCTTCAGGTGCCTGGGGAGCTCTCACTCTTTCCCCCTGAAAACTTTTTCAGGGGTTTTTAGAGGAGCTCAACCTGCGCCCGATGCTCTTCATCCCTTCTTCGCCCGAAGGGGGGATTTTTTACCGCAAAAAACAGCTGATGATCGCTTTTTTGCGGCTTAACAAAACCCAGGGAACGGAGCCTCCAAAGGAGGCTGTGGCGACGCCTGCAGAGCCACCGGAAGTCCACTGCGACTATTATCCATACGGACCGGATGCTGGCTCACTAAGTGAGGTGGGGTTGGTGGGTGGAGCACATCTATGTAAAGTACTGGGAGCAATTCACTCCCAGTGCTGACTTTTCCTTCGCATTAAAGTTTGCTGGTCACCTGTTCCTTCTGTGTCTGGAGTTTGTCAGCAGCTGGCAGAGGACAGCTGACAGTAAGTCAGCACTGGGAGTGAATTGCTCCACGTTGAAAGACCTCCTGGCCCATCTGGGTACAGGGCGTGTGTTCACGAAGCTGGACTTGCGTGAGGCTTACTACAGAGTCCGGATACAGAGTGGACTCACAGCGAAGCGGGAGCTGGAATGCCACCAAAGCCTGGGGTTGCTTTTTGTTGTGTTGCCAGGCTGGTGGCTATTTTCAGCTTCAGCACCTTCTCCTCCACCCTACGACAGGACCATTGTCCCCTGGCCCCTTTTAGCAAAAGGGGGCAGCAATGGGTGAAGTGGGTGGTGGGGAGGCAGCCAGGGCAGGCAGTGGGGAGGCCGCGGTGGCCCACCGTGGCCTCCACACTCTGGGTGGAAGAGGGTGGGGCAGCGGCTAGGGTGGGATGGCCACAGAGGCTACCTCCCCACTGTCCACCCCAGCTGCCACCACCCCCATCATCCCTAGCCTCTTCCACCAGGAGTGGCCTCTTCCGCCTGACAGATTTGGAGCTCTTTTGCAAGGAAGAGTAAGCAAAGATTCCCAAGGCAAGATGTGCCATGATGATAAGCTCCTACCCCAAAAAGACTGAATGCTGTCATAAAAGATGCTTCATCAAAGTATTAGTTGTCAACACAGCCACATCCCTACTTTTAACAGGGTGTGTACACTTATAGATCCATATATTGTACATTTTTATTATTTTCCCCTAAAAGATTTGTTTGTTTTCAATTGATTTGTATAGCTTATATGTTATGTTAAAGGTGGAAAAATTCTGAAGTTATTTATCTTGGTCTGATTTTTGTACATCTCAAAAACCTGGCATTTTAACAGGTGTTTATGGACATTTTATATCCACTGTATATGATTAGAGTTTTCAGACAAGAGTGGCTAGAGTGCAGAAGGTAATTTTTTCTAGTGAAGCTCTTCATATATCCGTTTGTAATGCAGATGTTATTTCTCCCATTGCTATTACATACTCAGGTTGGTATCCATTATCATGTGCTATGTTAGTTCAGGGTGGATCCTAACTGAGCAGTTGATGTTGAGAAATTTTCTGTGCTGTCTTTGGATTTACCTGAGATAAATATTTGAAAGTCCCACCAACTGCATGTCAGTGAGCCATCTGTTGATATGCAGGTTCTGAGGTTTTGCTGGTTAAAGAAATACAGGAAACCAGAAAGTGCCTTTAAGTTTTACGTTTTTATTCAGCTGAATAGAGACGGACCCCTCTAAAATGAGAGGAGCCATGACTGACAAGAAATCCTCATATTTATTCTGTATAATTACATAAGCAACCCATCCAGCAAAGCTGACACACATAAGATAAAGATTGCACCCAGTAAGTCTGGCACACTGTAGATAAGAAGGGAGAAAGCAGAAGTAGCTAAACATGTTCCCATTTGAGTGTTCCTTAAAGATATTGTATGTTCTTGGGTGGGTTAGGACATTGGGTGTGGTCCTTGCTGTCCTTTCCTGACCCTGCATCCAGGATTACAAGTGACCAAAGAGAGAGAAGCCATCTATATGTGTTCACAATTAATACTGTCCCCTAATTCCTGGTCATCAATCCCCCCCTTTCATGCTTCAAGCGTAGGAGCGTAGGAGCATGAAAGTCCAACTGAAGAGACAAAGGATAAGCTTTTGTAGTAAGTTGCCCACATCGTTCAGGACAAGCAGAGGTGATTAGGGGCAAGCAGCAAAGGACAGGAAACAGCAGGAAACAATAAGAAATACTACAAGGAATAATTCCCTAAACCATCCCCATCCTGGGAGCCAACTAGTAAGAAAGAGAATATACCATTGAAGACCTCCCATACAGTATCAGTAGAAAGCTTCAGAACTTTAGGGCAATTCCTAATTCCCAGGGTACACGTACCAGACCAATAGGCTCATAGGCAAATCGACCACAAGGGAACCATCAATCAGGGTGGACAGCAAGATAAATGCTTGGTTTGCCTTCCAACCCTGCAGGCATACAAGCCTTAACACCAGACATATAAGCCAATGACCCCCATCACTGCAAACAAACTACAGAGAGCAGAGTGGTCCTTCTTGTAGACAAGGCCAAAGGACTGATGACATCTGTGCCAATCATCCCACTTGCTAGTACTGACCTTCCATGTGACTGTGCAAGGTGCATAGATCCTAACTTATATCTGGAAGAATTAAAATGACCAAGGCAGGCTGCTGTAGGGTGCTGTAGTGCCCCTAGTTTAGCAATCCGCAACTTTCCTGCCCCAAACACAAGAAGTGTCCAGCCCCTTGTTGCATTGTTCATGCTGAACATAAAGACTCCTAAGGGTGTAGCTTCCATGACCAATCCATGTGTACCAGTGGGGATATATGTGTGCAGATCCAGCAATTTGTTACATTCAAAAGCTTAACCCATGCTTGCATATTCTATATATGGGTGTTGGAGCCCCAAATTCCTAAAGAGGTACTGGGAAATTGGGGACCACCTCAGCCTTCTATGATGTCTGTAATTCCCCAGACAATTCAGGTACAGAATCAGAAGGAGGTGACTGTTGTGCCAAGATATGATCAACTGAAAATGGCAGGACCCCTTCCCAATGTCTGGTCTCCTAGAGGCAGCATATCAGAGGTCTTACTTTGGGCTTTATTGTGCAAAGTACCCCGTTTAGGTCCAACCTCAGCGTTATGGGAAGCATCTGGCTGAGATCCTGATACTAACTTCCCAGGGTGAGCCTGGCCAGCATCTGGACCCATCCAACCATGTGTAAGAAGAAACCATCCTTGCCGAGACATGGGGGGGGCAAAGCAACCAGAGAGTTCATACATGGAGGGTGTGTTAGATTGTACATCCCAGTCCACAGCAACTGTCCCCATAGTCATGTCACATACCTTGACCATGACCAGAACCTGACCTCCAACTTGACCACCCTTCCCACAATCCCCCCCCGTAAGGGTACATCAGGCAAAAAAGAAAGAAAGCATGGAGAAAATAAGACAGAGTAACAAAAAAGAAAAGATGAACAACCCAAAGAAAAAACAAAACAAAACCAGGTATCAGCCAAGAGAGAGAGAAACGATGCTCGCGATGTGAGTAAGCAGGGAGCTGGTGAGAGGAAACTGCCCATGTAGAAGCCTGACGGGCACAGGTAGCACAACAACCAAAATGTCCCGACATACAGATCAGCGTCGGCCCTCAAACAGAAGCTTCAGCCAAAGGTCCTCCTCAGCACCAGGGGCCATAGTCCAAGCAACTCAGTCCTCAGCGTCAGAAGGTGATGAAGAAAAGCGAAGGTGAGTGTGATGAATCCAAGCACGAATCCCAGCAACCATGATCACTGTGTAGGTAGCGAGAAGAACAACAAAGGGTACTTTCCAGCGACCAGCTAAAGGCCAAAATCAGTCCAGGATCCGACAAGCACCTAACCATCAGGAAGGAAAGGATGGAGTGGATGATCCAATCCTGGATGACAGAGGGCCTGAACAGCTTGAGAAATGGAAGAAACATTAGTAGCAAGTACATATTCCCTGAGGCCCGGTCTCCAAAAACAGATAAGGAAGCGGACAAGGAAGATTGATAAAGAAAGGGCTGACCAGACATGATCTCAAAGGGGTACAGGCCAAGAGGGCGTCTGGACCCAAGTAAGATGTGTCTCTTGAGCAAGCCTTAAGACGTTTAAGAATGCCATTAGCCTTCTCCACGCACCCCGAGGATGGGGGCCTGTAGACTGAATGAAGCTGCCAATCAATCCCCAGGACCTGTGACACCTGCTGGGTAATATCAGAGATAAAATGGGGCCCATTGCCAGAGCCAATGCCTTGGTAAGGAAAAGAAAAAAATGGAACAATTCTCTTCTGGAGGGCCTCAACCACGGCACATGCCTCATTAGTATGACAGGGAAAGGCCTTATTCTATCCAGAGAAAGCACCCACAAAAACATGCAAGTACCTAAAACCCCACATCCATGGCAACCCAGTAAAATCAACCTCCCATAAACTAGCAGGATCCTGGTCAGCCTCAAGCCTCCCCAAGGGGAACTTAATAATTTCCACAGGTCATTACGTCAGCAAACCACACATTGCTTGAACATTGTGAGGCTCTTGTTATAGATCAGCGGTTCTCAACCTGTGGGTCGCGACCCTTTTGGGGGTCGAACGACGCTTTCACAGGGGTCGCCTAAGACCATCGGAAAACAAATATTTCCGATGGTCTTAGGAACCGAGACACCGTTCTTCTATCCAGCCGCCGCCGCTGCCCTCCTCCTCCACTGGCTCCTCCGCCTCCAGGGTGCCCTTCTCCTCTGACAGTGCCTGCTCCTGCCACCACAGCGCCATCGCGCATGCCCCTTGGCCAAGCCAAGCCGGGTCTGGGCTGCTGCTGGGCTGCTCCATCGCTGCCACCGCTGTTGGCTAACCTGAGGTGCCGAGCTGGTCCCCACACCTCCTGGTTGCCCGGCTGCACTCCCCGCCCGGCCGCCCTCTGCGCCAGAGCCTCCCCCATGCTGCCCAGCCCACCTCCCTCACTGTCGGAGGCCACCTCGGCCCTCTGGCGCCCGGCGTGGCCCTGGGGCTGACGGGCAGGAGCGGCTCCTTTTAGGCTCGCCGGGCTCCGGGCCTCGGAAGTGGCCAGGCAGGGAAGAGGGTGAGGCGGTGGCGATGCCCGCATGTGCATCGGAGGCCAGCCGGCTGGGCTGGGAGGGGAGAAGCGGTGCCTTCTGAGCAGGAGCTGGCGCTCCGGCCGTGCCCCTCGCATGCGACAAGTCGGGGAAGGGTCGTGGCGGTGAAGGGCTGCGCGGCGTAGAAAGGGGCTCCCACGATCCCGCCGCTGCGATGGTGCTCATGAGGATGGAGGGGTGGGCAGGTCCCAGTGGGGCGGCTGGGAGAGGACAAGAGGTGCCGGGATGAGGATGGGGGGCTCCAGGTTGGTGGGCGTGAGAGGGAGGATGGCTGCTCCGAGGCGCGGGGATCGTCCGCGCGGCTTCTGAGGCCCCGGAGGTGCCACCGCTTGGCTCTCTGCCAGGCTCTCCGCCAGACTACCATCCCCAGCAGCCCTAAAAAGCACTGTGGAACATAAGAACATAAGAACATAAGAAGAGCCATGCTGAATCAGGCCAAAGCCCATCGAGTCCAGCATTCTGTGTCACACAGTGGCCCACCAATTGTACATGGGGATCTTGAGCAGAAAGAGAAGGCAAAACCCTCCCTTTCCCTTGACCCCCAACAAATGGTACCCAAGGGAATCCTGCCTGCCTCAACCAACATAGAGGCGGCACATGGACATCCGTTTTAATAACCACCGATACACTTTGCATCCATGAATCTTATCTAGCCCTGCCTTGAAGCTGTCAAGGCTGACAGCTGTCACGACCCCTTCAGGAAGTGAATTCCATAAATCAACGACCCTCTGGGTGAAGAAATATTTCCCTTTATTTGTCCTCACTTTCTTAGCTATGAGCTTTAGGGAGTGCCCCCTTGTCCTGGTATTGTGTGATAGAGAAAAGAATTTTCTATCCACCTTTTTTCTATCCACCTTTTCTATCCCATGCATGATTTTATACACTTCGATCAAGTCACCCCTTAAACGCCGTCTTTCAAGGCTGAAGAGACCAAGGCGTTGCAATCTGGTTTCATAAGGGAGGCGCTCCATTTCCTTGATCATTCTTGTTGCCCTTTTTTGCACCTTTTCCAGTTCCATTATATCCTTCTTGAGGTGCGGTGACCAGAACTGTACACAGTACTCCAAGTGTGGTCTCACCATCGATTTGTACAGAGGCAATACAACACTTGCTGACTTATTTTCAATTCCCTTCCTAATCATGCCAAGCATGGAATTTGCTTTTTTTACTGCTGCTGCGCATTGGGTTGACATCTTCATCGAGCTGTCCACCAAAACCCCAAGATCCCTTTCTTGGGTTGTCTCAGAAAGTTTGGTCCCCATCAGTTGGTAAGTATAATTGGGGTTCTTTGCCCCGATGTGCATAACTTTGCACTTGTTTAGGTTAAAATGCATTTGCCACTTTGTTGCCCACTCACACAATTTCGAGAGATCCTTCTGGAGCTCCCGACAATCAGTTTCACTTTTCACAACCCGGAACAACCCGGAAGAGTGGGGAATGCTGGGAGTTGCAGTTCATCACCATCTGGGAAAACATGACTCTCCAAAGATCAATCCTTCCTTCCTTCCATCTCCATCCCTTTCCCTTCAATCTCTCTCTCCTTCCTTCCTTTCCCCTTCAATCTCCTTCCTTCTCCATCTCCTTCCTTTCCCCTTCAATCTTCCTTCCTTCCTTCCTTCTTTACTTCCATCTCCATTCCTTCCCCTTCAATCTCTCTCTCCTTCCTTCCTTCCTTCCTTTCCCCTTCAATCTCCTTCCTTCTCTATCTCCTTCCTTTCCCCTTCAATCTTCCTTCCTTCCTTCCTTCCATCTCCACCCCTTCCCCTTCAATCTCTTTCTCCTTCCTTCCTTTCTCCTTCAATCTCCTTCCTTCTCCATCTCCTTCCTTTCCCCTTCAATCTTCCTTCCTTTCGTCCCCTTCCCTCCCTCCCAACATTTTTTAGCAAGGAAGAGTAAGCTTCTCCAGCGAGCATTGCTATATTGTTTTTGTGATTAATCACTATGCTTTAATTATGTTCAATTCATAACAATGAAAATACACCCTGCATATCAGATATTTACATTACGATTCAAAACAGTAGCAAAATTACAGTTATGAAGTAGCAATGAAAATAATTTTATGGTTGGGGGTTACCACAACATGGGAAACTGTATTAAAGGGTCGCGGCATTAGGAAGGTTGAGAACCACTGGTATAGAGGATTCAGAAAAGTTAGCACAAAAATTACAGGCAGCTAAGCAAAATAACTTTGAGCACACGAACAAACCGGGAAGATGGCTGGCGTATAAATTAAGAAGACAGAAAGAGAAGCTACGGATCATTAATTTGGAAGATGAGAAAGGAGAGATTCAGGGGGAGGAGACTAAAAAAAGGGGAATTGCTCAAAGATACTATGAAAAATTATATAAGAGAAATGAGGGGGAAAAAGTAGAAAGGATAATAGAATACTTAGAGAAGGCAGATATACCGAAGATACCGGAGGAAATAAAATCTATGTTAAATGAGGAAATAAGAATGGTTGAAATAACCAGGGCTATAAGTAAACAAAAGATCAATAAGGCAACTGGCCCAGATGGAATACCAGCGGAACTATATAAATAGCAACAAAGTGTACTTAATCAATACTTACTAGAAGTTTTCAACGCCGTATTAACCGAAGCGAGACTACCTAAGTCCTGGACAGAGGCAAACATAGTATTGATACCAAAAGAAGAAGCGGAAAAAACACAGATACAAAATTATAGACCTATATCATTATTGAATTCTGACTATAAAATTTTTGCCTCAATAATGGCGGAGAGATTTAAAAATTATCTAATTGATTTTATACATTCTGATCAAAATGGGTTTTTACCAAATAGGCAGACTAAGAGGAACATAAGAACAATCTTAGACATTCTTGAATTTTATGAGTTGCATAGTGATCGTCAAGTGGCACTTCTGTCCCTTGATGCACAGAAGGCTTTTGACAATGTCAATTGGCTTTTTATGATCCAACAATTAAAATAAATGGATGTTGGGGAAAATTTTTTAAACATGATAACCGCAATATATTCTGAACAAAAGGACCAGATCATAATAAATGGAGAGGCCACTGATAAATTCAATATACAGAAAGGCACAAGAAAAAGGATGTCCTCTCTCACCATTGTTATTTATATATACACTAGAAACTCTTGTTAGAGTAGTAAGGCAAGAAGAGCAGATTAAAGGATTTAGGATTAAGAAAGAAACATACAAACTTCAGGCTTATGCAGACGACTTAGCATTAATATTAGAAGATCCAGAACAATCAGGGCAGAAGTTATTCGAAATATTGGAAGAGTATGGAGATCTGGCAGACGCCTGATGGATCCAATTGGCTTTCAGACGGTGCTTGGGGAATTACCGAGCTCCCTCATCCACAGTCCGGCGGAGTCCCTGGTAGCGGCATGGAATACGGCCGCGAAGGGGGCTATTGACCGGATTGCGCCTTTGTGACCTCTCCGTGGTGCTGGCCCCAGGAGGTCTCCTTGGTTTACCAAGGAACTCAGGGGGATGAAGCGCCATAAGAGACGTCTAGAGAAGCGATGGAGACGAAGTAAGTCCGGATCTGATCGAACCAGATTGAGCTTATTTATTAAAGCCTATCTGAAGGCGATTAAGGCGGCAAGATCTTTGTATCTTTCTGCTTTGATCGCGTCTGCGGAATCTCGTCCGGCCGCCCTGTTTAGGGTGACCCGGTCCCTCGTTAAGCCAAGGGGTCCGGGGCCTCCCTTGCAGGGTAGTGCCGAGGACTTTAATAACTGTTTTGCAGACAAAAGTGGCTCAGATCCGGGCTGACCTAGACTCTAATTGTGTAGCAGAGTCGACTGATAATGATTCAGTCGAGGGGACAGGGGCATGTTCTTGTCCGGTCATCTGGGGTGAGTTTGAGGCTGTTACGCCTGAGGAAGTGGACAGGGCCATTGGATCTGTATGTTCTGCCACCTGTTTATTGGACCCGTGTCCCTCCTGGCTGGTTTCGGCCAGTAGGGAGGTGACACGTACCTGGATCCAGGAGATTGTCAACGCTTCTTTGACGGAGGGGTCCTTTCCGGCTCCCTTAAAGGAGGCACTTGTGCGCCCCCTCCTCAAGAAGCCTTCCCTGGATCCAGTAATTTTGACCAACTATCGTCCGGTCTCCAACCTTCCCTTTGTGGGGAAAGTTGTTGAGAAGGTGGTGGCACATCAGCTCCAGCGGTCTCTGGAGGAAGCCGATTATCTGGGCCCTCTGCAGTCGGGGTTCAGCACCGAAACTGCTCTGGTCGCTCTGATGGATGATCTCTGGCGGGCCTGGGATGGAGGCCAGTCCTCTATCCTGGTGCTTCTTGACCTCTCAGCGGCATTCGATACCATTGACCATGGTATCCTTCTGCGCCGGCTGGAGGGATTGGGAGTGGGGGGCACCGTATTGCGGTGGTTCTCCTATCTCACTGGTCAGTCGCAGTCGGTGTTTGTGGGGGGCCAGAGGTCCACCTCTAGGTTACTCCCATGTGGGGTGCCTCAGGGGTCGGTTCTCTCCCCCCTACTTTTTAACATTTACATGAAGCCACTGGGTGAGATCATCCACCGCCACGGAGTGAGATACCATCAGTACGCTGATGATACTCAGCTGTACATTTCCACTCCTGGCCATATCAGTGTAGCGGTTGAGGTGATGTGCCGGTGTCTGGAGGCTGTGAGGGTTTGGATGGGTGTTAACAGATTAAGGCTCAACCCCGATAAGACAGAGTGGCTGTGGGTGATGCCTCCCAAGGACACTTCTATCTGTCCTTCCATTACCCTGGGGGGTGAATCTATAAACCCCTCAGAGAAGGTTCGCAACTTGGATGTCCTCCTCGATCCACAGCTGACATTGGATCATCATTTGTCGGCAGTGGCGAGGGGGGCATTTGCCCAGGTTCGCCTGGTGCACCAGTTGCATCCTTACTTGGATCGGGAGTCGCTCCTCACAGTCACACATGCCCTTGTCACCTCGAGGATCGACTACTGCAACGCTCTCTACATGGGGCTACCCTTGAAGAGTGTTCGGAGACTACAATTAGTGCAAAATGCAGCTGCGCGAGCAGTTGTGGGCCTTCCTCGCTGTGCCCACATTTCATCAACTCTCTGCATGCTGCATTGGTTGCCTATTGGTCTCCGAGCCCAATTCAAGGTGTTGGTTATTACCTATAAAGCCCTTCATGGCATGGGACCAGGATACTTACGGGACCGCCTTCTGCCACATACTTCTCTACGACCGGTGAGAGCGCACAGGGTCGGCCTCCTCTGGGTCCCGTCAGCGAAACAATGTCGTCTGGTGGGCCCTAGGGGGAGGGCTTTCTTTGTTGTGGCACCCACCCTCTGGAACCAACTGCCTCCTGAAGTCCGCGTTTCTCCAACTCTCCCGGCCTTCTGGAAAAACCTAAAGACTCATCTTTGCCGGCAAGCCTGGGGATGATTGTGGTTGATTGATGTATTGAATGTTTGTTTATTGGTTTTTAGATATTCTGTTTGGGGTTTTTATATTGTATTTTTTGTTATGTATATGTTGTTAGCCGCTCCGAGTCCCCTGGAGAGGAGTGCCATACAAACACAAATAAAATAAATAAATAAATAAAATATCTAGAGATAGTTATTTCAGCACGCTGCTCATCAATTAAAGAAGATAACTATGGCAAATTGGTAAAGAATATAAAAGTAGATTTAGACTGCTGGAAAAATTTACATCTCTCATTTCTCGGGAGAATTGCAGCAGTGAAGATGAACATCCTACCCGAAATGATATTCCTGTTTCAGAACATCCCAATTCAATAAGACAAGAAATTTTTCAAGGAGTTGAATAAATTAACCTTAGAATTTGTGTGGTCAGGAAAGAAGGCAAGAATAAAATTAAAGGCATTACAGGATGCCAAAGAGAGGGGAGGTTTAGATTTCCCAGATTGGGAGCTATATTATCAAGCAGCGGCCCTGACGTGAATTAGAGACTGGATAATCTTAGAAAATAAAAGATGTTTACATTTAGAGGGTTACGACCTCCAGCAGGTTTGGCATACTCATATATGGATGGGGCAGAGCAGAAACCACCAGTATTTTTTAAGACATAAGGTTCGACAAGAACTAATTAAAAGCTGGAATATAGTCAAACGTCAACATTATACAAAGATCCTGGCTTGGTTATCGCCATTAGAGGCAGTCACATATCCCAATCTGTATAGGAAAGACAAGGCTATTATTTATAAAGACATATTGACAGAAGAAGGTCACTTAAAACAAAAACAAGAGTTAAGACAACAAGGAATAAACGTGGAATGGTGGTCTTATCTCCAGATACAAGCAAGATACATGAAGGATAAGCAAGAATGGAGTATTAGCAGACAAGATACGGGGTTAGATAAAATACTGCTAGGCCTGGAGAAAAAACAAATTAAGAATATTTATAAATACTTGTTGGAATATAAGCTATATGAGGAGCAGGTTAAAGAAACAATGGTGACATGGGCTATAGATCTAGGATATAATATAAATATGGATCAATGGCAGCAAGTATGGGAGCGAAATAACAAAATCACAGTGGCAACATCATATAAAGAAAACCTGTATAAGATGGTTTACAGATAGGATCTCCCTCCGGCCAGATTAGCCAAAATGTATAACGGATACTCACCTATGTGCTGGAAGTGTAAAAAAGAAAAGGGCACCTTTTTTCATGTATGGTGGACATGTAGAGAAGCACAGGTGTACCGGCGTATGGTCTGGGAATGGGCAATAGAAATGACTAGGCAAAACATTCAATACAAACCTGAGACATTACTATTAGGAATACTAGAGAAAAATGTAAATAAAGAGGACACATATCTAATTATTCACGTGGTTACGGCGGCAAGGATACTATTTGCTCAAAAGTGGAAAGCGATGGAAGTATCGAGTGGGGAAGCACTAATTAAGAAAATTATGTATTGCGCAGAACTAGACAAGATAACTAAAAGATTAAAAAATCAGGAAGAAACAAATTTATTGAATCTGGAATAAATTTTATAAATGGAGGGGAAAAAATGGGGGTCAACAGCAAAGATATAAGTTAAGATAGAGACTAGGAATGTACAGTTGTATATAGATATATCATATGTAATTATTGTACAATATGAACTGACAAGATGGAGATGTATGTCAAAGATGATTTATCATGTTCAATGTTTTTAATCTTTTTTCCCCTTTGTACACAATAAAAAGGTTTTTTTAAAAAAGTGCTGCACTCAATATACCAGCAAATGTGGAAAACTCAACAATGGCCATAGGATTGGAAAAGGTCAGTTTACATTCCAATCCCAAAGAAGGTCAATGTCAAAGAATGTTCAAACTACTGTACAATTGTCCTCATTTCACATGCTAGCAAGGGCATGCTCACATTCCTACAAGCTAGGCTTCAGCAATATGTGAACCAAGAACTAGAAGTACAGTCTGGGTTTCAAAGACACAGAGGAACTAGAGATAAAATTGCCAAGATTTGCTGGATTATGGAGAAAGCAAGGGAATTCCAGAAAAACATCTAAACATCTAAGCCAAAATGGAGAAGCCATGTGTGAAAATCTAAGTACACCTTGTGATTCAATAGCTTGTAGAACCACCTTTAGCAGCAATAACTTGAAGTAATTGTTTTCTGTATGACTGTATCAGTCTCTCACATCGTTGTGGAGGAGGTTTGGCTCACTCTTCATTACAACATTGCTTCAGTTCATTGAGGTTTGTGGGCATTGGTTTATGCACAGCTCTCTTGAGGTCCCACTACAGCATTTCAATTGGGTTGATGTAGAGATAGAGGTCAGGTAGAGGTCGTGAGCAGCAAACTGCCTACCTCAAATGACTGCATGCCTCGAATCCCTGCATGATCTCATTCAGTTCATATCGCCATGGTGATGTAGGAAAGTACCCCAGGCTGGTACATGATTTCACCGAGTTCACATGATCTCATCTAGTTCACACCAACAGGATGTTGCAGAAAACTGCCCCTTGCTGGTGCCCCTAGCTGATATTCTTAAGGATTGACAAGGAGAATCCACCAATAAAATGCTGTTGCTATGCTGTTTCTATGTTACCTTTTGCTGCTTGGAATAACTGTATAAAAAGCAATAAACACTGCGAAAAGCAGTCAGACATCCTTGCACCCTGCAATGACTGGTTTCTGATTACTTCATCTGGTGCCCAAGCCGGGACCCCCCTCCCCCCGTGGGGAGCAACAGCCAACATACTTACCATTGTCTGGAACAGACCCCTAGGTGCACCTTCGTCCTCTGGGACCCCTCAGTGGTAAGTGTGGGTTGCAATCTATCTCAGCACCAGCATAAACATGTACAGGAACTCCGATTCCTGTTACATAAATCAGGTGTGACAGCTCCTGAGGTGGATATAAGGAAGCTGGTGGAAGAGGTAGGGAAACTCTGTCCCTGGTATCCTAAGCACAGGACGCTCCGTTTACAGGATTGGGTAAAGATAGGGCATACTTCACATCTTGAACCCCGGGCTCCCGTACAGATATTACATCGATGGTATCAGTGCCGTCAAGCAGTGGAAAAATTTGGCTCTGATGCTTTGGCAGGGCAACAATTAACTACAAGTGTCCCGCCTGATTATGACCAGATAAAAATTATCACCCCAAAAGCATCTCCAATTGGATCCTCAGCTCCTTCTGAAGAGGCTAATTCTTCTGCTTCTCCACGGCCATTGTACACCCCCATAAGGAAAATATTAGAGGAACAATTAGAAAAAAGGGGGGGAATATAGAAGAAATTGCTGATATGCTTTCTGTTTGTCCAGTACACACTACGGGACAAGTAAATCAGAATGGAGCTTAAATAGTGGAATATCGTCTTTTGTCCTATGCAATTTTAACAGAACTGAGAAAAGGAATTCGAGATATGGGGTTGGGGAGTACTTATGTGCAGGGAATGCTGGAAGCCACTATGAGAAATCATATCTTAGTGCCTGAAGATTGGAAAACTACCTTTCGCATGTTGCTTACTCCAGCGCAATACATAGTTTGGGACAGTGAATTTAAACATCAATGTGCTGTGCGTTCTCTTAACTTGGGGGGGTGTCTTTATTCCTGATCAATTGTATGGTTCTGGCCCCTTTGCCCCAGTTGATGCCCAGGTTGTTCTACCGGCTGCTACTTTACAGGTTTCTTCTGAATGTGCTTATTGGGCCTTCGGAAAAGTGCCTGTTTCTGGCAAGCCTCATCAAGCCTTCTCTAATATCAGGCAGAAGGCTACTGAGCCGTATCCTGATTTTATTAATAGACTACAGGATGCATTACGGAGGCAGATAGACAATCCTGAAGCTCAGCAGGAACTGTTAATGAGGCTAGCAAAAGACAACGCCACTTCTGAATGTCGAAGGGCAATTATCAGTTTGGGAAAAGATCCTGAATTGGCAGATATGATTAGAGCGTGTCAAGATATAGGAACTGCCTCTTATCAAACCAATTATTGGCAGCTGCTTTGTCACAAGGCAGCAAGTCTCAAGGAAAGTGTTACAACTGTGGCAAACCCGGTCATTTTGAAAGGGAATGTAGAAATCCTGGGGGGGGGTATGTCTGCAGCATCTCGCTCCTCTTTCCATCGCTCCTTTTTCCATCCGGGATTGAAGCCAAAAACAAAGTGCCCAAAGTGTCAGAAAGGTTACCATTGGGCAAGTGAGTGTCGGTTGGGAAACTGCCGACCGGGCCGGTCTCTGGCCCCAGTCCAAACAGAAACAACAGACCAACAATAGGAAATATTCCTGCAGCTACAAAAGGTAGTGCCAGAATTGATTTGATACTGCAGGAGGAAGTGAAATTTAAATTTCCTGGGGAGGTTCAAGTAGTTCCATCTCAATTATCAGGCCCCCTGCCACAAAATTATGTAGGGCTTGTCCTTCCGCGGTCAAGCATGGGTAAAAAAGGTATTTTTGTTATCCCTGGGGTGATAGATTCGGACTATACTGGAATTATTTATGTTCAATTGTGGACCAACTTGCCTCAAATTTTGCCCATTTACACTAGTCCTGCTCAGCTCTTGCATTTGCCTTATTTTGTCCAGGCAGGTGGAGAGTTAAAGGAGAGAGGGGAAGGAGACTTCAGTTCTACTAACCCGGCCACTTCCATTATAGCTGCCATCACTACCCCGATCACATTTCAACAGCCCCATCAGATCATTGTGCTGCAGGGTAAGCCCTTTGAGGGAATTTTGGACACTGGAGCGGATGTTTCAGTGATCTCTGCCAAGCAGTGGCCTGACGCCTGACCAACTGAGCCCTGTCCAAGTGTGTGGGGGGTTGTCAAACTGCACGTCAAAGTGCACGATTTCTTTCAGCCCATTTGCCTAACTCAGATTTGGTTATTCAGGTCCACCCCTTTATATTGGATATTCATGTCAGCCTTTGGGGACACGACCTACTCACTAAATTGGGTGCCACCCTCACTTTGGAAGACTGAGATTACTGCCCTCCCGTTGACTTGGCTGGTTAAAGAGCCGGTGTGGATTGATCAATGGCCCATGTCACACGAAAAATTGACGGCTCTCCACCAGCTGGTTAACGATCAGCTGCTTGCTGGTCATGTTGTGCCTTCCACTAGTCCATGGAATACCCCTGTTTTTGTCAGAAAAAAGAAAAGTGGCAGGTGGCGCTTCTTGCACGACCTTAGGGCCGTTAATGCCTGTATTCAACCTATGGGCCCTTTGCAGTGCGGAATGCCTAACCCTAGTTTGATTCCTCAAGATCATGAAGTAATGGTAATTGACTTAAAGGATTGTTTTTTCTCTATTCCTCTATGCCCCCCTGATCAGGAAAAGTTTGCATTTACTGTGCCTGCAGTGAATCATTCAGAACCTAATAAACGTTATCACTGGACAGTTTTACCACAGGGAATGCTGAACAGTCCCATGTTATGTCAGCTTTATGTTGCTGCAGCATTAGCCCCTTTTCGTAAACGTCATCCATTGGCTTTGGTATATCATTATATGGATATTTTAATTGGAGCCCCAAAGATACAACCTAATTGGCTTACCGAAATACAAAATGATTTAGGTCTCTATGGATTGCAGGTTGCCCTGGAAAAAATACAGTTGCATTCTCCCTATCTTTATTTAGGGCATAAAATGTTGCAATCTTATTCTGCTCCAGCTTTTCCTCGCTTGAGCATATCCTAAGTTATTTTGTTGGTCAATTTGCAGCAATTGCTGGGCACCCTCAATTGGGTCCGCCCATATTTTTCTTTGCCTACACATTTTCTTAGTCCATTATTTGATTTATTGACCAAAGGAAAACAACCTGGAGATCTCATTTTAGTTCCACCTGCAGCACTTGCCATGGTGGAGCAAATTAATGGCATTTTGAGTACTCAATTTGTGGACCAAATTCCACATACAAATTGTCAGTTAACCCATTTGATATTTCCTACTAGTAAGCTACCTACAGGAGTATTAGCTGTGTTAGAAGCACAAAAAGTATATTGTATTGAATGGCTTTATTTACCCCATACCCCATCCCAAAATGTTTTACCATTTATCCAGGCTGTTGCTGAAATAATAACCTTAGGATGCACTTGAGCTTGCCATAGAAATGGGACTGATTTAATGAATGTTGTTCTTCCTCTCCTTAAATCTGATTTTCAATTTTATTTGCAGAATAACTTATCTCTTCAGTGCTCTTTAACTGACTATGTAGGCTGTATTTCATATCATTTGCCTAAAGATCCTTGGTTTGCTTGTTTAATGACTTCTTCCTTTCCTGTCTACCCACTGCTTTCTCCTTCTCCATTGCTGCAAGCTCCTACTGTTTTTTCTGATGGAGGGCGAACGAGAGGAGCGATTGCTCATAAGGATCCTCATGATGATACCTGGAAAGTATCCTACACTGCAGTGCAATCCTCACCGCAACGCTCAGAATTATCTGCTGCTATTCTAGCTTTCCACACCTTTTCTCAACAGCCTTTTAATTTAATCTCTGACTCTCATTATGTGTGTCAACTTATTTTTAATCTTCCAGGTGCTTATATCACGCCCAGGATTGACCCAAATCTCATGGCTTTGTTTTTAACTTTGCAGCAGCTGCTACAAGATCGGAAGCATTTATACTTTGTTTCTCATATACGCAGTCACTCATCCCTTCCTGGGCCTCTTTCTGAAGGCAATAATCATGCTGACGCTGCAGTTCATGTTTTCCCCACTCTATTTTCTGACCCTTTTTTCAGTCACTCTTTTTTTCATCAAAATGCTAGGGGACTGGCACAAGATTGCCATATGCCACTCGATCAAGCCAAGCAGATTGTTTCATCCTGTCCCCAATGTTCTGGGGTATCTCCTTCAGGGGACACAGGAGTTAATCCCCGTGGTTTCACCTCTAATCAACTATGGCAAATGGATGTTACCCATGTTCCCTCTTTGGCTCCCTGGAAGTATATTCATTTATCTATTGATACTTATTCAGGAGCAATTTGGGCCACACCTCAATGAGGGGAAACAGCTAATCATGTTATTTCTCATCTTTTTTCGGCCATTACAGCCTTGGGTTAGCCCTCTTCCTTAAAAACTGATAATGGGCCAGCCTATTCTTCAGTGGCCTTTTTGCAATTTTGTACAACCTGGAATATTGTTCTTACTCATGGTCTCCCCTATAATTCCACGGGTCAAGCCATCATGGAATGTGCTAATTGGTCTTTTAAGGACTGCCTCTACAAACAAAAAAGGAAGGCTCTAGGGTACCCAAGTTGTTGTGGGTAACACAACAGGTTCAAAAAGTATTATTTACATTAAACCAATTGAATGTTTCCATTCAAAATTCCCCCGCTTATCAGAGACACTTTCAACAGAAAACAAGCTTGCCTCCCCCTCTGGTATATTATCGGGCTTTACCAGATAAAACATGGTTGCGTCTGGTCCCTCTGATTACTTGGGGGCGAGGCTATGCTGCTGTGCTTGCTCCTACAGGACTTTTGTGGATTCCAGTGCATTGCATCCACCCAGCCAAGGATGTCATGGCACCAGTCCCTGGATCCGGTCCCAGAACTGGCAAGGGTGACTCTACAGATGGCTCAACGACCAATCTGATCCCGTCATGCCAGTCAGCCAGTGATGTGGGGAGATGTGAAGAACGTTATCACCAAAGCGCAGGAAATGCTGCAGCAGCAGCAGGTAGAGCAAACCCCCGAGAATTTGTGTGCTGCCATTTTTGCGGTTTTAACTGCAAATTCCTTAGCCATCATTTGTTTCTGTTTGATTGTTCACAGCTGCTCTTTGGCAACAGCAGCTGTCATCCCACCCAAACATTCACTCGAACAACGAATGAAGCAAAACCTATGGGTACAGCTAGCTAAAATCACACAAAATGATGTCTTTTGCTTATCTGAAGCGTATGATATGGAAAATTTGCTTTCTACACGTTTAGTCCCTGTTTGTACCCCTTGTGCAGTAATTCAAAACTTTACTGGCTTGGGTGAATTTCTATTAAATGGGAACTTTAATTATGGGACGATATCTAATTGGGGGTTCGCTGCTTATTATTTACCCCCTGATGCAATTGCTTTGCACACCCCGGTGGTAGCAATCCCTGCAAATGTAACATGTGCTAAAGTAGTTAATTGTACATCTTCAAGTAAAAAACCTCCCTGTCTTTGCATTAGCTCACCTACTTTAAACTGTACAGCTTTTGAAGAGACTTCCTTTAATTTTGCCCACGTTTGGCTACCGCAAGGATGGTTTTTCACATGTGGTCAAGAAACTTTTAATTATATTCCTGCTAATATTAGTGAAACACAGTGTTGCCTCAGCCGGCTGGTTCCTGTTTTGCTTTCCAAACAACAATTTCACTCAAACCGTTCTCGGCGTGGGGTCACTCTAGATAGCACTTGTGACTCTGAGACAGCCTTACTTAATAAAGCAGAATATGTAGCGCTGGCTGTGTCTATAGTGGGTGTGCCAGCACTTGCTGCTCATGCTCACCTTAACATTAATGCTGTTGTGTGTAATTTAGCAAAAACAATTAATGCTACTTCTTCAGCTATCTCCGCAATCAACCATGAGCTGCAAGAATTGAGAAAGGCTATCTTGCAAAATCGCACTGCTATTGATTATTTGCTTCTGTGCCAGCATTTGGGTTGTGAAAGTTTTGAAGGAATGTGTTGATTCAACATTTCAGATGAGTCACGAACCATCCAGCACCAGATCAATATTTTACACAATTTGGCCTCTGATTTGAAAATTGATACTTTAGGATCTTGGTGGGAAAGCCTTTGGGCTTGGTTGCCCACAGGATTATTGGGAAATATCCTACGTTATTTAGTCATCATTTGTGTTATTTTGATTAGTGGGTGCTGCTTTGTTCAGTGTATTCCATCCTTTTGCAACATGTGTATCACAGCTTTTTGCCCCCAAACCCCTCCCACATTGCCTCAGGGTCAGGTTTATACCCTGTACAAGTCTTCGGAGAGGAGCGGCATATAAGTCCAAATAATAAATAAATAAATAAATAAATAAATAAATAAATTGCAGGGATATTCCTCTCCTGATTATGACCCTTTCACTAACCCCTCTTATGAAGATGCTTCGTCTAACAAAACAAAAAAAGAGTGAGATGTAGAGACAGAGGTCAGGTAGAGGTCGTGAGCAGCAAACTGCCTACCTCAAATGCCTGCATGCCTCGAATCCCTGCATGATCTCATCCAGTTCATATCGCCATGGTGATGTAGGAAAGTACCCCAGGCTGGTACATGATTTCACCGAGTTCACATGATCTCATCTAGTTCACACCAACAGGATGTTGCAGAAAACTGCCCCTTGCTGGTGCCCCTAGCTGATATTCTTAAGGATTGACAAGGAGAATCCACCAATAAAATGCTGTTGCTATGCTGTTTCTATGTTACCTTTTGCTGCTTGGAATAACTGTATAAAAAGCAATAAACACTGCGAAAAGCAGTCAGACATCCTTGCACCCTGCAATGACTGGTTTCTGATTACTTCAGGTTGATGTCTGGACTTTGACTGGGCCATTGCAACACCTCACTTCTCTTCTTTTTCAGCAATTCAGTTGTAGATTTTCTGGTGTGCTCATTGTCCTGTTGCATGAGCCAATGTCGGCCAAGCTTTAGCTATCGGACAGATGGCCTCACATTTGACCCTAGAATACTTTGGTATCCAGAGGAGTTCATGGTCAACTCAATGACTGCAAGGTGCCCAGATTCTGTGGCTGCATAACAAGCCCCAATCATCACCCCTCCACCACCGTGCTTGACAGTTGATATGAGATGTTTGTGCTGATATGCTGTGTTTGGTTTTCCCCAAACTTGGCAGTGTGCATTACAGCCAAACATCTCCACTTTGGTCTCATCTGTCCAAAGGACAGCGTTCCAGAAGTCTTGTGATTTGTTCAGATGCAACTTTTCAAATCTAAGCCATGCTGCCATGTTCTTTTTAGAGAGAAGAGGCTTTCTCCTGACAACCCTTCTAAACAAACCATACTTGTTCAGTCTTTTTCTAATTGTACTGTCATGAACTTTAACATTTAACATGCTAACTGAGGCTTGTAGAGGCTGAGATGTAAGTCTTGGATGTTTTGCAATTTCGCTGAGCACTGCACGGTCTGACCTTGGGGTGAATTTGCTGGGACATGCACTCCTGGAAAGATTAGCAACTGTCTTGAATGTTTTCCACTTGTGAATAATCTTCCTCACTATAGAATGATGGACTTTAAATTGTTTGAAAATGGCCTTATAACTCTTCCCAGATTGATGGGCAGCAACAATTGCTTCTCTAAGATCATTGCTGATGTCTCGCCTCTTTAGCATTGTGTTAACACACACCTCAATGCTGGAGACCAGCAAACTCCCAAAACTTCAGCTTTTGTACAGGTAGTCACACTTGCTGATGATCAATTGATCAAGAGCACTTGATTAGTAGCACCTGGCTGCTATTTAGCCTCTTCATACCTATGGAAGCAGTAAGGGTGTTCTTAACTTTTCACACATGGCTTCTCCATTTTGGCTTTTTTTATATATATAAAAATTCTTTTATTAAAACAATCAACATTGGACATAAAAACATATTATGCAGCAATCATCATGACACCTGGTATACAATACTAAGTGTTAGTCTTTGAAAACGTCTGAATTAGTAAGCCTTTTTCCCCCCTCCTCGCGTCTAGCCTCAACTATACTCCTGTTACATTTTATTTTGATTGGTGTTTCTCCTATCTGTTTCAATATTAATGTGATCAACATTAAACCTAAGATCTTATTGCTAAGCAATCCTCCTAGAACATAGCATACAACATTAGGTATTAATCTTTGTAAACATCTGTTTTAGTAAACGTTCTTCCCTCCTCCCTTACATCTTCAAGTATACTCCGAATACATTTTCTTTGATTGGTGTTTCTCTTATATATGGTCTATCTACTGTTTCTAGTCTATCGCATGTTGTGCGTTTGCGCTTCTGAATTGACTTCATCCCATTACTAGTGCAATCTTTTATAGTCCCTAACCAGAGATCCTGAGGTGAAAGTTTCATATCCTGAGGTAGAGATTCAGTCTACTTTAACAATATTAAAGCAAACAACATTAGTCATAAGGTTATGTTAAGAGGCATTAGTTATAGAACATATACATTCAACATTGGGTGTTAGTTTTTGTAAACATTTGATTTGTTAACCCTTCTTCCCTCCTCCCATCGGGCCCTAGCTAAACGCCAGCTGCATTCTGTTTGATTGGTGTCTCTCTTGGATATAGTCTATCCACTGTTTCCAGTCCGTCACAAATTGTTCATTGGAGCGATTTTTCAAGTATGCTGATATTTTTGCCATTTCCGCCAGATTTGTTACTTTCACAGTCCATTCTTCAATAGGCGGTATTTCCGGATTCTTCCAGTACTGTCCCACCAATAATCTTGCTGCTGTAATTAAGTTCAAAAATAAATTTGTCTCTGAGGTAGTGATATCCTTTGTGATCCCTAACAGAAAAGCCTGAGGTAGAAATTCTATACGCTTTTTGAAAATAGTTTGGAGTGTCCACCATATCTTCCTCCAGAATGCTTTGATTTTTCTGCATGCCCACCATATGTGAAAGTAAGTAGCCTCCCCGTCCCCGCACCTCCAGCATTTGGGCTGGGAGCCCGGGTAGATGAGTGATATTTTTTTTCGGGTCTAGATGCCATCTATAGAACATCTTGTAGAAGTTTTCTCTTAAGTGTTGCGATTTCGTGAATTCTACATTCCTCACCCAGATTTTCTCCCACGTGTCCATGGCGATAGGGTGTCCGAAGTCTTGTGCCCACTTTATCATACAGTTCTTGACTAGCTCGGTTTCAGAGTCCATTTCTATCAGAATGCTGTACACTCGTTTGATGTGCATAATCCCCTGTTCTCTAATCTGTTTAATTAGATTCTCGTCGGTCTGGGAGAAGCCCTTCTTCTTGTCTTTACGCCACCTTGATTGTAGTTGTATATATGATAGCCAGGTACTTCCTATTCCTCTGCTTGCTAGCGTTGCTTGAGATTTCAAGAGGAACCCGTTTTCTTCTCCCAGTACAAGTTCACTGTAGGGCACCACTTCTTGCCCTTGGGATGTGTTCATATCCCCTGTTGTGTGTCCAGGGATCGTCCAGATGGGAATCTTGTCGTGTAGGAGGTGCTTATATTTCTTCCAGACCCATAACAATGGGATTCGCAGTGGGTTCTCCTTGAAGTTCCTATCTGCCTTTTTGTCGTATACTAAGTATGCGTGCCAGCCAAATAGTAGACCATGTCCCTCAACATTCAGAATTCTATCATTTGTCATGTTGATCCAGTCACTAACCGCCACCAACGTTGCTGCATAGTAGTATAGCTTTAGATTAGGCATTTTGAGTCCCCCTCTCTCCCTTGCGTCTTGGATGATTTTTAGTTTCACCCTCGGTCTCTTGTCGTCCCAAATAAATCTGTTGATGCCCTTCTGCCAGTTGTCTAAGTCCGCATCCTTCTTGAGTATGGGTAGCATTTGAAAGAGAAATAAAAATCTGGGTAATACATTCATCTTTACTGTCGCTATCCTGCCGAGCAGGGACAGACGTAGTGATTTCCACCTTTCCAGGTCTGCTTGTATCTTATTCCACAGGACCTCGTAGTTATTCTTGTATAGTTTCGCATTTGTTGATTCTATCTCCACTCCTAAGTATTTGACTTTCTTGACTATTTCACAACCCGTTATTCTTTCCAAGTCCTGTCTTGCTTTTTTGTCTAGGTTTTTGACTAGCATCTTTGTTTTTGATATATTTACTTTGAAGCCTGACACCCTACCGTAGTCTTCCATTATCTCCATCAATCTCTTTGCTGACTGTACTGGTTGCGACATTGTCACCAGCAAGTCGTCTGCGAAGGCACATAGTCTGTAATCTTGTTGTCTGATCCGTATGCCCTGTATGTCTTCTGCTGCTCTTATCTTGTTTAGTAGAGTCTCCAGCGTTAGGATAAATAGAAGGGGTGATAGCGGCCAGCCTTGCCTCATGCCTCTCTCTATATTAAATGAGTCCGTTAAGTCTCCATTGACAATGATCTGGCCTGTTTGTTTCTGGTAAATTGCCGTTATGGAGTTGAAAAACTGTGCTCCCATTTTCATCTTCCGGACCAAGTTCGTCAGGAACGGCCAATTCAGTCTGTCGAAGGCTTTTTCTGCATCCACAAACATAAGAGCGGCGGGTATCTGGTTGTGCCTTTGCAGGTACTCTATTATGTTCAACAGCTGTCTCACGTTGGTTTTCATCTGGCGTCCTTGTATAAATCCCCTTTGGTCCGGGTGTATTGTTTTTTGTAATACAGTCATTAGTCTATTGGCCAAAATTTTTGTGAAGATTTTGTAGTCTGTGTTTAGTAGTGAGATGGGCCTGTAGTTTGCGGGCTGTGTGTTGTCTTTCCCCTCCTTTGGGATTAATGAGATGTAGGCTGTTTTCCAGGATGGTGGGACCTGGCCTCCTTCTTGAATGCTGGTAAATAGCTTTCTGAGGGGTTCTAGCATCTCATCCTGTAGATGCTTGTAGTAGGTCGCTGTTATCCCATCCGTCCCGGGCGATTTTCCTGCTTTCAGTTGTGTGATCGCTGAGTGTATTTCCTCCTTTGTGATTAAGGCATTCAGGGCTTCTCTTTGTGTGTCGGTAATCGCCTGTGTCTTTTCGTTTTGTAAGAACTCATCTATCTCTTTGTCTTGTATCTTATCCTCGGCATATAGTTTCGAGTAGAACTCTGTGAAGGCTTTCTTGATGGCTTTTTGTCGGAATTCTTCCTTGCCTTTGTATTCTATCTTTTCAATTATGCGGGATTTCTGTTTCTTTCTTATAGTGTAGGCTAGCCAGCGGCCCGGTTTGTTGGCCTTGCAGAATGTCTTATGTTTTGCATATTGTATATTCCTTGCAACTTGGTCCGCCATCAACATGTCAAATTGCTTTCTTAAGATCTTGAGTCCTTCTTTGGTGACTTTGTCCTCTGGTCTTTTTATTAGTAGCCGCTCCATTTTGCTTATCTCGTTTTCTAACTCTTTTCTTTTTTGTTCTTGTTGGCGATGGTGCCTGCTATTCATGGCTATGAGGATCCCTCGCATGTACACCTTGCTGCCTTCCCAGATCTGTTCTATCGGTGTTTCGTTGTTCATATTTGTGTTGAAGAATTCCTTCATAGATTTTTTGCATTCCGCCACCTTGTCTTCGTGTCTAAACAGGTTTTCATTGATTCTCCAGGACCTCCTCTGTTTCGGGCCATGTCTTAGTTCCATCCTCACAGGGTTGTGGTCTGTCAGTGCTTTGGGTAGGATTTTCACCGCGTTTAGACGAGTTAGCAAGTCGCTAGAAGTTAATATAAAGTCAATTCTGGAGAAGGATTGATGTCTGCCAGAGAAGAAGGTGAATTCTTGTTCTTTGCCGTGCCTTTTCCTCCATACATCTGTCAGTTCGAGATCCTCCTTCATGTCGAAGAAGGATTTAGGCAACTTGGAGTGTTTTTGTGGGTTCGGTGCAGTTCTTTTTTTGTCTAGAGCAGTCTCTATGACCCCGTTCCAGTCGCCCATGATGATGTAAGATCTGTAGTTAAGTTGTGTTATTTTCTTGTGTAGCTTTTTGTAGAATTTGCCTTGCTGCTGATTTGGTGCATATACGCCCATTACTAGAATCTTCTTGTCCTCTTGTGTTATTTCAATTGCCAGGTATCTACCTTGGGGGTCGGAATCTATTAGCTTAGCCATTACATGTTTCTTTACGTATATAACAATCCCATTCTTTTTTCTTGGCGCCGCTGCCACAAATTGCGCACCTAGTTTGTAGCTGATCAGATATTTCTGGTCTGCTGCTCTGATGTGTGTTTCTTGTAGGCAAATTATGTCGTTTCCTCCTTGAAACAGATAATGAAATATCTTCCTCCTTTTCTGTGGGGAATTTAGTCCGTTGACGTTCCATGTCAAGTATTTAGTCATCATTGTCGGTTTCAGGATACTCTTCCGAGACCGCTTCCATTCTATCTCCTGTGGTATTCTTTGGTCTCGTTCCCATGGTATCCGAGTTTGTGTTCGAGTTGCATATAGGGATCGTGTCGTGCTGCTCTGTGCGTTTGGTGATGGATCTTGTTATCCTGCCCTCTGCAGTCTGTCTTGTTCCCTTGTTGTTGTTGTTGCTTCCTGTTCTCTGTGTCGTCGTGTCTCGAGTTGGTCCTTTCCTTTCTCGTGTTCTTGCATCGGTCTGTCGGTCTGGTGGATTTTCTGCGTCTTCTCTCATGGTGTATCGGGGTCCCTCCGGCATCAGCTCCTTTTCCAGGAAATCTCTGGCTTGTTGGACCGAGTTCAGTTGGTGTCTTTTATTTTTATAGTAGAATGTCATCCCCGTGGGGATTTCCCATCTGTATCGCAAGGCACGTGATCTCAGTTCGTCGACCAGGAACTTATATTCCTTTCTGTCTCGCAGCATCGTCTGGGGGATCTCCTTCAGTACTTTCACTTCTTGCCCCTTTATGTATAAACTCTTGTTGTAAGATGTGGCTGAGATGAGGTTCCGGAATCCCTGCGTCACAAAGTGGATGACCACGTCCCTTGGTTGGTGCCTGTTTGTTGTCGTCCGTGCGCCCACTCTGTTGATTCTGTCGATTTGCCATTCGATAGCTGAGGTTGGCTTTCCCAGAAATGCTGCCAGGGCCTCTATAAAGGTTCCGGCCAGGCTTCCTTGGGTTTCGTCTGATGTCTCTTTCAGGCCTCTGAACCTGATTGCAGTCGCCAGTTGCCCGTACTGTATCATGGAGGATTGGTCTTGGGCCACCCCTCTCATCTCTGCCATCTCTGTTCTCTGGCCTTCTACTTGATTCTCCACTTTCTCCATCTGCTTGTCCACCTTCTCCCTGATTTCCTGGAAGTTTTTCTCCATTTCCTCCCCTACTTCCTTGTAGTGTGTTTGCATTGCCTCCTTCATTTGCTCCAAATCTGCAGCTATCGCCTTGCGTTGCTCCTCCCATTTTCTCTCTAGCCCTCTACCTTGTTCTTGCAGCATTTGTTTTGTATCGTTGTGTCTTTTCTCCATCTGTGTGCCCATTTCCACCAACCTTTTATCCATTCCATCCATCCTTTCAACCAGCATTTCTATTACCTCTTGTAATTTCTGTATCATGTGTGCTGTTGGGTTGGCCTGTGTGGGTGTATGGTTCTGGGTGCCTGCATTTGGATGGGAGGGTGTGGGGATGAGTAGAGTAGTTCCTGATGGTTTAGTACGCTGGGCTGGGGTGGATACAACTCCCTTCGTTTGTGTCAGTGTGGTCTGCTTGGAGGCCATTTTGAGGTTATCCTCCTGTTGTCTTGGCACTGTTTTGGGTCCCAATTTGGGTCAAATTGGGCGCTAGGTTGTGATCTGTTGTTGGTCCGGTAGTCTAGCCTTTCGAGGGGGGAGGCTTCAGGGTTTAGGCAGTGTAGGGGTAGGGGCCTGTATTCTGGCAGTTTTATGTTCAGGGAGCCAGGGAACCAGTTCAGTGCTTTTGCCTTGGTTTCCTCTTAACTCCCCTCTGCCAGTCTATTTCTTCTCTTTGTTCCTTTCTGGTTCCTTCTTTCCCCTCTTTCTCTGCCTTCTTGCCCAGGTCGCTTCCTCCCTTCTTCTGTCAGCCTGTGTTTACTGCTCCCCTCTACTTTGCCCTTATTGCTCACCGGGTTGCTTTCCAGCTTTCTTCTTCCCTGCCTTCCGTTGTGGGGGGGGAGGAAACAGTGTCTCTGCAAGGTTTTCCCCCTCCCTTCTTTCCCCCTTTGCTTCGTAGCCTCCTCTCACCTGGTCTGTCTTCTCCTGCTCTGCCCGCCCGGCTCCTTGCCGCCTCTGTTACCTTTCTTGGGGGCCTGGGGGGGGGTCTTCTGAGGGTCCTGTGAAGGCCTCCTCCTCCCGCTGCTAGCTTCACTCTCTGGTCGGCGTTCCGCAGCGCGCAGTTCCACCCCCGCCGGTCTCACCGTTTTGCGTTGTCTTCTCCCGACGCTGCTTGCCGTCCTTTCTTTGTATCAGCTGGCTCTCCTCCGCTGCGGCTGGGCGGCTTTGCAGCTTCCTCAGACCTCCGGCTGGGTAGGTCCCGGGCTCTTCTTCCCTCGTCCCGCTTCTTCCTGGTCGCCTCTCGCTCCTGTCTCCTTCTTCGCTGCTTCCTCGGTCTTCTCTCCTCGCTCCTATTGTTTCCGCCCTCGTGTCGTCTTCTGGCCGGCCGCAGCCGGCCTCTCCGTTTTCTTCTTCTGTTCGCGTCTCCTCCGGCGATCCTGCTTCCTACTGGATGTTTTTCGGGTCGCCGGAGGTTCCGCTACCTACCGCGGGTCTCCCTTTTTGAATTTGGCGCTTCGGGCGGCTGAAAAGCCGCCGAAAATCTGATCGCCGTAACGGAGCTCCCTCCATTTTGGCTTTCTTTATGTAAAATAAATGATGACATGGTGTAATATGTCATGTGTTGTTGTTCATCTGAGGTTGTATTTACATACCTTTAAGAACTACTAAGGACCAGATGATTTTTACTATGTCCTGCTATGTAAAGCCATAGAACTCAAAGAGGGTGTACTTTCTTTTTCACATGACTGTACTTCTGCTTCATTGACTATGCTAAAGCCTTTGTGTAGATCACAACAAAGTGTGGCAAGTTCCTAAAGAGATGGGTGTTCCAGACCACCTTACCTGTCTCCTGAGAAACCTGTATGTGGGTCAAGAAGCAACTGGACATGGAACAACTGATTGATTCAAATCAGTTATTATGCAAAATGCTAGGTTGGATGAATCACAAGTGGGAATTGAAATTGCCGGGAGAAATATCAACAACCTTAGATATGCAGACAATACCACTTTAATGGCAGAAAGTGAAGAGGAACTAAAGAGCCTCTTGATGAGAGTGAAAGAGAGTGCAAAAGTTGGCTTGAAACCAGTCCCATCACTTCCTGGCAAATAGATGAGGAAGAAATGGAAGCAGTGACAGATTTTATTTTCTTAGACTCCAAGATCACTGCAGACAGCGACTGCAGCCATGAAATTAAGACACTTGCTCCTTGGGAGGGAAGCTATGGCAAACCTAGACAGCATATTAAAAAGCAGAGAAATCACCCTGTCAACAAAGGTCCATATAGTCAAAGCTATGGTTTTCCCAGTAGTAATGTATGGCTGTGAGAGCTGGACCACAAGGAAGGCTAAGCGCTGAAGAATTGAAGCTTTCAAATTGTGATGTTGGAGAGGACTCTTGAGAGTCCCTTGGACTGCAAGGAGATCAAATCAGTCAATCCTAAAGGAAATCAACCCTGACTGTTCTTTGGAAGGACAGATACTGAAGCTGAAATACTTTGGCCACCAAATGAGAAAAGAGAACTTATTGGAGAAGACCCTGATGTTGGGAAAGATTGAAGGCAAAAGGAGAAGATGGCAGAGGATGAGATGGTTAGACAGTGTCATCAATGAAATGAACATGAATTTGGGCAAACTCTGGGAGACAGTGGAGGACAGGGGGGCCTGGTGTGCTATGGTCCATAGGGTCACAAAGAGTCAGACATAACGTAGCGACTGCACAACTGGTTATCAACAGTAATAAAGGATTTGATTTGTATTAATTACTTGGATAAAGAGGTGGATGGAATGGTTTTCATAATTACACACAGTGGGATTATAGCTGAAACCCTGGATGACAGAAATACATTCCAAAACAATGATAGGATAGAGAAACAAAGTAAAAATAATAAAATGAAATTTAATGGAGACAAATGCAAAGCTGTTATGTTCAATTTTGAGTACTACATTTAAAGAAAGACAGATAAATTGGAAATGGTTCAGGAATGGATAGTGAGGTTGAGTCCTAGGAAGAGGTATTAAAGGACCTCGGAATGTTTAGCCTTGTGCAAATGTAAGGGAGGATATGATAGCACTGTTCAACTCTACAGGGTGTTCTGTGCTACTCCAGAATGGAAAATATGAAATAATGGTTTTAGGTTGACTGTAAGGCTGATTTCAATGAATATTTTTTTAAAAGCCTTCAGAAAAGCTCTCTGATTAGCTAGACATGTGGTGGGCTTCTTTACTGGATGTGTTCAAGCAGAGTACAAGCCACCTGCAGGGAAGTTTTAATTTGGATTTGTGCACTGAGCAGAGGATTTGATTTGAGACCCCATGCAACACGAAAAACTCTAGGAACAAATCCACAAACTGGATTTTTACAATTTCAATGTATTATCAGTTTCCTTTGTTAGATTTTTGCTGGTATGTAATACTAACATTGCTATTAATTTGGTAGATGAAGCATTGGATAATCTGGAATTAAATTTTCTTAGCTTCTTCTTTGACATTTTAAATGAAAGAAATCCAACTATTTAGTAGATTTCAGTTTTAGAGGTGTGTCAAGTTACAGACTTCAAAACACATTTAGACAATAATATCATGAATAAAATTTCCAAAAGGTGAATATTAGGTACAAAGTAGATAGTTTGGGTATAAACAAGGAGCATCTCATTTTTTCTCAGTAAACTGTCAACTTCTGAAACGAACCTGGCTGAAGCCATCTTTGTTGTTCTAAGTTGCCACATAGGTTGACGGAAAGGGGGAAAGGAAAACAAAAGTCTTGCTAGACATAACCCGGCAGTCTCATGGGAACCAAGGTCATTCCCACGGGTGCTGGAAGGAGGAGCAAAGAACTGTCACAGAGCCTGCCAATTGCTTTCATTGGGTAGCATGATCAATAGCATAGTAGAGGGGAGGGGAATGTTACATCTAGTGACATTGAACTCCTGGGGGAAAGTTTAGAGTTGGTTTCACTTTTGACCATGCCAATATTTTGTATCCAATACACATGTGCTTTGAGGACTTCTAGTTTGCCGTGCGGCCACCATGGACAGCTGGAAGATTTGCTTTCTCTCTCCCCTGTTCAGTTTCGCATCGCTGGGGGCCCCTGAAAAGTCGCCCTGAAGAGGCGACCAGCAAGGAGGGGCTGTTGCTGGATCGCGGGAGAGCATCAACTCTCCCGTTAGAGCTGGCGATCCCTCCAAACCAGTGGACAAAAGGACCGGCCATAGAAATACGGCTTATCCCTAGGCTGCAGACAGCCAAAGTTACACTTTCCACCAGGCAACCTTAAAACAGCGCGGAAGAGACTGGGTGAGATTTACCTCTTTTACACCCTAATTACTTTCTGTACCTGCATAAGCTGCTAAGCATTTTCCCCCCGTGGTGAGGGAAGGGAGATTTTAGCCCTCCCTCTAGAAAGAGTGGCGACCGACTACCCAGGGGAGTTTAAAACATTGAAAAAAAAACTCAATCCCAATTGGAATTTTATTTCCTAAAGCTTGTGGACTGAAAGATTTTTTACTCTTTATTTTGTACTATCTATCTCTGTTGAAAATTTGGGTTTTTCCCTACAAACAAGAAGAAAAACTGAAAAGAAAAAAAATTTCTGGGACTCAAAGGGAAACTTTAAAGGGTAGAGGCGATATCATGTGGTCAAACTTGGTATCTTAATCTGTTATTCTTCAGGGGCTTGGCTGACAGCCCAGAAAACAGATAAGACACATGCAACCTTGAAAATTTTGAAACAACTGTGAAAAGCTCTGCTGTGTTTCTTATTCAGAAAAAAAAACCCTTTTTCTTTCTTTTGGATTTCCTAATTGTAAAGCCTCTAGTCTAAAATACCAATATGGAAGAAGATCAGGAACAGAATTTCTTTATGGATAAAGATCAACAAATTCTTTTAATGTTGAAAACAATTATTCAAACTCTCATCACAGCCGATGAAGGATTAAGAGGCTACAGAAAAGAACAAAAAGGCAGCCCAGATATGAAAGCCTAAACTTTGACCACAACTAAAGAACTATCTATACAAAATACAATAGAAAAAGTGGAACATTTAAATACCATGACAGAAGAATTAACTGCTCAACAAACACTGACATTTGAAAATCCAGAAAAGACACCGATAACATGGAAAAAGGAAAAGGTTTCCTATGTAAATCAGAAGGAATTGGAGGATCCAGAAAAAGAACAGTTGGAAGAGAAGATAAACAATTCAGAACAACCACGTCGATACAGAAAAATGAAGAGACGACCTGCCAGATCTACTAGTCCTCTCAAAAAAATGGTGACCGGATGGTTTTGTCAATGCCAAATAACATATTTGACAATACAAGAAGATTGGTTTGATGACCCAAAAACAAGAACATGGAAGATGACTTGGCAAAGAAAAAAAGCTAGAATAAGACTGAAGAATGGAGTTTTGACCGTCTTATGAAAATTTAAAATAGAATATATTTAAATAGATAAGACATGTATGTTGAATATAAGACATTGCTATGAATTGAGATAAAGAAAAAAAATTGGCCATTAAAACTTAGTAGCATAAATATTAATAGCTAAATTTGAATATTGATTTGTGTATAAAGAAAGAAATTTGTGTATAAAGGTCATGTAAAGGTGAATAGGATATAGATAAGCTAAAAACCTATTGATGAACATAATAAACAGGTCTATATGGAACATTAAAAATAAAAATTATTAGTTCAAACATGAGATAGCAGATACAAAGAGGAAGAGAGAGGAAGTATTAAATACTGAAATAAAAAGAAAATTTGACAGAAAAGGATATCATATTGTATTATTAATTTGTCGTTATAGAGGGTGAGAAGTTAAATAGATAAGACGTGTATTCTGAACATTAGATTTTGTGAGGAATGGTGATAGAGGAATTAGGAGTATTTAAAATCTTGGGAATGATAAATATCAAACGTTAAATTTAATTATTAGTGGAAATTAAAATTGGAAAAATTTATTAGGTCATTGATTGTCTAAAAGATTGTATGTTAAAACAATTAGAATATATATAAACTAAACACTATTGATATATGTAAGAAAGTTATGTTTTATGTGATTGATAGAATAAGAATTGTTTTAATTTACATATGGACAGTATATATTAAGGGGAAGAGAGAGGAAATGTTTACGGTAGTAGTTTGAAATCTGTACCAATGATATCTGTATGTAATTGAATTATTACAACCCAGCCGCCACGTTGCTTTTCAAATATGTGAATGTTATATTAGAAAATCAATAAAATTTGTAAAAATAAATAAATAAACAAACAAACATGTGCTTTGAGGAAACTTCAAGCCTCGTAGTTCTGCTTTATTTGGTTTCATTAGTCAGAACCTTGACATAAACATTAAAAGGTTATTAAAGGATGACATAGTTGATTATTAATATTAGGTATGAAATGTCAAGAAACAAAAATGTATTGATTCTGCATATTTAACAATTCTAGGGGAGAGACTAACTTTATGATTTGATTATGCATGAACAGAATTTGATATTGAATGCAAAAACTATGTTCTTGTTTTACTGTCCTATTTTTAAATTGCTCTTATAGCAGTGTCACTGATTCACACATGTAAGAAACAGGTCGTCATTTTGTATAACTATTTTCTGCTCCTCAATTTTGATGAACAAATTTGCATTAAAAAGCAAAAGCAAACACATGCAATGTTGTAAACATGAGTACAGATACCAGATTCAGGTTTCTACCTAAAATACAGAGTGTTAAAATTACCTTTGAATTATACTGTGTTCTATTTTCATAATTGCTAAAATTCCTCCAACTGGCATCCCACTACCTGGTTTCATTCTCCACTTCTACTATACAACAGCTTTTGAATAACTGTTGGAATCTTTTATCTTGGATTGTGCACAAACTGTGTTTTACCTATAGCTTCAATATGACAAGTGTCTAAGGTACTAACTGATGACCAGGAATTAGGGGACAGTATTAATTGTGAACACATATAGATGGCTTCTCTCTCTTTGGTCACTTGTAATCCTGGATGCAGGGTCAGGAAAGGACAGCAAGGACAACACCCAGTGTCCTAACCCACCCAAGAACATACGATATCTTTAAGGAACACTCATATGGGAACATGTTTAACTACTTCTGCTTTCTCTCTTCTTATCTACAGTGTACCAGACCTACTGGGTGCAATCTTTATTTTATGTGTGTCAGCTTTGTTGGATGGGTTGCTTATGTAATTATACAGAATAAATACGAGGATTTCTTGTCATTCATGGCTCCTCTCATTTTAGAGGGGTCCGTCTCTATTCAGCTGAATAAAAACATAAAACTTAAAGGCACTTTCTGGTTTCCTGTATTTCTTTAACCAGCAAAACCTCAGAACCTGCATATCATTTTTGACGAGCTCTAGCGCAGGAGAGGTGCTTGGTTGGTCCTAGGGAGGCTCAGGAAATGGGAAGGCACTGAGCGCGGTCCGGGATTTCCTGGAGGTGCCCCCCTTCTTGACTCTTCACTGTGGTTTTTAACAGGAACCAGTTTTTTCTTCTTTTTGGTTGCCTTTTACTTGATTTCTGCATGCTCAGGAGGGCTGAAGATAAGGTAGGACACACAGATATATGTTACTTTGTTGCACCGGTTTGCCTGGGGGAGTGTGTATGTGTGTAAAAGTGTGTTTATTTCCTTGGATTATTTCCCACCGTTGACCAGAGCTGGGTGGAAGGGTTTGTGTCAGCCGCACCTAGGCCCCTCTCCCTTTTGGGGGTTCCCTCTTTTTGGGGGGTTCCCCTTTTGGGGTTCCCTCTTTTTTGGGGTTCCCTCTTTTTGGGGGTTCTGGGGGGCTTAGAAAGCAAGGGGTGCTAACCTTGTACTCTTGTGCTCCAACGGGTTGTGAATGGTGTGTGGTTTGTGGTTGCTCCTTATATATTTCCCACTGTTGACCAGGCCTAGGCATGATACTGATCTTAGCTGAAGGTCAGTGGATCTCTTGTGGCCCAACAGGCTGCGTAAGTGGTGTGAGTGACTTGAACACATGGGCTCAGCCCAAGAAGACCAGTTAGAATGAATAAAAAGGAAGGAATATGCCCTCAGCCCCCTTGAGTGTGTCATAAGGAACTTTGGTAAATTTAAAACCCGTCGGGATATGAAATTGAAACTCTAATTAAGTACAATGCCTTCTGTCACCAAGACATACCCACTGTTTGGCCAACAGGGTGATCCATAAAATTTGGGAGTTTTTGAGACCATGGGAGATTATGCTTAAAGAAGCATAGATCATGATTGGCATGCTTAATATGCTCTTTTTTTTGGTGGGACCTTACACGAGAATAAGCAAGTGCTTCAAGACTGTGGGTTGTGGTAACCCTCCATAGCACCATCTTTTCCTGCTTTAGCTTCTGCTTCACCACCCTATAAGGGTATCTACTCCCTCATGGGGCAAGTATCTATTAGAAGGGGGGAGACCAATGTGTTCCTGGTTCATACCCCCTTCTCCACATCTGATCTTTATGTATGGGAGGACCGATTGGGTTCTTACACTGAAACCCCACGCAAATATCCGGAATTGGTTCTGTTTATTCTTCAAACTTATGCCACTAACTGGGCAGACCTCCAAGCCATGCTGGATGTCTTTCTAACAACAGAGGAAAGATGTCTGGTAGGAAATGCTGCTAGAAAAAAGTTACAATATTTGAGAATACATCATGTCAGTTATGGGACAAATAACATGAGCAGGCATTTTATTTCCTCTCTGGATACAATTCCTGCAGCTGCAGAAAAAGCAGCACATATAGAAAAAGAGAATGTGCATTTCTTTAATGTAGAACAAAGGAATGGTGAGTAACTCTGACTTGGGAGAAAAAGTAGGCTAAAAATGAATAAAAATGGTTGACACTGAACGTAGCAAGCTGCCAGAAAGTGGATTTTGGTACAGAAGCCAGACGGAGAACTGATTCAGCAATGACTTCTGGACTGGCAAGTAAAAATCACCTGAATGGGTGGTACAATTAGTACTCTTTCCTATTTTAAGTTTTGATGAAATTTGTAAAAAGCTTGTTCTTCTTATTTTCCTAGCTTGTTTTTTTTTTTCCTTTCAGCAGGATTGCTTAATCCTATCACCCAGGGAAGCAAGTGACTTGTTGATGAAGTTTTTGTCTTGTGATAGGTGCTGTTATGTTTGGGGTTAATACTAGCATTGTTTTTTATGTGAGTGTAGGGCAGTGGTTCTCAACCTTCTCTTTAATACAGTTTCTCATGTTGTGGTGACCCCCAACCATAAAATTATTTTCGTTGCTTGTAATTTTGCTACTGTTATGAATCGTAATGTAAATATCTGATATGCAGGGTGTATTTTTATTGTTACGAATTGAACATAATTAAAGCATAGTGATTAATCACAAAAACAATATAGCAATGCTCGCTGGAGAAGCTTACTCTTCCTTGCTCAAAAATGTTGGGAGGGAGGGAAGGGGAAGGAAGGAAGGAAGATTGAAGGGGAAAGGAAGGAGATGGAGAAGGAAGGAGATTGAAGGGGAAAGGAAGGAAGGAGAAAGAGATTGAAAGGGAAGGGATGGAGATGGAAGGAAGGAAGATTGAAGGGGAAAGGAAGGAGATGGAGAAGGAAGGACATTGAAGGGGGAAGGAAAGAAGGAAGGAAGGAAGGAAGGATGGAAGGAAGGAAGGAAGGAGAGAGAAAGAGATTGAAGGGGAAGGGATGGAGATGGAAGGAAGGAAGGAAGACTGAAGGGGAAAGGAAGGAGATGGAGAAGGAAGGAGATTGAAGGGGAAAGGAAGGAAGGAAGGAAGATTGAAGGGGAAAGGAAGGAGATGGAGAAGGAAGGAGATTGAAGGGGAAGGAAGGAAGAAAGGAAGGAGAGAGATTTAAGGGGAAGGGATGGAGATGGAAGGAAGGAAGGAAGATTGAAGGGGAAAGGAAGGAGATGGAGAAGGAAGGACATTGAAGGAGGAAGGAAGGAGAGAGAGATTGAAGGGGAAGGGATGGAGATGGAGATGGAAGGAAGGAAGGAAGATTGAAGAGGAAAGGAAGGAGATGGAGGAGGAAGGAGATTGAAGGGGGAAAGAAGGAAGGAAGGAAGGAGAGATTGAAGGGGAAGGGAAGGAGATGGAAGGAAGGAAGGAAGGAAGGAAGGAAGGAAGGAAGGAAGGAAGGAAGGAAGGAAGGAAGGAAAAGGTGCTTTATAACGCCCAATGGGGAAAGATATTTTAACCCCCGGTGGCTGATTGAGGAAGCCAGGTCCGTCGGACCGATTTCCAAATAAGCCTGACTGGGGAGGCGGGAGTGTAAATGATGTATCAAAGGACGCTTCCCGTTGCCCCTTCCCCTCCCTTTTTGGCTACCACTGGGGAAAACGCACAGGCGCGCGCGCAGGGGTAAGAAAGCACAAACGCCCAGATTAAAACTGGTGCCAACGTTTCCAAATGAAACGCTCTGAGCTGCGAAGCCTTATCCAAAGCAGGGTCTGCTCAAATGATTTCTCTTCCCTTCCGGCTGTTTTTTTTTGTCCCCCATATCTGAGCAGAGCCGCCGCCAGCCTGCCCCCGTAGCCAAGGGTCCCGGACCAGCGCCTTTCCAAACTCCGGCACTGCTTGCGGCGGGGGCCGGGTGGGGGAGAGGGATCCTTCCTTACAGCCCCAAAACAAGTTTTCTCCTTTGATTTCGGGGCCCTGTTGCCGGCTCGCGGGAGTGGATCGCGACTCTGTAATCTGTCTCGATCGATAGAAAGCCAGGAGGCGAAAGGAAGGAAGGAAGGAAGGAAGGAAGGAAGGAAGGAAGGAAGGAAGGAAGGAAGGATTGATCTTTGGAGAGTCATGTTTTCCCAGATGGTGATGAACTGCAACTCCCAGCATTCCCCACTCTTCCTCAGTGCTTTTTAGGGTTGCTGGGGATGGTAGTCCAGTAAGGTCTGGAGACACACACACATGCCCTAGCAGGGAAAATTGGCCGGGTAATTGCTGCGGCTTTACTTGGAGGCATTCTGCAGCTCCTGAAAATCACTTCAACCAATTTTCCCTGGTTCAGCAAAGGCAACAAGTAATAAAACAAGCAACAGGTACTGGTAATAAAATAGCCCATATTGTCCTTTCCAACACAGATGAAAAGAACCAGGGAAAGGGAAATCGCATCTGCCTCTTTGACCAACGGGAGGAGAAGAAGTAGGAAAAGCGCTGCGTTTCGGCCTGGGCACATAGCCTTGCCCACAGGCAAGGACGCACAAGCAGCTCCGCACAATTGCCCGGAGGGGGGAGGCTCTGGCGGAGGATCCGCGCGCCTCAGAGCCGCTGGCTGCCCTCTCGCGCCTGCCAACCTGGAGCCCCCCATCCTCATCCCAGCACCTCTTGCCCTCTCCCAGCCACCCCCCTGGGACCTGCCCGCCCCTCCAGCCTCCTGAGTGCCATCCCAGCGGCAGGGTCGTGGGAGCCCCTTTCCACACCGTGTAGCCCTTCACCGCCATGACCCTTCCCCGACTCTTTGCACGTGAGAGGGGTGCGGCCAGAGTGCCAGCTTCCACTCAGAAGGCGCCGCTTCTCCCCGCCTGGCCGGCTGGCCTCCAACACACATGCGGGCATTGCCACTGCCTCGCCCTCTTCCCCATCACCTGGCCGCTTCCCAGGCCCGGAGCCCGGCAAGCCGGGAAGGAGCCGCTCCTGCCCACCAGCCCCAGGGCTGCGCCAGGCGTCACAGGGCCGAGGCGGCCTCCAATGGCAACAGAGGTGGGCCGGGCGGCATGGGGAGGCTCTGGCGTGGCACGGAGGGTGGCCAGGGCGGAGCACGGCTGGGCAACCAGGAGGCGTGGGGACCGGCTCAGCGCCGCAGCTCAGCTCATCCAGCAGTGGCAGCGGCGGAGCAGCCCAGCGGCAGCGGCCCAGATGTGGCTCGGCTCGGCCTGGCCGCCCACGCAGCTGAGCCATCCCGGGGTGGTGTTGGGGGGGCGCGGGATGGCGCTGTGGTGGCAGGAGCAGGCGCTGTCGGAGAAGGGCGCCCTGGAGGCAGAGAAGCCGGAGGAGGAGGAGGGAGGCGGCTGGATAGAGGAGCGGTGTCTCAGTTCCTAAGACCATCGGAAATATGTGTTTTCTGATGGTCTTAGGTGACCCCTGTGAAAGTGTCATTCGACCCCCAAAAGGGTCACGACCCACAGGTTGAGAACTGCTGCTCTATACAAAGTTTATGTTTAATTAGATCCATTTTATTTTTCAATCCTTTGTTTTCAGGATCTCTCTGAAATTATATTTCGGCCTGTTTGTATTCTTCCTCAAGCCTCATCCTATATTGTTTTTTCTCTTTGTTTCTCTTTGCCATGTACGAGATTGCTACACCCCTCATGTATACTTTAGCCGTATCCTAGATGTTCTGCAAGGATGTATCCCCATTGTCATGCACTTGAAAGAAAAAGTGCATTTCTTTCTCCATACTTTTCTTAAATTCTTTTTCTTTGAGAATCGCTCTTTGGAGAGTCCATCTTGGCCTGCTTCTTTGTCCTTTCAATCGAAAACATATCGGGTTATGGTCTGCCCAGAGGCTAGGTTCTATATCAATTTCTTGGATTTCCGAGTCTAATTCTTTTGAAAACCACAGCATGTCTATCCTGGTCCATGATCTATGTCTATTAGAAAAGTATGTGTATTCCCTCTTATCATAATTCCTTTCCCTCCAAACATCATGTAAGCTAAGATCTGTACACATCTCAAAAAAAGTTTTGGGAAGTGTTTTTTTTTTGTTTCCTTTCCTTGCCTCTGTGCTTTTATGGTCTTTTGTTTTATCTGCGATCACATTGAAATCTCCGATTATACAAAAACCATCTCCCTCTATATCACTCAGCTTATTATGGAGATTTTTAAAAAAGGATACTTGAGCTCTGTTTGGGGCATATATTACAACAATTATTATGTTTTTTTATTCAGTTTAGCCTGAATTATCAAAACCCTTCCCTCTTTGTCTTTATAAATTTGTTTCGAAGTTATCTTCTGCTTAACATACAGAGCTACTCCTCTTTTTTTTTCTCGTCTAGTGAAACATATAGCCTACCTAATTTAGGTTGTTCTAATAGATATTCTTGATCATTTTTTATGTAAACCTCCTGTAACGCAATAATGTCCGCATTTAATTTAATAAGCTTACTAAAAACTTTCCTACTTTTTACTGGTGCATTCAACCCTCTAATATTTGTTGACCAAATCCTATACTCCTCTCCCATTATCCTGTTTTTGTCGTGTCTTTGTGCTTCTAGTAATTCTTATTTCCTTTGCCTGCTCTGAACTTCTCCCCTGTTGTTCTAGCCTATCTTGTCCTCTTCCCCCTCTCACTTCCTCCATGCTTTGCTCTGTCCCTCTTTTCTCCAACATTCATTCAATATCTCTTCTTTTTTCAACCATAGCTTTTTCTTCTCCGAGATCTCTCAAGTCTTCCTCTGAGGCACAGTATTGCCTGTAGAAGTCTTCCGCTTTTTCCACTGTATCCAATCTAAACCTCTTCTCCTGCCAAGTCACAATAAGCCCCTCTGGTGTTAGCCATCTAAAATTTACATTGCTTTGATGTAACCTGAACATCAGGAAGAGGTAGTTCTTTCGGAAGTCTCTCATCCTTTTCGGTATTTATTTTAACACAATAATTTGTTTCCCTCCGTATTCTAACTGTTCGTCACGTGTCCTATATAATATTTCATCTCTAATTTTCTTTTTTATAAACTTCACATGGACCTCTCTAGGAAGGTTATGTCGTCTCCCATAGTTTGTCTGCACCCTGTATGTTTCATCCATCCTAGCAATCAGCTCTTCTTTGTCAATCTCAAGAGCTCCTGCCAACAAATCCACCATCTTGTCTGGAAGAGCTTCTCCTCTTTCCTCTGTAACATTTTGGAATCTAAGATATTGTGTCACCTTCTCTGCTTCCAGTAACGTCACCGCTGTCATTAACTCTTTATTAGCCACAGTTAAGTTTTTTTCCATCTCTTCCACCTTCTTTTCTTCATTATCCAATCTTTGCTCTACTGCCAGCAACTTCTGCTCATTTTTTGCAATTTGCTGCTGAAAAGCTTCAAATCTTCTGTCCATTGCCTGAATTTTCTCTCTCATTTCTCCAGTAACATTCGTAACCACTTCTAGTTCCGTTTTGATTTTCTCATGGTTCTTCATCATGACTTCCTGCATTGCCTGCATCATTGCCTGCAATTCATTAAAGTGGGTTGGAACATTCTCTTTGAAGCATGTCATCTAACAATCTTTGGCTCATGGGACTGGAACCTTGTGTTGCATTTTTCTTCCCCCCACCAATATTAGCTAAGTTTGGATTGCTTGCCATTTTAAATAAACTTTCCCACAACTTACTCTTCTTCCAAACTATCCACTTTCCACTTCCTTCTTTTTGTTCTTCCACTTTCTCCCCCTTTACCTTGTTCCCCTCTCAGGTGTTTAAACAACAACAATATCACTGGTATATTCCATCTATGTAAATCTATCAGTATAATACTAATACAAATACAGGTTCTAATAGTTCAATCTCTGATGTTAACTTTAAACTTTCCCAGCATTTCCTTTTTTCTTTGTATAATCCAATAAACCCTTCAATCTCTTTCTCTTATCTTCTTTCTTCTGTCTCACACCATTCCATTCTATACGTCCATATAATCACCTGCTATCTCCTCAACAACACTTTCCAAAGTTGTCAGTCTCTATGTCATTCCAATTCCTCCTGTCATGCAATCTCTATCTCTTTCCGGGGAGAAGAAAAAAAAAGACACCTTTCCGCCAGCCAATCCACTCAGCAGTCAAAGGCAAAAGCCAAAGGCCATAAGACTCTCAGACAAGGTTCTTAGCTTAATTAAAGGTTGATTCCTGTCCTTTTATGTGACTTTAAAGTGCTAGGTCTTTAATCAGTGCAGCCTGGCTCCTCCACATCAGGCCCTTCCGGGCACTCTTCCTGCCACTTTCACTCGCCGCCTCCTCTCCACTTCTCTTTTTCCAGGCTTCCCTTTTCCACTTTCTCTTTTGATGCGTCTACCAAATCTGCTCACAAAGCTTTGGGAAAAGTCAATCTAGTCAAATCCGATTTACCGTCGTTCCGCTATTTCCTTGCTTACTCCGTCTAGCTGTCAGCTTCAGCGGCCATTTTTGGCCGTCTTCTTCCCGATCCGCTCGGTTCTGGGTTTATCCGCTTCCCATCAGCAGTCGCCACCGACAGCAGAGCAGCAGATCGCCCACACCTTCTGTCGCCCCCACGAGGCTTCTTTCGACTTGGATGAGCCCCACGGACCTAGGATGAGCGTTTGGCAATGCCAGAGAGACCATTCGCACTGCCGCCCGCTCTGACAGCTGGCTCCGCCCCTTCCGAGTGCAGCACTTTAATAGCATCATCTTTTAGGATTTTAAATAGCTCAGCTGGAATACTGTGACCTCCTCTAGCTTTGTTGTTGGTAATGCTTCCTAAGGCCCACTTGACTTCACACTCCAGGATGTCTGGCTTAAGGTCAGCAATCACACCATTGTGGTTATCAGGGACATTAAGATCTTTCTTGTTTAGTTCTTCTGTATATTCTTGCCACCTCTTCTTAATCTCTACCTTTTCTGTCCATTATCATGCCCATCTTTGCATGAAATGTTCCCTTGATATCTACACTTTTTTAAAGAGATCTCTACTCTTTCCCTTTCTATGGTTTTCCTCTATTTCTTTGCATTGTTCATTTAAGAAGGCCTTCTCTTCTTGCTATTCTATGGAAATCTGCATTCACTTGGGTATATCTTTCTCCTTTGCCTTTCACTTTCCTTCTTTCCTCAGTTATTTGTAAGGCCTCATCAAACAGCCACTTTGCTTTCTTGCATTTCTTTTTCTCTGGGATGGTTTTAGTTGCTACCTCCTGTACAATGTTACAAACCTCCGTCCATAGTTCTTCAAGCAGTCTATCTACCAGATATAATCCCTTAAATCTATTCATCACCTCCACTGTATATTCATAAGGGATATGATTTAGGTCATACCTGAATGGCATAGTGGTGGAAAAGGAAAGGCAAAAAGAGCAGGAGTACCAGACCATATTTAAAATATGTAAGGCGGTGAAAATTGCAAGAAATGCTTAACTGAACTATGTACAAAACCTTGCTGTGTAACAGTATAGTAGTGTAGTAATTATTGCAATGTAATAGTGTAGAGGACCAAGTACTGAAAAGCCTTCAGTGATGGAGCACCCACAACTTCTGGAGTCAAGCCGTTCCACTGGTTAATTGTTCTCACTGTTAGGAAATTTCTCCTTAGTTCTAGGTTGCTTCTCTCCTTGATTAGTTTCCATCCATTATTTCTTGTCTTGCCTTCTGGTGCTTTGGAAAATAGGTTGACCCCCTCTTCTTTGTGGCAGCCCCTCAAATACTGGAATACTGCTATCATGTCACCCCTAGTCCTTCTTTTCACTAGACTAGCCATACTCAATTCTTGCAACTGTTCTTCATATGTTTTAGCCACCAGCCCCCTAATCATCTTTGTTACTCTTTTCTGCACTCTTTCAAGAGCCTCTACATCTTTTTTATAATATGGTGACCAAAACTGTATGCAGTACTCTAACTGTGGTTTTACTAAGGCTTTTTAAAGCAGTTTTAATACTTCACGTGATCTTGATTCTATCCTTCTGTTAATGCAACCTAGGATTGCATTGGCTTTTTGGCTGCTGCTGCACACTACAGGCTCATATTTAAGTGATTGTCCACTAGGACTCCAAGATCCCTCTCAAAGTTACTGCTATAGAGCCAGGTTTCACATAATCTATACCTGTACATTTAGTTTTACTTGCCTAAGTGTAAAACCTTACTTTTCTCTGCATTCAATTTTATTTTGTTAGATAGGGCCCATTGTTCAGGTTTGTCTAGATCCATCAGGATCTTTTTGGATCCTGAGTTTGTCTTCTGGGGTGTTGGCTATTCCTGCCAGCTTAGTGTTGTCTGCAAATTTGATGAGTTCCCCTTCTATTCCCTCAGCTAGAATAGAATAGAGCTGGAAGGGACCTTAGACGTCTTCTAGTCCAGCCCCCTGCTCAAGCAGGAGAACCTATATCATCTCAGACAGGTGAATGTCTAGTCTCTTAAAAATCTCCAGTGATGGAGTACCCATGATTTCTGGGGGTAAGCTGTTCCACTGGTTGATTGTCCTCACTGTCAGGAAGTTTCTCCTTAATTCCAGGTTGCTTCTCTGATCAGTTTCCAACCATTGTTTCTCATCCTTCCTTCTGTTGCTTTGGTGAACAACCTGGCCCCCTCTGCCTTGTGGCAGCCCCTCAGATACTGGAACACTGCTATCATGTCTCCCCTATTTCTTCTTTTCTTTAGACTAGCCAAACCCAAGTCCCATAGCTGTTCTTCGTATGTTTTAGTCTCCAGGCCTTTGATCATCTTAGTTGCTCTTCTCTGAATTTTTTCCAAACTCTCAATATCTTTTTTGTGATATGGTGACCAAAATTGGCGGGGCGTCCGGGGAGGCTCGGGAGTTCATGGCTTCCATGACAGCCATGGACCTGACCCAGGTAATTCAAGGCCCCACACACACAGGGGGGAACACGCTTGACCTGGTTTTTGTCTCTGGACAGTGGCTGAGTGGTCAGAGTGTAGGGGATATAGTCATTGAACCCCTGTCATGGTCTGATCACTCTCTCCTATGCTTGGACTTTCGGACCGTTGCACCCCACCGCAGGGTGGCGGAACCGGTGAGATGGTACCGCCCCAGGCGACTGATGGAACCCGAGCGGTTCCAGGCAGAGCTTGGGCCAATTCCTGAGGTTCTGACACACGACTCGGTTGGAGAGCTGGTGGAGGCCTGGGACAGGGCGGCTGCCGGTGCCCTGGATCGAGTTGTGCCTTTGCGGCCTCTGATTCGGCGTGGGTCTCGACCGGCCCCGTGGTATAACAAGGGGTTGAGAGAGATGAAACGCCGGAAAAGACGCCTAGAGAGCAGTTGGAGATCGAGCCGTGCCGAATCTGACCGAACATTGGTAAGAGACCATATTAGGTCCTACCTAATGGCGATAAGAGCAGAAAAGTGTTCCTACCTCACTGCTCTTATTGCGTCATCAGATAACCGCCCAGCCTCCCTGTTTAGGGTGACCTGCTCCCTCCTTCATCAGGAGGTGAGGGGAGACCCCTTAGAGGGTAGAGCTGAGGATTTCGGAAAATATCTGTATGATAAAATCGCTCAGATACGGGAAGGCTTCAACTTCAACTGGGTATGTCCAATGGGAGAGGCGGAGGCTGGTCTTGAGACCGTTACCTGGGTTGAGTTTGACCCCGTGACCCCCGAGGACGTGGACAGGTTGCTGGGGGGACTTAGGGCGACCACATGTTTACTGGACCCGTGCCCCTCCTGGTTGGCGCTGGCCTCCCGGGAGGTGGTACGAGGCTGGTTCCGAGCAATTATCAACCCTTCCTTGAGTGAGGGTGTCTTTCCCGCTGCCTTAAAAGAGGCAGTGGTGAGACCCCTCCTCAAGAAGCCTGCCCTGGATCCAGCTGTTTTATCAAACTACCGTCCCGTCTCCAACCTTCGCTTTCTTGCGAAGTTTGTTGAGAGTGTGGTTGCCCGACAGTTCCCGCAGCACCTGGAGGAATCGTCATATCTTGATCCGTTCCAGTCGGGCTTCAGGCCTGGATACAGCACAGAAACAGCATTGGTCGCGTTGGTGGATGATCTCTGGCGGGCCCAAGACAGGGGTTGCTCCTCTGTTCTGGTGCTATTGGACCTCTCGGCGGCTTTTGATACCATCGATCATGGTATCATGCTGCAACGGTTGGAGGGGCTGGGCATAGGAGGCACTGTTTTGCAGTGGTTCTCCTCCTTCCTCTCTGGCCGGATGCAGTCTGTGTTGACAGGGGGCCAGAGGTCGACCCCGAGACCCCTCGTATGTGGGGTACCTCAGGGGTTGGTCCTCTCGCCTCTACTGTTCAACATTTATGTAAAGCCGCTGGGTGAGATCATCCGTGGTTTTGGCGTGGAGTACCACCAGTACGCTGATGATACCCAGCTGTACATTTCCACGCCGAACCACCCCAACGATGCCCTTGCTGTGCTGACCCAGTGCCTGGAGGCCATGTGGGTATGGATGGGGAGAAACGGACTCAAGCTCAACCCCTCCAAGACTGAGTGGCTGTGGTTACCGTCGTCCCGGTACAGCCAGCTGATTCCATCGCTGTGTATTGGGGGCGAAACAGTGGCTCCCACAGGAAGGGTTCGCAATTTGGGAATCCTCCTGGACTCACGGCTGTCCTTAGAGGACCATCTGACGGCCGTGGCCGGGAGGATGTTCTACCAGGTTCGCCTGGTGCGCCAGTTGAGTCCCTTCCTAGACCGGGACTTGCTACGCACAGTCACTCATGCCCTCGTGACCTCCAGGCTGGACTACTGTAATGCTCTCTACATGGGGCTCCCCTTGAGGTGCACCCGGAAGCTCCAACTTGCCCAGAATGCGGCCGCACGGGTAGTGATGGGAGCGTCGTGGCGCTCCCACGTAACACTGCTCCTGCGTGAGTTGCACTGGTTGCCGGTGGTCTTTCGGGTGCGGTTCAAGGTGTTAGTGACCACTTTTAAAGCGCTCCATGGCATCGGACCCGGATACTTACAGGACCGTCTACTGCCAGCAAATACCTCCCGCCGTCCGGTACGCTCCCACAGAGAGGGCCTCCTCAGGGAGCCGTCGGCCAGACAGTGCCAGCTGGCGACCCCCAGGGGGGAGAGCCTTCTCTGTGGGAGCTCCCACATTATGGAACGAGCTCCCCCCCGAACTCCATACAATAACAGATTTACGCACCTTCCGTCGGGAACTAAAAACATTCCTTTTTCGACAGGCCGGCCTGGCATAGAAGCTTCGGTTCCAATAGGGTCAAAATGTTTTAGGGGGACCGAGTATTTTTAAGATTTTAAGCTCTGTATGTCTTGGGTTTTAAATGGGGATTTCGGCCAAATTATTTAATTCATTTTTAATTATTTTAAGTTTTGTATATCTATATGTTTTTTAAATTTTAGGCTGTACACCGCCCCGAGTCCTTCGGGAGAGGGGCGGTATAGAAATTTGATTAATTAATAAATAAATAAATAAAGTATTCCAGGTGTGGTCTTACTAGGGTTTTATAAAGTGGTACTAATACTTCGCGTGATCTTGATTCTATGCCTCTGTTTATACAACCCAGGATTGTATTAATTTTTTTGGTTGCTGCTGCACACTGCTGACTCATAATCAAGTGATTGTCCACTAGGACTCTAAGGTCCCTCTCACAGTTACTGTTTTTAAGCCAGGTCTCGCCCAATCTGTATTTGCACCTTTGGTTTTTCCTGCCTAAATGTAAGACTTTGCTTTTCTCCACATTGAAACTCATTCTATTGGATAGGGCCCATTGTTTGAGTTTGTCAAGAACTTTTTGGATCCTGAGTTTGTCTTCTGGGGTGTTGGCTACTTCTGTTAGTTTGGTGTCATCTGCAAATTTGATGAGTTCCCCTTCAATTCGCTCATCTAAATCATTTATGAAGATATTGAAGAGTACTGGGCCTAAGACAGAACCTTGTGGTACCCCACTGCTTACTTCTCTCCATGTGGAAGTAGTGCCATTGAGGACTACTCGTTGAGTACAGTTTGTCAGCCAGCTACAGATCCATCTGGTGGTGATGTCTATTCCACCTTTTCCTAGCTTACCAAGGAGTAGGTTGTTGTCTACCTTGTCAAATGCATTACTGAAATCTAAGTATACTATGTCCACTGTGTTTCGCTGGTCTACTAGTTTAGTCACTTTATCAAAGAATGAGATAAGATTGGTTTGGCATGATCTGTTTTTAACAAACCCGTGCTGGCTACTAGTTATGACTTTTTTCTAGTTGTTCGCAGATCTGTTTTTTGATTATCTTTTCTAGGATCTTCCCAGGTATTGATGTTAAGCTGATTGGTCTGTAGTTTCCTGGGTCTGGTTTTTTTCCTTTCTTGAAGATGGGGACCACATCAGCCCTTTTCCAATACTCAGGTACTTCTCCGGTGCTCCAGGATTTGTGAAAGATGTGGTGCAACGGTTCTGAGATAACATCTGCCAGTTCTTTCAGAACTCTGGGATGTAGTTTGTCAGCTCCTGGTGATTTATATTCGTCAAGGTTGGATAGGTTTTCCCTTACCATTTTCTTTTCTTTTCTTTTTTAATTTTTTAAATTATTTTTTCACCATACACCATACACCAAAACAAACTAAAAATACATAAACAAAATTCTTTTCTTTTAACAGAACCGTGCTATACATTTTATTTACATTTTATTTACATTCAATAATTATTTCTTTTTCTTTCTCTGTTCTAGCCAATTATAACATTTATTCCAAATTTCATAAAATTCTGTCACCTCCTTGTCTTTTAATTCTAATGTAAGTTTGTTCATTTCTGCTCATTCCAAGATTTTGTACATAATCATGTCATTTGTGGGTGTATTTTCACTCTTCCAACATTGGGCATATGCTATACGAGCTGCAATCAATATATGTATAATGATGTGTTGGAGTTGTTTTTCAATCTTTAAATTTATTATGCCCAATAGAAATAATTCCGGTTTGAAGTCCATTTGTATCTCAGTTATCTCCTGTATCCAATCTCTTATTCGTTCCCAATAATTTTTTGCTTTGGGGCACAGCCACCACGTGTGATAAAATGTTCCTTTTCTAATTTTACATTTCCAGCACTTCGGGTCTCTATTTTTATGCATTTTGGCCAATCTCGCCGGTGTTAAATGCCATCTATAAATCATTTTGTATTGATTCTCTCTATATGCAGTTGATAGCGTCAATTTGCAATTTACATTCCATAATCTTTCCCATTCCTCTAAATTTATATTTCTCCCCAGATTTCATGCCCACGCTAACATCGGCCCCTTCACTATTTCTTCCTCTAACTCTATTTCTAATAAATATTTGTAAATTTTTGATAATAATTTTCCTTCCTTACTTGTTAGAATTTTATCAAGTTGGTGTGGGGTCTGACTTATTCCATGTTCTTGCCTATCCCTATTATATCTAGACTGAATGTGTAAATACGGCCACCAATCTATGGGTATTCTTTGTTCCTCCAACTCTTCTCTTGACTTAAGATTTCCTTGGTTATCCAGTAAATCTTTATATCTGATCATCTTTTTTCTCTCTAATGTATTGAGGTGGATCACTGCCTCCATCGGCGAAAGCCAATTTGGAATTTTCCCATAGTGTCTTTTTTTATTTTTTCCCATATTCCAATCAATGCTCCTCTTATCTGATGTCGCTGAAAGTATGTATATGTTTTTTTCTGTTTCCCCCATAATAATGCATCCCAGCCCGCCTGTAGATCATGTCCTTCAATTGTTAGTATCCTATCATTATCCAAGTTTATCCAGTCTTTGATCCATAATAACCCTGCTGCATAATAATAAATTTCCCATTTAGGGAGTCCAAGTCCACCTCTACTCTTACTGTCTTGCAACGTTTTCATATTTATCCTAGCTTTTTTGCCCGCCCAAATAAATTTGTTTATTGTTTTATCCAATTCTTTAAAAAAAAGTTTTCTCTAATTTTATTGGAATTGTTTGAAATAAATACAATAGTCTTGGTAGTATGTTCATTTTAGTCACGCAATCCTACCTAATAGTGATAATTGGAAATTTCCCCAGGTCTCAATATCTTGTTTCATTTTTAATATTAATTTTATATAATTGTCTTCTTTTATTGAGGAACACCTTGAGGTTATCCAAATTCCTAGATATTTAATCTTTTTCGCTACTTGTAATTCCAAATTCTCTTCCAATTTCCTTTTTTGTTTGTCAGTTAAATTTTTTTGCTAACATTTTAGTCTTTTCTCTGTTAATTTTTAATCCTGCCACTATTCCATATTTTTCTATTTCACCCATAAGAATATTTCCTCTCTCTATAGGTTCCTCAATAAAGAAAACCAGATCATCAGCAAATGCCTGTAACTTATATTCCTCTGCTTTGACCTGTACCCCTTTTATTTCTTTATTCGCTCTAATTTAAACTAATAATACTTCAAGAGTCAAAATAAGAGACTTCCGGTGGCTCCGCAGGCATCGCCACAGCCTCCTTTGGAGGCTCCGTTCCCTGGGTTTTGTTAAGCCGCAAAACAGCGAACATCAGCTGTTTTTTGCGGTGAAAAATCCCCCCTTCGGGCGAAGAAGGGGTGAAGAGCATCGGGCGCGGGTTGAGCTCCTCTAAAAACCCCCTGAAAAAGTTTTCAGGGGGAAAGAGTGAGAGCTCCCCAGGCGCCTGAAGACGCTCCTGCCCAGGGACGCTTCTGTCTTCAGACAGAAATAGACGCCGCGACCATTCCTGCTTAAACAGATACTTTAGAGAGATCTATATGCAGGTGGAATGAATACAGGAGTTTCATATTGCAAGTAATTTTTTATATTCTATTTTTGATTACAATTATTTTTACAATCCACATAATACTATTCAAGATGGCGATCGCTTTCACTGTAAAAGGAAAGTGACGGGAAAGCGAAAGTGATTTTTTTCTTTCTTCTTAGAACTAAGCCAGAGCGATCGTTTTAATTATTTTGATTTGAAAGAAGATAATCTACTGGCCAAAAGCTAATTGTTGACTATTTGGAGATGAGATGACTGGTTTTTAAACTGTTTTTTTTTGAGAGAAAGATAATTTGATCCAGCTGAATATTTTTTAAAATGGAGTCGAATTCATACTTAAATTGTAAACCTATTTTGGATTGCATTTGTGAAGCTAAAGAAGAAATATGTGCTATAATGAAAGAGTTTAAAGAAGAAATACGTGCTATAATGAAAGAGTTTACTACAGATTTAATGGCTAGAATTTCTCTTTTAAACTTCAAAATTGATTCACAATCGTTTGCTGATTACTCTATAAAACAAACTACACAAGAAGAGGATTTAACTGAGAATAAAGAGAAACTGATTTTGCCTGATAAGCAGTTCACCTATGGTTTTGAGGACCAGGAAAAGCAAAGACTGAGATTTGAAATGTTCCAGCAACGAAATTTTATGGTTAAGAGAAATAGAGGACTAATGCAAAGGCCAAGATGGTTTATATCGACTCAAATGATATTACAAGTAATAAAGAGAGACTTATTACTTGGAAGGGAAGCTTTGTTATGGAAATCTACCTGGCAGAAGAAGAAGCCCAGAATTCGACTGAAAAGAAGTGAAATTGAATATTTTATGCAATGAATTAAAGGCAAAGAATTATGGACTGATTTAAGGACTAAGTTTATGAGCAAGAGACATGAGAGGGTGATTAATGGAAGATATATATTAAATTGATTAAGAATGTATTTTTTGAATTGATGGGTTTATTGACATGAAAATTATTATTTTTAATAAGATGATTTGTTTGTTTGATGTCCAATGGATTGAACTGAAAAGAAGTGAAATTTAAAATTTTATGTAATGAATTATGGGCAATTTAGAATTATGGGCAATTTAGAATTATGGATTGACTTAAGACTTAAGGATTAAGATTATGAGTAAGATGTAAGAGAAATGGGTGATTAATGGAAGATATATATTAAATTGACTAAGAATGTATTTTTTTGAACTGATGGGTTTATCGATATGAAAATTATTATTTTTAACAAGATGATTTGTTTGTTTGATGTCCAATGAATTGAAATGATTTAAGGTTTGATATTAGATTGATTGATTGATGGATTAGATATGTATAGGATAGATTAATATTTTATTCTAAATAAGGGATATTTGTATAAGAAGATATAAATAAGTTCTATGATAAAATTAAGGAATTAGAATACTCGAACTGAGAAGGTTGAATAAATTTAAGTTAGAATCGGATTAAAGAGACTGTTTTTAGCATATAGTTTAAAAATTTTTTTGTTAGGATTATATAATAACTTTGTTTGATGTACTGGGTTTTCTTTGTTTTACCCTGTATTCATTTTGGGAAGTCCGGGAGGGGGGGCTAGGATAGGGAAATTTTTTTTTCTTTTCTTTGTTTTTTAAATTTTAAATTATAAAATTAATTAAATATTTTGGAATAAAGTATGTTATCTAAGGGATTAAGAGAGGGAATATTAGATGTATTGATTGAAATATGTACAAATGTATTGGTTTTGGATATTTGTTTACCCTAATACCACGGTGTGCCTTGAGCTTTTTTTTTTTCCTGTAAAAATTAAAAAACCATTAAAATTTATTTTAAAAAAAGAGTCAAAATAAAAAGTAGAGGTGAAATTGGGCATCCCTGTCTTACCCCTTTGTTTATTTCAAAACTTTTTGTATTCTCTCCATTGATTATCACACTAGCCCTCTGTGTTCTGTATATTGCCTTTATTATGTTACTGAATTTCTCACCAAATTTCATATCCTCAATCTGTTGGAACATAAATTGCCAATTGAGGCTATCAAATGCTTTCTGCACATCTAAGAAGATCAAAGCTGCCTGTTTTCCTAGGTGTATTTCATAATACTCTAGGACATTTAACACCGTTCTAATATTGTTTCTAATTTGTCTTTGGGGCAAAAAACCATTTTGGTCTGGATGTATTATATCCTGTAAAATTAACTTTAATCTTTCCGCCATTATATTAGTAAAATTTTTGTAATCAGTATTTAGCAGCGAGATTGGCCTATAGTTTTTAATCTGTTTGGGGTCTGTGCCTTCTTTTGGGATAAGAGATATAATGGCTTCTATCCAGGAGTCTGGTAAATTTGATTTCTCCAACACATCATTATACACCTCTAATAATATCTTTTCAAAATCTTCGTAGAAGGTTTTATATAACTCCCCTGGAAGGCCATCCGGTCCCGGAGTCTTATTATTTTTTTGTTTTTGCACCGCCCTTTTTAATTCCATAGCTGTTATTTTCCCATTCAGTATGTCTCTTTGTCCTTCTTTTAATTCTGGCAGACCATTAACCTTTAAATATTGTTTAATCTTTTCCCCGTCTATTTCATCTTTTTTATATAATGACTCAAAGAAGGTTTGAATTATTTCTTTCTTTTTGTCCATCTTGTATTGTAGCTCTCCATTTCTATCATAAAGTTCCTGAATAATTTTTTCTCTTTCTCTTTTTTTAATTTATAAGAGAGCCATCTCCCAGGTTTATTTGCATGTTCAAAGAAATTTTGTTTTGCCAATTTCAATTCTTTAACTCTTTCTTCTTGCTCCATCACATTTAATTTATGTTTAGCTAATGCCAATCCCACTTTAATCAATTCATCCTGAGGCTCTTCTTGTAATTTAGATTCAATTTTTTTAAATCTCTTCCTGTAGTATATTTTGCCTTAATCTTTTCTCCCTATTTTTCCTTGCTATATAAGCTATTGCTAGTCCCCTTAAATACGCCTTTGCTGTATCCCAAATAATTTGTATCAATGTTTGTTGTTTTGTGTTTTCTTTAAAGAAATAATCCATTTCCTTTCTAGTCTGTACAATAAATTATTTTTCCTTCAAGATATGAGAATTCATTGCCCATCTTTTTCTAGCTTTTTTACGTCCTTTCCAGACTATTTCCATCGGGTTATGATCTGCCCATACGTTTGGTTTTATTTCTATAGTCTCTATATCCTGTCCCAATTCTTCATTTGTCCATACCATATCTATTCGAGACCATGATTTGTGTGGATTTGAAAAGAATGTATATCCTTTTTAAAAAAAATTTCTCTTTCTCCATTGATCTGATAGGTTAAGTTCATGTGCTAGATCAAAGAAGGTCTTTGGTAATATTTTCCTTTTCTTTTTATTTTTCTTATCACTAATATAATCTTTTTTTGCATCCACCACCGCATTATAATCACCCACAATACAAATATTTAAATGACCCAATTCTATCAATTTCTCATGTAACTTATGATAAAAATTGTATTGGTTCTCATTTGGTGCATATATTACTACTAACAGCCAGGTCTTCTGTTCATTTTGTATTTCTATTATTAATACCCTTCCATCAGAGGGAGCATGCGCTCGGAGCCTGATTTCCGCCCCCAGAGTGACTGTGGCTCTTCTACCGTATTCCTGTGTGTTGGGGCGCATGGTTTTACTTCTCCACCAAACACTTTCCTCGTGAGACGATATCCTTTCAAGGGGAAGAAGAAATCCTGCTGATGTTCCGTATAAAAAGTTGTGCAATCCCTATACGCCTCCGGCAACCTCTTTTAATTTCTTGTAAATGAAAATGAGACTATTTAGGACCCAATTTGTGATTTTGCGTGTAAGCCGAATTGGGTACGCACCTACGATAGGAGGGAGCAGGGCGGCAAAAGTCGTTTCTTGGGTGAAAAACTGCGGAATAAAAGTACACAATATATAAGTTGTTCCTTTAAAAAAAACTACCTTTCAAGAGAAAAGTCTGTATAACGTATCTTTTCCCAGTCCCGTTGCTGCCGTGCGGAACCCCCAGGCCCTTCACACATTTGCTAAGGTTTTTCTCGCCTTCGAACCGGGAAGCGAAGCAACCCCCTTCGGGAGATAACATCCCCATCATGCTGTCAGTCTTCCCTGCAGAGTACAGCCAGCCATAGCAGAACATTTTGTTCAGCTGGGGAAATAGCAAATAGCAAACCATCGGCGGCAGTTTGGGGAATGAAGCAAGCTGCCATTAATTTGGAACAAGCCAGCTTCGATGCTGACGGCGCTCCTCCTCCTCCCGGCGACCAGAGCTGAGGGAAGCTTGGAGGAAGCCTTCGCCGACACCAACCCCGGATTACTGGAACACGGGAGTAGCAGCGGTGAAGCTTCGGCCGTTGCAGGCTTGTAAGGCTTGCTGTCTGGGAGAGTGACTGGAAGAATGCAGAACCCTCGCCGCCGCCTGAGAGATCCCCCCTCCCCCCTGCCCGGACCAAGAAGTAACGGAGAAAGGAAGAAGGAAAAGGAAGAAAGACGCCCGTCAGAAGCCCCACTTATCGTGCCTAATGGGAGGAAGCCTTAGCTATCGTGGCTAACGGGCCTGCTCCATCGGCTGGGTGCCTCCCGCTAAACTGTAAGACCCTGCAGGCGAGGCCTTCTGTCACTGCCGCCATTATGTTGAACTTATTTGAAGGCCTTAACTTTGTGACGTTGGGTTCCACAACTATTGTTAGTATAACTACTCCTCCTCCTATGGGTTTTGGTTCTGGACTTTTTAGCTCAAAACCTACCACAGTTTTACCTTAGGAGGGTCTAATACAGGCATAGCTATAATTTATTGTGGCAGGATTAACATCTGGCACGCCTGTTTTTACTATTATGCTTTTAATTGCTTTTTAATTTTTTATCTCTTTAAATTTTAAATAATTCAATGTGTTTAATACTGTTTTAATTTTATTTTTTTCTGGATGTTATGAATGATGTGGGGGGGATTGATTGATTGATTGATTGTGGAGTGAATCGGGTTGAATGGATGGGTGGTTGTGTGGAGAGGGATTGTAGATTTATGATAAATGGAAGGGCCGACCTGTCTGCATTTGTGGAAGCTAGTGAAGTGGAGGAGCCTTGCTCTGAGGGATCAGAGGGCCAGTCTATACTGGTCTTATGGGGAAGAGGCAGATATGATGGGAGGCCTGGGGTAGGCCGCTCTCGGGGAACAAGGCCTCGCTGCCTGAAAGCGATCTCTTGTTCCGGCCCCTTGAACCTCTCCCGGGGTACTGGTAATAAGCGAAATCCGGACCCTGGACTCAGGCTGCTGCTGCTCAATGCCAGGTCATTGGTAAATAAAGTTGTCCTCATCCGGGACTTGATTCTAGAGGAGGAGGCCGACCTGGCATGTGTGACTGAGACCTGGCTGACCCCAGAGGGAGGAGTTCCCCTCTCTGAGATGTGCCCAGCTGGGAAGGGGGGGAGGAGTGGCGACTATAGCTAAGGAGACACTCGGGCTGCGCAGACTCGCTGCTACTGAGATATCAGGTTGTGAGTCCCTCCTTATGAGGTTGGACCTAGGTGTACAGGTGGGTCTGTTGCTTACGTACCTGCCTCCCAGCTGTGTTTCTACAGCCCTGCCCACGCTACTCGAGGAGGTAGCCGGGTTGGCGGTTGAGTTCCCCAGACTTATTGTCTTGGGGGACTTCAATGTGCTGTCACTCGGTGAGTCCTCTGGGTTGGCGTGGGAGTTCATGGCCTCCATGGCAACCATGGACCTGACACAAGTAATCGAGGGCCCAACCCATGAGAGGGGACACACACCTGACCTGGTTTTTCTCTCGGAACAGTTGAGATATGATCTGAAATTAAGGGGCTTAGAAGTGTTGCCCATGTCATGGACAGATCATTTTCTGCTGCGGCTTGAGTTTACGACACCAATCCTCTCTCTCAGGGAGCCGGAACCGATTAAATGGTTCCGCCCCAGACGCCTGATGGACCCTATTGGCTTTCAAAGGGCGCTTGGGGAATTGCCAGATTCGCTCGTACACAGTTCGGCAGAGTCCCTAGTGACGGCCTGGAATACGGCCACTACGGGGGCTCTAGACCGGATTGCGCCGTTGCGACCTCTCTGTGGTAGCAGACCCAGGAGATCTCCTTGGTTTACCGAGGAACTCAGGGGGATGAAGTGCCAGAAGAGACATTTAGAGAAGCAATGGAGGGAAAGCATTTCCGAATCTGATCGAACCAAATTGAGAGCTTATATCAAGGCCTATTTGGAAGCGATCACTACGGCAAGATCTCAGTATCTTTCCGCATTGATCGCGTCTGCGGAATCTCGTCCGGCTGCCCTGTTTAGGGTGACTCGCTCTCTCCTTGATACGGGGAGGAGGGAGGAAGCTTTGCAGGGCAATGCTGAAGAATTTAACAGCTTTTTCGCAGACAAGGTCGCTCAGATCCGGGCTGACTTGGACTCCAATTGGAATGCAGTGTCGGCTGACAATGAGTCAGTCGAGATGACAGAGGCCCGTCTTAGTCCTGTTGAATGGGAGGAGTTTGACCTGGTAACTCCTGATGACGTGGACAAGGCCATTGGAGCTGTAAGTTCGGCCATCTGTTTACTGGACCCGTGCCCCTCCTGGCTGGTTTCGGCTAGCAGGGAGGTGACACGGAGCTGGGTCCAGGCTGTTGCTAATGCTTCATTGAGGGAGGGGTCCTTTCCGACTCCCTTAAAGGAGGCACTTGTGCACCCCCTCCTCAAGAAGCCTTCCCTGGACCCGGCAGTTTTAAATAATTATCGTCCAGTCTCCAACCTTCCCTTTTTAGGGAAGGTTGTTGAGAAGGTGGTGGCACTCCAACTCCAACGGTCCTTGAATGAAACTGATTATCTGGGCCCTCAGCAGTCTGGGTTCAGGTCCGGTTACAGCACAGAAACTGCTTTGGTCGCGCTGACCGATGATCTCTGGCGGGCCCGGGATAGAGGTTATTCCACTATCCTGGTGCTTCTTGACCTCTCAGCGGCATTCGATACCATCGACCATGGTATCCTGCGCCGGTTGGAGGGGCTTGGAGTGTGGGGCACTGTTTTGCGGTGGTTCACCTCCTACCTCTCTGGCCGGTCGCAGTCGGTGTTCGCAGGAGGTCAGAGATCGGCTCCGAGGCCTCTTCCATGTGGAGTCCCTCAGGGGTCTTTTATCTCACCTCTGCTTTTTAACATCTACATGAAGCCGTTGGGTGAGATCATCCGTCGACACGGGGTGAGTTATCATCAATATGCTGATGATACTCAGCTTTATATCTCTACCCCGCGTCATTACAGCGAAGCAGTGGAAGTGGTGAACCGGTGCCTGGAGGCTGTTGAGGTCTGGATGGGTGCTAACAGGCTCAGACTCAATCCCGACAAGATGGAGTGGCTTTGGGTTCTGCCTCCCAAGGACAATTCTAACTGTCCGTCCATCACCCTGGGGGGAGAAGTTTTGCCCCCCTCGGAGAGGGTTCGCAACTTGGGTGTCCTCCTCGATCCACAGCTAAGTCTAGAACACCATTTTTCGGCTGTGGCGAGGGGGGCATTCGCCCAGGTTCGCCTGGTGCGTCAGTTGCGGCCCTACTTGGACCGGGAGTCACTCCTCACAGTCACTCATGCCCTTGTCACCTCGAGATTTGACTACTGTAGTGCTCTCTACATGGGGCAACCTTTGAAGAATGTCCTGAGACTACAGGTGGTCCAGAATGCGGCCGCGCGAGCTGTCTTGGGTCTTCCAAGACATGCTCATATCACTCCAGCCCTTCGTGAGCTGCACTGGCTACCAATTGGTCTCCGAACACAATTCAAAGTGTTGGTTATGACCTATAAAGCCCTTTATGGCAATGGGCCAGGATACTTGCGGGACCGTCTTCTGCCGCATGAATCCCAGCGACCGGTTAGGGCACATAGGGTTGGCCTCCTACGGGTCCCGTCTGTCAGACAATGCCATCTGGCGGGGCCTAGGGCTAGGGCCTTCTCCATTGCTGCCCCAGCCCTCTGGAACCAGCTTCCCTCAGAGGTTCGTACTGTTTCCTCCCTCCTAGCTTTCCGGAAACTATTAAAGACACATTTATGCAGACAGGTTTGGGGCGTGTGAGCTGCACTCTGCCCCTGGGCCTTTGATTGTGATTGTGTGTGGTATGAGTGTTATAAATTATTTTGTTTTTATATAGTATTTTAAGTAGAAATTTTAACTAATCCTATGTTTTGTTTTTTACTTGTATTATTGTTGTGAGCTGCCCTGGGTCTGAGGAGAAGGGCGGCATATAAGTCTGAACAAAATAAAATAAATAGATAAATAAATATTTTAAGTTTACATTTATCTCTTTTTTAATATAAACTGCTATTCCTCTTTGCTTTTGTTCAGCTAATGCTGTAAATAGTGATCCTAATTTGGGAAACTCTAAGTACTTCCTATGTTGCTCTTTAATATGTACTTCTTGCAAGCAGACAATGTCTATATGTTGTTTGGCTAGTTTTGTTAATATTTGTTTTCTCTTTGCTGGTGCGTTTAATCCATTAATGTTGATAGATAATAACCTAATCTCCTTTTCTATTTTCTACTTGTGTGTTTTACTTGTGAGCTTGTCTTGTTCTTGGGCCTGTTCCTTTCTCCTTCCTCTGTCCGTTTTCTCTCTTACTTTCTATCCCTCGTTCTCTTTCCCTAACTTCTTGTTGTTGGTCTTCCTGACTTTTGGATTCCAATTCTTCCTTACTACTGTTCTCTTCCTCAGTTTCTTCCAATTGATCATAAAATTCCCGGGCTTTCTCTAAATTATCTATTTTGATCTTCCTCTCTCTCCATGATATCAACATTCCTTCCGGAATTAGCCATCTAAAGGGTATACTTTTTTTTTATTAAATAGGAGCTGAGGAATCTATAGTCTCTTCTTTGATCTCTTATCCTTTTTGGTATCTGTTTTAAAGGTAATATTTGTACACCTTTATAGATCATTGGCTCATCTCTTGTGATTTTGTAAATTATGTCTCTCACCCTTTTTCTAGTAAACCTAATGTGTACCTCTCGTGGGAGTCTGTTTCGTCTAGCATAATTTGTCTGTATTCTATATGCCTCATCTATCTCCATTAGAATTTCTTGTTTATCCCTTTGCAACGCATCAGAAATCAAATCTGCCATGATATCCCCCAAATCTTCTTCCTTCTCCTCTATCACATTTTGGAAGCGTAAATAAAATGCTGCCTTATTCATTTCCAAATAAATAATTGCTTCCTCCATTTTTTATTAGATGCTATCAATTCTGTGTCTAATATGTCAACTTTTTTCACAACTTTATCTAACCCCACTTCTACAGATTGAATTCTTGCTTCATTGTTTTCCATCGTTTGTTGTATCATCTCAACTCTATTGTCCAATTTATTTATATCGCCTCTCATTTCCACATGATTTTTCGATATTGTCTCTTGCATTTTTAACATTGTTTCTTGGATAACAAGGAGTGTTGATTGCATGGTTTGCATATTAGCTAACACATTCTGTTTTTCTGTGCCAAACATTCCTTCTATTGATCTTTGGCCAGGTGGGGATGAAGGTGTCAATGTTAAACTTGATACCGTTTTTTTTCCTGTCCTCAGTGTTGCCATAATTATCTCCTGCTTCTCTAGAATTCTAAGTATTCCTTTAATTGACCAATAGCTTAAATTAGCTTTATTTTCATTCTAAACTTCTAATTTTCCTCAACTTCTCTGAACTTTCCTCCACTACCACAAATTACTCCAACCTCTCTCTACCTTCTCTAACTTTCTTCACTTTCTTTACTCTTTCTTACTTATTTAACCAACAATTTTTCACAGTTATATTTCGATCGCTAGTCTGTTTTTATCTCTTCCCAAACCTCGTCTACTCTCCTGTTGCTTCCAACGTCGTATCCCGTCTTTCCGTCGTCTCCTTCCCTTCCATTCACTCGTCTTAATTAGAAACACCGTCCCTGTCAAGTTCTAAATCTCGTTTCCAACCTTGACTCTCTCACCGTCAGTCAGTCTCTTTCAACTCCATTTCCTGTCGCTTTTTCTCCAAACGTCGCTCCATTCCTTCACTCTCATCTCCTTCCTTATTTCTTTTGATTGGAAACTCTCAAGCTCCAGGTTTTCCTTCCAACCTCAGTCCATTCTTTTCACTTTCCTTTGCTATCGTATCTTCTCGACATCTCTTTCCACCTTCGGATTTTTACTGCAGACCATGCTTTCTCGTAACTAGCCGCACCTTACTTGGCTTTCCCGATCTTCACTGCCTTCAGGTGTGTCTCAAAGTCTTTCCTCCAGCCGCTTTTCCCAAAAATCCAATCACGCCTTCGTTCTTTCTAAACCGCCATTTTCTTTCTCCTTCTCAATCTTCTCTATTCAGTTCTCTCAATCCACAGGCTCTACCAGCTCCAACTTTATCACGATCTCTCAGCTCCTTTGTATTTGCGCTCAAACGTTTAATAGACGATCTTTCTTTGTGTCTTCCTTCTATTACTTAATCTTCTGGTTCTTTAAATCTATCGACTCACAGCTCTCCCCACCGGGTCGCCACTTATCTTGAGGATTCCCTCACCACTTGAGCATCCTTTCAACGCCCGTCCTAATAGACACTTAAATCCGGTTAGACTCTCATCTTATTCTTTTCTATTAGAGATATTATAGGCTATTACAGTTTACTACTTAGCACAGTCTGTTAGAATTCTTTTTGCTTCCGCCTCATCTGTGGCTTTATCAGGGCCTCAGATCCGCCATCAGCTGATGGCAGAAGTTTCCACGTTGAATTTAGGAGGTTTCCTTCATCCTAACGAGCGATCGCTTTACGCCTCGTTATACCTCCGGCATCCCCCTTTCTCACGCGTAGTCCTCCAGACTTCCCCATGCCCTCGAAGGGTCTCCAAAAGTGGAAAAATCAGAGTTAGGTGACAGAGATTGTCTCCTTACCTCCGCTCTGCCCTGATGCCACCACCACCCTTACCATTTTCTTGATTATTTTAATTTTTGTTTCTAGTATGTCTTTTGCAGTGGTTTTTTTTTTATGTGTTGGGCTATAGTTTCTTTTTGTGTGAATACTGACGCAAAGTATGCGTTAAGCAGCTCTGCTTTCTCCCTGTTGCCTGTGATTTCCTTGCCATCTTCTTTCTTGAAAGATGTTGAAGAGTACTGGTCCTAAAACGGAACCTTGGGGGTACCCCACTGATTCCTTCCTTCCATGTAGATGTAATTCCATTGAGGACTAACATTGAGTATGATTTATCAGCCAGTTACAAATCCATCTGGTGGTAATGCTGTCTATTTCACTTTTTTCTATCTTACCAAGAAGTAGGTTGTGGTCTACTTTGTCAAATGCCTTACTGAAATCCCAGTATGCTATGTCGACAGTATTTTGCTCTTCCACTAATATAGTCACTTTGTCAAGGAATGAAATAAGATTTGTTTGGCATGATCTGTTTTTGACAAATCCAGGCTGGCTTCTGGTTATAACTTTGCTTGCTTCTAGGTGTTTACAGATCTGCTGCTCAATTATCTTTTCCAGGATCTTCCCAAGTATTGATGTAAGACTGATTGGTCTGTAATTCCCTGGACTTTTTCCCTGTTTTGAAGATGGGAACCACATCAGCTCTTTTCCAGTCCTCTGGTAGTTCCCTGGTACTCCAGGATCTTTGAAAGATATGGTTCGTTGGTTCCGAGATCACATCTGCCTGCTCCTTCAGAACTCTGGGATACAATCCATCAGGTCCCGGTGATTTGAACTCATCTAGAGCAGACAGGTGTTCTCTTACCATTTTCTTCCTTATTTTAATTTGTATTCGTAGTCTGTCATTTACTGTTATGTTTTTTGTAGGTTGGGCTGTATTACCTTTTTGCATGAAGACAGATGCAAAGAATGAGATAAGCAGCTCTGCTTTCTCTCTACTGCGCGTTACTTCCTTGCCATCTTCTCTCATTAGTGGGCCAATTGTTTCGCTGACTTTTTTCTTGTTTTTTATATGTTGAAAGAAACTTTTTTTTAAATTTATAATCTAAAATGCTAAAATACAAAAGAAAATAGTAAGAAAATAAGGGAGGGGAAAGGGAAGAGAAAAGTGTAGGGCAAAGGGAAAAAAAGAAAGAAAAGGCGTTGACGTCTGATTCCCTTTGGTGTAGTAGAATAAGATAATGGCATCAAACCTCAACTTTTTACTTCACATAATAATATAAACTAGCCATTTCTATAACAACAACCCTATCTAATTGGTAAAACCCCAAATCAAACTTTCATTTTTTTCCACCTCAAGCAGTCCAGAAGCGGTTTCCAAGTGCAGTGAGGGAAAAATTATTTGATCCCCTGCTGATTTGCCCACTAACAAAGTAATGATCACTCTATAATTTTAATGGTAGGTTTATTTTAACAGTGAAAGAATAACAACAAAAAAAATCCAGAAAAAGACATTTCAAAAAAGTTATAAATTGATTTGCATTTTAATGAGTGAAATAAGTATTTGACCCCTTCGCAAAACATGATTTAGTACTTGGTGGCAAAATCCTTGTTGGCAATCACAGAGGTCAGACGTTTTTTGTACAACCCAGACTTCCTCCTAACTTAGCACAATGCAAAATACCAATACTTCTTTATGCTGACAATGTGGCTATTATTTCACAAACCCCTACTGGACTCAAGAGAGCTATTTCAGCAACATTAAAATACTGTGGACAAAATAACCTGATCCTCAATTTTGATAAATCGAAAATCCTAGTTTTTACTAAAAGAGTTATTCAATACCCTTTGAGAGTAAGACATAACCTAGAACAGGTCAATGTATTCAAGTACCTTGGGATGGTTTTCCATATGAAAGGTACAGCTGGACCACACGATTCAATCAGCCCTTAGGTCCTCAAATGCTATCAAATGCCTTTTTTACACAGGTGGAGGACAATTAGTCCCCTCAGCCTTAAACCTCTTTGAGGCTAAAACATGGACGCAAATTCTCTACAGGGCACAAACAGGAATTTTGAAGAAAGAGTCTCTAGAAACCATACAAACAAAATTCCTGCGATCCATTTTAGCTGCACAGAGTGGGATATCAAACGCCCAGTTGAGAATTGAGACAGGGATGCCTCAAATTCAGGTAAGGGCCTGGAAGATGACGATAATTTACTAGTTGAAAATTCAGTTCTTCCCAGAAGGCTTGACCCCTTTAGTCCTGATAGATAACTTCCCCTCTCCCTGGAAACTGGCAATAAGAGCATAAGCTGGCCTTCTATGGGCTCTCCCCACTGTTTTTAATATCCCTAAGCTACGATCAAGCCAAGCAAGTGGTTACCAATAGAATAAGAGACATGGAGTACCATCTAGAACTTAATAGGATATATCTCCACAGCAGAAATCAGATTAAATGGGGTATGTGGGAACCAGTAATGTATCTGAAAGACCTGATTTTTCCTAAGAGTAGAATAGCATTTTTTAGAGCCAGACTTAATATCCTCTCCTCAGCACTCCTGCAGGACAGGTATGATAAAAACCCCAACAGCTGAGCGAATGTGTACATGTGGCAATGGGGAAGTTGAAGATATCTCACATGTCCTATTGCACTGCAAGTTCTACAGGGATATCAGATCAATGTACATTCTCCCTCCACTGGAGAGATTTCTAGGGAGATCAGATAATTTCTATGTGAACCATCTTCAGGATTCAAATCCAGCCACCACTCATGCAGTAGCATAATTTTGTGCTGCTACAATGATAATAAGGAAAAACCAATTAAAGAACTAAAGATCCTTATTCGTATTAATACTCTGCTTAGTTATTTTCTAATAATATTTAGAGAACATATATTTTGATGTATACTTTTATTATATTAGTTTTATTAGTGTTGGATGGGTGAACAGGGTATTGTGGTGGGGTGTTTGGAGTGTACCATATTTGATTTGTTTTGTAGTTGCTGGTATGTAACTGCACCTGCTTCTCTTTCTTGATTCTGGTTGTGCTTCCTATTTTTAATTGCTCATTTTGTTGTTTGATGTTGCTGGTCATTGACCGAATAAATAAATAAATTTCAATTTCAATCTCATACTTTGTGTTCATACCATCATCCTGTTTAAATAAATTACTTCTGAAAGCTGGTAAAATGTGGCTTTTCCAGAAGGTTTTTGTGGATTGACAAAAAGAAGAAATAAAATTATGTGTATTATGTACATGAAACCTTTATTCATATCTGTCTTTACCAAAATGAAAAAGGAGGTTGTATCTTGCCCTTAAAAACCCTCCTCTACTTCTTCACCAGAATCTACCAATCCATGTTTTACTTCTGAAAAAGAAAAGATTGTCATTTATCGGTGAAGTGCATATTTTGCTAGTAGAAATTTCTGGTTCAGTTATTTATATCTTTGGTGGAAAGAATTAGGTAGCAAGTGATGGGAAAGACTTACAGTATTTGATCCCCTGTTGATTTTGTACGTTTGCCCACTGACAAAGAAATGATCAGTCTATGAAATGCGTTTTTCTGGATTTTTTTGTTGTTATTCTATCTCTAACTGTTAAAATAAACCTACCATTAAAATTATAGACCAATCATTTCTTTGTCAGTAGGCAAACGTACAAAATCAGCAGGGGATCAAATAATTTTTCCCCTCTCTGTATAACCTCTGTGAATACAGAATCTTGACTGTACTGCTTAACCTATGTTAGAAAAAAAATTGCTTGGATTCAAATTACAAATGTTCTATTTGCTTCTTAACATACAATGCAATTAAAATGCAGCTTAAGGTGATAAGATGCCACTGTGTACAATGATAGACTAGGACTTAGAGGATTTAAATTCATCTTCAACCATGGATGCTTACTGGGTACTTTTAAGCCAGTCACTTTCTCTAAGCTCACTCTACCTCACAGAATTGTTCTTGTGGGGCAGAAAACTGAAGGACAAAGTGATACGCTTTCTACTTGACCTCTCAGTGGCTTTGACCATGGTAGCAGCTGGAGCAGCTCAGGGGACTGGGAACGGGGGAGACTGTGTTGTCCTGGTTCACCTCCTTACTCTGAGGCTGTTCTCAGTCGGTGTTGATTGGGGGTGAGATGTCTGATCCCCCCAGTCCCTGCTCTGTGGGGTTCCTCAAGGGTCAGTACTTACTCTGCTACTGTTTATTTTTTTATAAGTTTTTATTAATTTTTTCCATACATACAATAATAATTTTTCAACCAACGTGCTGTCTGAGTTTAAATACGCTAATACATATTTAATTCCTAATCCTTTATTCTTTCCTCTAACCATCGGTAAATAAGTCCCAAGTTTGATAATATTTTTGTCAATGCTGCAAATACTGTATATTCTTGCTTTGACAATATGCAAAACTGTCTGGTATTTATTGGGTTAATAAAGAGCTTAGAGTGGGGGGGGGTTAAAAAGCCCTGGAAAGAAAGAGGAAGAAAACCTTTGACCTTCACACTAATTGGATAATGTGACTTGTGACTGCAACATAAGGGAGGGGTTTAGCAAGAAAAGTTAGATGCCAGCAAGAGGAAGTCAGATTCTGGCATAAACCTCCATGATGTGCCGTCAATTTGTAACACTGTAATAAAGGCTTTAGGATAAACATGCCTGAAAGTTCTCTGAAGTGTTTCATTAGTCGGAACCATGACAATTCTGTTTCTTCTTTTTCTTTCAGTCTCATAGTCAAATTGTCCATCTCTGCACATTCTAGTATTTTTTTAATTATTTCTTCATCTGATGGTATTCCTTCATTTTTCCAATATTGCACAAATATTATTCTTGTTGCTGTTGTGAAGTGTAAAATCAAATATAGGCTTTGTTTGTTAGTCTTTTCTGGCATTATACCTAATAAAAAAAGTTCAGGTTTAAAATCTACATGCTCTCCCAACATCTTTTCTAACCAAGTATGTATCTTTTTCCAATAATTCTTTACTTTATCACATCTCAACCAAACATGATAATACGTGCCTGACTTATGTTTACATTTCCAACATCTATCTGACATATTTTTAAACATTTTTTGCTAATCTTGCTGGTGGCAGGTGTCATCTATAAAACATTTTATATAAATTTTCTTTATAAGAAGTTGACATTGTCAGTTTATAATTTCTTTCTCATAAATTTTGTCCTTTTTCTAATTCTATATTAGATCCAAAAATTTTCGCCCATCTTATCATTGTTTCTTTAACTTGTTCACTTTCCATTTCCAAAGTTAATAAAAAAATTATACATTTTCTTAATTAATTTCTCATCTGAAGTTAACAAAGTCTTATCAAATGCCATTTGTTCTTTATAAAATCCATACAGTATCTAGTTTGCATTTGGAAATGTGCCCACCACAACAAGTTGATACCCTGATTTTCCATTTCTTGTTTAGATTTTAAATTCCCTTCAGAATTTAGAATGTCTCTATATGTCCAGATTTTTTCAAAGTCCACCAAATTTCGGTGTACAAATGCTTCCATAGTTGACAACCACCCTGGAATTTTCAAATATATTTTACTTTTTATTTTTCCCATACTGTTAACAATGCATTTCTTATATAATGGTTTTAGAAATATTTATGAATTTTGTTTTTCCCATACCATAAAAAAGTGTGCCACCCCAATTGTAAATCATGCCCCTCCAGATATAACAACCTTTTATTTCTAAGAGTTATCCATTCTTTTACCCATGTTAATACAGATGCTTGATAGTACAAAACCCACTCCGGTAAACCAAATCCTCCGTTTTCCTTAGCATCTTGTAACGTTTTCATCTTAATTCTAGCTTTCTTTCCTTGCCAAACGAATTTCAAAATTAATGAATTTAAATCTTGAAAAAAAAATTCTCAAGTTTTATGGGTATTGTTTGAAATAAAAATAAGATTTTCGGCAATACGTTCATTTTCACTGTACAAATTCTTCCTAGTATGGACAATTACAAGTTTTTCCATTTTTCCAAATCCAGTTTTATTTGATTCAATAATTTTGTGTAATTATCTTCTTTTATTGTTGAACATCTTGCTGTTAAATGTATACCCAAATATTTAACTTTTTAACTATCTGTAATTCTGTTTTTTCTGACATTCGTTTTTTTTTAATCTGTAAGGGTTTTAGCTATTACTTTAGCTTTTTCTGTTTATTTTCAGTCCTGCCATTTCTCCATACTGTTCTACTTTTCCCAGTAATTTAGGAATCATCTCCAAAGGTTCTTCTAAGATAAATACCAAATCATCAGCAAATGCTTGTAATTTATGTTTCGCCTTTTATTTCCAGTCCTTTAATTTCTGTATCTTGTCTGATATTTCTATTTAAGACTTCCAGAGTGAAAATGAGTAACAATGGACATAGTGGACATCCTTGCCTTGTACCTTTTCTTATCTCAAAGTTCTCAGTATACTCTCCATTCACAATCACTTTCACTGTTTGTTGTATATTGTTTTTATTATATTTATAAAGTTCTGTCCAAAGTCCATTATTTGAAATTGCTGAGTCATAAATTGCCAGGAAACGATATCAAATGCCTTTTGAGCATCTAGCAATATTAGTGCCAATTGTTTCCCTGGATGTAGTTCATAGTATTCTAATATGTCCATTATCACTCTTAAATTGTTTTTAATTTGTCTCTTTGGTAGAAAACCATTTTGGTCTGGATGTATAAATTCAATTAGGTATTTTTTCAGTCTCTCTGCCATTATTGAAGTAAAAATTTTATAATCCACATTCAGCAACGATATCGGTCTGTAGTTTTTTATCTGTGTCAAATCTGAATCTTCTTTTGGTGTTAAAGTAATATTTGCTTCCATCCATGTGTTTGGGAGTTTAGCCTCCAACAAAAGTCCATTACAAACGTCTTTCAAAGGTTCACTTAGTGTATCTTGTAAGGTTTTATATAACTCCGCTGGTAATCCATCTGGCCCCGGTGTTTTTTTGTTTTTTCCCTTCTTATGGCCTCTGTTATTTCCATCATTGTGATTTTTTTCCCTCTAACATAGTCTTAAATGTTTGTGGAATTTTTGGAAGAATATTTTCTTCCAGATATTGGATCGTTCTTTCTCTTGGAGTTTCTTCTATGTCATACAGTTTCTTGTAATATTCCTTAATTATCTTTTTTATTTCTTCATTTTTAAATTGTAGACAGCCTTTTTCATCTACTAAGTTGTATATCATTTTCTTCTCCTGTTTTGTAAGTTTATAAGCTAACCATCTTCCTGGTTTATTTGTATTTTTAAAAAAATTGTTTTGCTCTTTTTATCTGCTGTGCCAATTTTTCTGAATACAACAGATTTAGTTTGTGTTTTATTGTTTCCATTTCTCTTTTCAAAGTCTTCTTCTGCGGGTTTTTTTTGTAGTTCTGATTCTAACTTTCCAAATTTTTCTTTTAGTAGTACATATTGCTGTCTTCTCTGTTTGTTTTTTGCTGTGTATGTTATCGCTATACCTCTAAAATATGCTTTGGCTGTGTCCTATACATTTTGTAATGTTGTATCTTCTTTTTTGTTTTCTCTAAAGAAAAACTCCATTTCTTTTTTTGCTAATTCTATAAATTCTCTTTCTTTTAGTATAGATTGATTTAAAGTCCATCTTGGTCTTTTCTGTATTCCTCTCCATATCACTTTTAAAGGGTTATGATCTGCCCATGTACCTAGTTCTATCTCAATTTCCTGTATATTCATCCTCAATTCAGACATCATCTAAATCATGTCAATTCTTGAGCAGGATTTTTGACTATTTGAATAAAAAGTATATTGTAGTTTTTCTGGATTAATTTCCCTCCAAACATCTTGTATTCCAATTTCTTCTATCATTTTAAAAATGTCTTAGGTAGTCTTTCTTCTTCCAATTTTCCCCGTTTTACTGCTTTTATAGTCTAATGCCCCATCCACTATCGCATTAAAGTCTCCTACTAAACAAATATTTTGGTACTCCATTTCTATTATGTTTCTATGGAGGCTTTGGTAAAATTCTTCCTGGTTATTATTTGGTGCAAAGATTACTACTAACAATGTTTGTTTTTGATGTAGATATATTTCTACCATCACAATTCTTCCCTCTTCATCTGAGTAAACCATTTTAGAATCTATTGTCTCTTTAATATATACAGCAACACCTCTTTTTTTCTGATGCACTGATGCATAATAAAGTTTCCCAATTTTGGGGTATTCCAACAGTTTATGATGATGTTTTTTATATGCGTCTCTTGCAAACAAATTATATCTATATTTAATTTCTGCAGTTTCCTGAAAATTTTGTTTCTTTTTGATGGGGAATTTAGTCCATTTATATTCACTGAAAAAGTTCCGTTTTCTTTCTCTATTTCCGTTATTTACATTTAGGTCTAGTCGATCTCATGGTCCTCTGTTCTCTGGCAGTTCCTTCACTCTCTTGTTCAAATTTCTCTTTCTGTTCTCCTGTTCGTGTAGTTACTTCTTCAATTGTCTCTTCCATTTGTTTCTGTTCCTTACTCTCCTCTTGCCAATGTTGCACTCCTTCATCTAAGACTGCTCAGTTTCTTACTTCAAAGTCTTCTGCTTTCCAGATTGAATCCAGTCGATATCTTGTATTATTCCAGTTGATTAAAATCCCTTCTGGCATTAACCATCTAAAATTTATGCCTTTTGCAATCAGCTTTGTAGTTAAAAAATAATAATATCTTTGAATATCTCTTACTCTCTTAGGTATCTGCTTTAAGACCACAATTTCTTTATTTTTGTATTGTAATGGCTCATCTCTCACTTTTCTGAGTACTTCATCTCTTGTTGTTTTCTTTATAAATCTCACATGTACTTCTCTAGGTAGTTTATATTTCCTTGCATAGCTTGAATTCATTCGAAATATTTCATCTATTTCCATTTGCATCTCTGCTCTGTCTGCTTTCAAAGCCTCTGCCAGAAGCTCAATGATCACAACTGCTAGATTTTCTTCTCTGTCTTCAGGGATATTTTGAAATGTCAAATAGTGTTCCACCTTCTCCATTTCTAAGATCGCCACTGCTCCTTCTAGATTTTGGTTTGCTTGTTCTAATTTTTCATTTTCTTGCAATAGTATTTCCTTTTTTTGTCAATATCATCTGATTTATTTTCCATTTTCTGGATTCTTTGTTTATTTTTGGCAATCATTTGATGGTGAACTTCAAATTGTGCCTTTATATCCAAAATTTCTTCGCTTAATTTATCAAAATTGCTTTTTGTCTCACGATTTTTTTGCATTGACTCTTGAATCAATTTTAGTGTAGTCTGCATTTCATTTTGGGCAGTGCTTATTTTCTCACGCTGCAACATTGTTTCAATAGATCCCTGAGTTGTTGGGTTAGGTGTTCCAACAGAGGAAGTCTTCTTCATAAGTCTGGTGATGTTTGATGTACTCATTTTTCAGCCAACAGTCTTAGGGTAAAATTCAAAATGTAAAAATGTAAAATGTACTTTAGGCTAAATCCAGTATCTCAAGGGGAAAAAAACAACATAGAGCAGGCAAAAAGAAAAAAGAAAAAAAGCCAACTGTCTTAGGCTAAAATCCAATTTAAAAAAACAAGCCAACTACTTTAGGCCAAATCCAACGCCTCCAGTAGGGTCTCAGATGTAAAGCGTTCACTGTCTCCGAATATTTCCTGTTTTAGTTATATCCAGAGTCAACAAATATAGCTTTGAGAAGTCTTTTCCATTGTAGACCCACACCAAGGCACTTTGTTTACACCAGGTGTTGTCTCAAGGTCAGATATTTCATTTCCAAATTATTTTTAGTATTTAATAATACTGTAATTCCTTCTTTCGCCACTAGATGTCCTCATACACTATTTTATCAATATCTGATTTTAGAAAATTTTTACAAAGTTTTTCTTTTAAAGTTCTTTATAGGTTATTTACCCTTCAGATTATATCTAGAAAATTTTTCCACCTCATGTAGATTAAGTAGTCCTTCTTTGAATCAATCTGAGTTCAATTTTTATAAGTTTTTTTGTATTCCTTAAATATCTTCCCCTTTTGTAATTACTTGCCTTTAGATCTCAATCCTTCTGTGGTCTTTACTTTTTAGCACTTCCCAATCAGGAGTTCAACGTTTTTAGTCCAAAAGGAAAAGGAAAAAGCACTGGCTCACCCAGCTTCAGCATGCTGTTGACAATCAGCTGTTTCGCAGAGCGCTGCAGCTCCTCGCTTTCTTTCCAGCTGGCAACGACTTGGGCTGCCTGGGCTCACCCGGCAGCCTTTCCTCCATCCTTTCAGAGGGTTTCTTCAGTCCGCTCAGACCAACCGCTGTCTGGTCCGGGCTCCTGAGGTATCCCTCCTTCTTCGTTGCCCCTCCAGGGCAACTTTCCGACCCTTTAGGGTCGCTGGGCAAAGCGAAATCAGGCTGAGAAGCCGGGGCACCCATCTCGTTGGCCGCTGAAACCGGAAGTCCTCTGCTACTGTTTAACATCTACAAGAAACTGCTGGGGGAGATCATCCACCACCATTGGGTGAGATATCATCAGTATGCTGATAATATTCAGCTGTACCTCTCTGCTCATGGTGAGTTAAATGATGCTGCAACTGCCCTCTCTTGATGCCTGGAGGTTGTTGAGGTCTGGATGGGGAGCAACAGGCTAAGACTGAACCGTCAAGATGGAGTGGCTTTGGGTTAGGGGCTCTTCAGTTCTTGGAGTATTACCACCTTTGGTCATGGATGCATGCACTATCCCAGACTGACCCAATGCATAATCTGGGGTTTTTCCTCAACTTGAGACTCCTGCTCAAGGAGCAGGTGGCAGTCGTGGCCAGGAGGGCCTTTGCACAAGTTTATGTTGTGTGACAGTTACACCCATTCCTGGACCAACAGTCCCTTCTCACAGTCAACTACTCCCTGGTCACCTCCTGTCTTGACTATAGTAATGCACACTACATGAGGCTGCCGTTGAAGAGTATTTGGAAGCTTCAGCTACTTCAGAATGCAGCAGCCCAAACAATTTTGTGCAAGCCTAGATTTGTGCATGTGTCACCTCTTCTGCAGGAGCAGCACTGATTGCCAATCTGCTTCCACATACAATTCAAGGTGCTACCACGTTTCCCCGAAAATAAAAGCCGGTCTTATTTTCTTTTGGGCTCTGAAATAAGCACTAGGGCTTATTTTCAGGGTAGGTCTTACATTACCAGCAGCTGGCGAGCGCACGGGGGTGTAGCATGCACATGGGGTGGAGACACAGTGCAGTGGAGATGGGCCAACTTCGGAGTGTGGTGGCTGACCAACTATAGCAGACATGTCAAACACAAGGCCCGGGGGCTGGATATGGCCTGCGAAGCCATCCTGGAAACAGTGAGGGAATGGTCCCTGCTGTCTTGGCCCTGGCCCAGGCCAGCCGGGAGTCAATGTACAATTTTGTAGTGGCCATCTATGCCGAAACACATTCAGTCTTAGCTCCACAAGGCCGTCCAGAAACAGCCAGGAACCAGCCCCTGCCACGTTGGCCCCGCCCCCTGGGTGCATGCTGGGGAGGTGTCACCCTTTGTGAGGAATGAAGAAATGGACCATGCCTTGGGGCTTGCCCTGGTCCCACCCCCTTCTGCCAGAGACCCTCAGATCTGTCCCACTCCTGCCCAGACCCCCACAGGCACCCTTGACGCGAACAATGTAGAGCTGGCCATGCCCGCCCAGCAGGCCACACCCACTCATCCACGCCCACCCAGTAGGCCACACCCACCCTGGCCACACTCACCCGGCCCCCCAAGGGCAACGCAATGCTGATGCGGCCCTCAATGAAATTGAGTTTGACACCCCTGAACTATAGTAAAGGTACTGTATGACAGAGTTCGGGTGGGGTGCGCGCGTGTGCCCTTCAGGCCCTGTAGCCCCAAGGCGGCCATGCTGGGTGGTGGCAGGAAGGGCGCCAAGGCAGTGGCGTCCAGGCCAGTGCTCCTCCAGGTGGAGCAGGGGACCTTTGCCCCAGGGTGCTGGGGGACCGTCTTCCTGGACTGGCCCACCTGAGAGGTGAGCGGGGAGGCGGTAGCCCAGGGCCAAAGCAGCAAGCAAAGTGCCAGAGGGTCGGGGAGGGAGGATGCTGAAGTGAGTGGGCATCCTGCTGTCAGCACCCATGCCAGCTGAACCCCTTCCCTGCCAGAGCCGGAATGCCACCGTGTTTACTGTAAGTGCCGGCAGATGCCGGCATTCCCTCTGGCAGGCCTGCTCAGCTGCTGGAGAGCGACGGGCCCATTTCAGCACCTGACACCCTTAGGGGGGTTGCCTTGAGACCTGCTTTCTAGCTCCATCACATTTCTCTGCAGGTGTGAAGCTCGAGAGCTTGCCCCACCACCACCCAGATGCCCTCGCTTCCCCCAAGCATTTCTTTGCTTACCTGATTTCCAGCTCCATCGCATTCCTCCACCACTGTGTGCAGTCCCACAAACAAAAGAAGTTTGTGGAACTAAAAAAAAAATCAATCATTTCCAACTTTGCGAGATCTGGGTTTTTTTTTTTTTTGCGAGAAGTTGGAATTGACATTTTTTTTAGTTTGTACACGGCGGCGGCGGCGGAGGAACTTGACAGAGCTGGAAATCAGGTAAGCAAAGAAATGCTTGGAGGAAGTGAGGGCATCTGGGCGGTGGTGGGGCAAGCTCTCCAGCTCCACCCCCACAGAGAAATGTGATGGAGCTGGAAAGCTTTACAGCTCCAGCACTCCACCTGCCACTTCGGTGGCTGTGTGGGCAGAGCTGCGAAGAGAGCCAGGTGGTCAAAAGCACCACCAGTCTGGCTCAGAAGGGGAGTGAAAGGGAAGAGGGTGGGCAGGTGAGGGGGGATCTGCCCCACGCCACCCACTTGTTCTGCAGCTGGCCACTTTCGGCCGAGCCATGTCGCACCCACCAATGCTGCTGCCAAGATGCTTTGCAGATCCCCTCCGATCTGACCCACATGGCATCTGCTTTCCTGCTCCGATGCAACCCTAACCCCCACTCCCCCCAACCCTACCCACAATGCCTAACCCCAACCCTAACCCCCACCCAGGGCAACCACAATGCCTAACCCCAATCCTAAACCCCATCCCCCACCAGGGTAACCACAACCACAATGGTGATGTACAACAATCAACATTTATTCAAAAACAGTCATGTCATTTTCTTCTGTAACATCTTCATATGGTAACTCTCCCAAACCCCGAATTCCGGCCTTAACCTCTTGTGACTCCAGTTCCTGTAGAACCATTGGCCCCAATCTCTCATGTCCAGCAATAGACCTCTCCTTAAATGAGCACTTCTTGTCCATGTAGCCTGCTCATAGTGCATTGGCAACATAGCTGTCAGTGATTTTATCCCATGAATTCTTTGCCCAAGTCACGACCTCTGGCAGGCTAGGCTTTTCCCTGTGCAAATAGTCCTTGAATGGCTTGTTTATCACAATATCCAGAGTCTGGAGATAGGCAGTCATTCCTGCAGGAATCATTATTTGATCGATTCCTCTCTCTCCAAGGAACTTCTTCATGTCTTTTGTGCGGTGAGTGCTGGCTGAATCCCAAACTAGCAGACCTCTTTGGCCACCTCTCAAAATAAGTGGCAGTATTACATCAATCCACTTCCTTGTAACAGCTTGTGTCCACCAGGCTTTTTCGGTTTCAAGAACATAAATGTCTGAAACACGTTCAATTTTATCTTTCTTGCCCTTAGTGATGATTAGAGGTGGGACTTTTGTTCCATCCAGATGAACTGTCAAAATACAGGTAACACATGCACTTTCATAACCAGTGGAAGGAACGTAGATTGATGAGGCACCCCTCTGATCAACTGTCGTTTGAGATGCTTGGCCCATAAACACTGCAGTTTCATCCATGGCAATCATGTTGTAGAGTTGGTATATTGAAAAGTCTACGCCATTAACAAAGGACTTGAATGCAAGTGCACGTTTAATAAGTTCAGCATCCTGCAGCTTGAACAGTGTTGTCTATCTTCTTAGAGACAGTTCTTATAGCTGAAGGAAGCCATCCGCCAGTGTTGTGATGCCTTGAATTCTCCTGGGGATAACAGAGCTCTCAATCTCTGTTGCAGACCCTCTACAGTTTTAGGTTTAGAATGTTTTCTAAACCAGAAGAAATCTCCCTGGAAAAGGGGAGGCTTTGGAAATCAACCCTTTTGCTCCCCTGAGTAGCCAGATCCTCTCAGACTGCCTCTTGAAGAAGTAGTAATACGGTGAGTCTCTGGCTGGGGTGGGGCAACCAGGCAAGTTCACTGTGAAATAATCAGCCATTTATGACAGACAATAAGGGGTGGCTCCATTTCTTAAGCACTAGTTTTTCTGCATATTTACCTTTCATGCTGAAAGAGGCTTTCCCTAGTTGTAGCTTGCCGTTTCCTTTTTATGGAACTATTGTCACTTTGGAAGCTTCGTGATTTCAACATGGCTAAGGGGGAGGAGCTGATCTACCCGAGACAAAACAAAGAAGCTGGAAAATATTAAAACTTAAATTACTGTGGAAACTACTTTTGAAAATCTTGTATTTAGATTTAAATCCTTTAGGGGGTTTTATACTGCTAGCCAACTTTTACAGAAGGTTTTTTCCTTTCACTTCTCTTCTTTTAAAGAAAGACTACTCGAAGAGTGTTTTGTGCTTGCCAAGAGATCGGATGGAATAGTTTTGATTTCAAATGCTGCTTGTAAAGAGTCCTTTTTTTATTAGCATAATAATGTTATACAGACCATACAGTGAGAGAAAAAAGTATTTGATCCCCTGTTGGTTTTGTACATTTGCCCACCGACAAAGAAATGATCAGTTTATAATTTTAATGGTAGGTTTATTTTAACAGTGAGAGACAGAATAACAACCAGAAAATCCAGAAAAACGCATTTCAAAAAAGTTATAAATTGATTTGCATTTTAATGAGTGAAAAAAATATTTGACCCCTTCGCAAAACATGACTTAGTACTTGGTGGCAAAACCCTTGTTGGCAATCACAGAGGTCAGACATTTCTTGTAGTTGGCCACCAGGTTTGTACACATCTCAGGAGGGATTTTGTCCCACTCCTCTTTGCAGATCCTCTACAAGTCATTAAGGTTTCGAGGCCGACGTTTGGCAGCTCGAACCTTCAGCTCCCTTCACAGATTTTCTATGGGATTAAGGTCTGGAGACTGGCTAGACCACTCCAGGACCTTAATGTGCTTCTTCTTGAGCCACTTCTTTGTTGCCTTGGCCGTGTGTTTTGGGTCATTGCCATGCTGGAATACCCATCCATGACCCATTTTCAATGCCCTGGCTGAGGGAAGGAGGTTCTCGCCCAAGATTTGATGGTACATGGCCCCGTCCATCGTCCCTTTGATGCGGTGAAGTTGTCCTGTTCCCTTAGCAGAAAAACACCCCCAAAGCATAATGTTTCCACCTCCATATTTGACAGTGGGGATGGTGTTCTTGGGGTCACAGGCAGCATTCCTCCTCCCCCAAACATGACAAGTTGCGTTGATGCCAAAGAGCTCCATTTTGGCCTCATCTGACCACAACACATTCACCCAGTTCTCCTCTGAATCATTCAGATGTTCATTGGCAGACTTCAGAGGGGTCTGTACTTGTGCTTTCTTGAGCAGGGGAACCTTGTGGGTGCTTCAGGAATTCAGTCCTTCATGGCATGGTGTGTTACCAATTGTTTTCTTAGTGATTATGGTCCCAGCTGCCTTGAGATCATTGACAAGATCCTCCTGTGTAGTTCTCAGCTGATTCCTCACCGTTCTTATGATCATTGAAACTCTATGAGGTGAGATCTTGCATGGAGCACCAGACCGAGGGAGAGTGACAGTTATTTTGTGTTTCTTCCATTTGCAAATAATCGCACCTTCTCACCAAGCTGCTTGTCGATAGTCTTGTAGCCCATTCCAGCCTTGTGTAGATCTACAATCTGGTTCCTGACATCCTTGGACAGCTCTTTGGTCTTGGCTATGGTGGTGAGTTTGGAATCTGATCGATTGATTGCTTCTGTGGACAGGTGTCTTTTATACAGGTAAGAAGCTCAGTGTAAGGACCTGCCTCAGTTAAACCTCCCAAGGAAGCAGAACTCTTGAAACTTGCATCATTTCAACAGGAAATGTTATTGGGAGGTATTGACAACAGGAAAGTAAGGCAGGATCTGAGGTTTTCCCTTGGAAAACAGTAAATTCAAAGTAGTAATCTAAACCCCACCCCAACTATCCATCTGGCCGGTTCAAACAGAGTCAACCCAAAGGTATCAAATTGTGGGAAAGAACTGATAAGGCGCTACTTTCAAGGTTGTCAGATCTCTCCGTGGCTTCTTCTCTCCACCTGGAGATAAGGCAGATGGCTGGAGGCACATTCCATTCTCACCCCAAGAAAGAGATACTTCAAAGAGGAAAGAACAAAGCAAAGGAAATACACTGCGGAATACCCATAGCCCCTCCTCCCCCCAACAGAATGGCAGAACCCAAAGAAGGGAATAGGGAAGAGAGGGCAAAGGGGTTCTGACACTGAGATTAGGAGCACTCCCTTTAAGAGAGTGCTCATAATCTCAGTTTGTTACCTGTATAAAAGACACCTGGGAGCCAGAAATGTTGCTGATTGATACGGGATCAAATACTTATTTCGCTCATTAAAATGTAACTCAATTTATAACTATTTTGAAATGTCTTTTTCTGGATTTTTTTTGTTATTCTGTCTCTCACTGTTAAAATAAACCTACCATTAAAATTATAGATGGGAGAGGATTTCCGGTCGCCACTGGGTGTAGACCCGGGGGAGCGTTTGTCCATTCCCTGGGTCTGAAATTCCTTTGCTGGCGAGCCCGTTTGGGCTAAAAGCCACCCTGGAGGGGTGGGTGCTGAAGGGTGAATATTTGGGGAACGGGAGCCGGCAGTAACCGGCTCTCCGAACCCAAAGCAGCCCCTGGAACCAGCAAAAGAAAGGCAGATCACATTTATGTGAGTCACTATCAACAGCTGAACGTCGGGAACAGAAAACAGCTGATTTTGACAGCAAGCAGCCAGTCTGGTGAGATTATTTTCTGTTCCTTGTGGAAAGTGGACTTTTTGATGAAAATAGCCTATCTTTAACGGAAAGCTGGAAGCTTGAGGGAGGAAGGAGGAGGGATTTTTTCCTCACCCCCCTCCCATACAGGCGGCGTTTTAAGCGACTCCATTGCTAAGGAAGAAATTTAATTGGGACTATTTTAAACTTTGTTTTTGGCTGGAGAAACCTAAAAAATTAAATAGAATTTATTTGGAAAGCTACCCTAATTATTCTTTCCTTTTTATAACTTTATAACTTTTTTTTACTCTGAATATTTTTTATAAAAAAAAAACGCTGGGAAAGAATCAGCATTCCCCTGGTGTTTACACTGTAATATTTTTTTCTTCTTCCCTTTGTTTGCTGTGTATTTAACTGTGAGCTTGGCCCAATGCCCAGACATTTGGCTGTATGCCCAGACATTCTTATCTCTCTTTAAAAGTTAATGTGAGAGACTGTTCGGCTTTTTATCTGACTGCCTGGCTAGCTGTACATTTCCCATAACAAGGTAAAATACAAAGGAAGAAGGAATTTTTTTCTTTTTTGCTCTTTTCTATTTTGGTTGCAGTTAAAGTTTGATTGGACTATAATTTGGATAGTATTCATCCCTTCTTGACAACTTGTATTTTCATTTTTTATTTTTTGGCTGTCTATCTGAAGTCTCCTCCCTTTTTTCTGAGAGTTTGATTTTTTTTCTATCTCGCCTTTTACAGATTGATTTATTACTATTGTCTTTTTTGGAAATAGTTTTTTTTCCTGTGGCGGGTTTTTTTTTCTATTCTTTTTTCTTTTTTTGCCCATTCCTGTTCCCTCTGTGGATGGTTTTGAGATTTTGTTTTTCATTCCTCTAAAGGATTTGGGTTTTCTTTCTTTTTCTTTTTTTCCTTAAACTACGCTTGGCCTTGTCTCCTGGTAATAGGAGGGCACTGGATTATAAGTGGCCATCGGGCTATCTGGTGGATTATAATTAGCCATCGGGCTTTTGGGTGGATTACAAATAAATACAAGAATTAGAAGATGAGTGCTTCAAATTTAGCCAAAGGGGTGAAGAAGGGTTCCTCAGCCCCCGCTTCTATCTTGGTGAGTCCAGCTATTCAGAAACCAATTACTACTTTTTTACAACAAGATTCTCATCAGATAGATACCCAAGTGATACTCCAAGCAATTTCAGCTCAATCTAAAAATATTGATGATTTGAAAATGGAAATGAAAAAAGATTTGGAAAAAACTCATGAAGATTTGAAAATTGATCTTCTTAAAATCGATCAAAAAATGGAAAACTTTCAACAGGCGATGGTAGACACTCAACAAAGAATGCAAAAAATAGAAGATAAGGCAGGGGTGGTCGACCAGAAAATTGAAGTGTTGCAAGAGGAAAATCAGAGATTGGCGCAAGCAAATGTGGAATTGGAGGACAGCATGGCCGTGATGGAGATGGATAATGCATCACACTTTCTAAGATTTTAAAATATTGTAGAAGAGAAAGATGAGAACTTGTTGGAGTTTATGAGCGAATTATTAGCGGAATTGCTTGGAATGGAAATGAATCTAATGAAAAGAGAAATAGATCAGGTTTTCAGAATGAACTCAAGCTACGCAAGAAGAAATAGAGTTCCTAGGGAGGTCCATGTAAGATTTCTTAAAAGATTTATATGGGATGAGATCTTGAGAGGGATAAGAGACCAACCACTGAAATAGAAAGATAAAGAACTTGTAGTTCTTAAACAGATTCCCAGAAGGATAAGAGAAGCGCGAAGAGAATATAAATTTTTAACGAGGAAACTCTTTAATAAGGGAGTGAATTTTAGATGGCTGGTCCCAGAAGGATTACTAAACTTCTGGGACTCTAAAAGATACAGAATAGATACTCCATTCCAAGCAGAGGAATTTTTTTAACAATCACAGGGCTTCCTTAGAAAAAGGCGATGCCGAACCTAAGAAATCAGAAGAGACAATGGGTGCAGGAGCACCGAAACAATTGGAGGAGGGAAAATAAAAAAGATGCAATCAGAGGAAGATGTAAGACCGAAAGATCAGAGACAGATCAGCTCCCCTAGAAGATTGAGGTCTAGATATAATTGAAATTATGGAGGAGATTGAAATTTTTTCAATAAATATAAATGGTCTTAACTCCCCATCAAAAAGGAGTAAAATACTTAACAGACTACAAAAATTGAAAATGGACATAATTTGTCTTCAGGAGACACATATTAAAAGACAACATTCCAAAATTTTAGAACAACCAAAGATAGGTAAACTTTATTTTTCTTTAGCACAACAAAAGAAAAGAGGAATAACATTGTATATAAAAGAAAAGATGAATCCAAAACTAATTTATGTTGATGAAGAAGGGAGAATACTAATGGTGGAAATTACATGGGATCAAAAACAAATTTTGATGGTTGCAATATATGCTCCCAACGAGAAACAGGATCAGTTTTTTCAGCAATTATATGATAAACTAGTGGAGTTAAATTATCAAAATCTTTGCATACTTGGTGACTTTAATGTAATAGTTGATGCAATACGGGACTATAAAAGCTATAAACAAGGGAGAAAGGGGGGAAATACCCTACCTAAATCTTTTTTAAAGATGAAAGATGAATTGTGTATACAAGACATATGGAGAGAAATGAATCCAGAGAAAGCACAATATACATTTTACTCAAATAGGCATAAATCCTGGTCAAGAATTGATATGATATGGACTTCATATGATTTAAAGACTATGATACAAGAGGTGGAAATTGAACCTAATATTTGGGCTGATCATAATCCAATTAAAATTACTTTGAAAGGAACCAGGAAAAAATTAAGATGGTCATTGAATAAATCAATACTGAAAGAAAAAGAATTTCTACAGTTTGCAACAAAAGAAATGGATTTTTTTAAAAAAATAAATAAGAAAGAAGAAACCTCTATTCAAAATCTTTGGGATACTGCGAAAGCGTATTTTAGAGGCTTGGCTATAACTTACCTTGCTAAAAAGAATAAAGAAAAGAGACAAATACAGCTTAATTTGAAAGGACAATTTAGGAATTTAGAACTTGAGTTACAAAATGATCCACAAAAGAAGAAGCTGAAGACACAAATGGAATTAATAAAACATAAACTAAACTTATTGGAGATGGAGACAAGGGCACAACAGATAAAATACTCAAAACAGAATTTCTTTGAAAATGCCAACAAACCAGGAAGATGGCTTGCATATAGACTGAAAAAAGAAAGAGAAAAAAAAACTGATAGGTAAATTACAAGATTCAAAAGGCGAAATACATTGTCATAATGACACACTGAAAAAAGTTGCTAAAACTTATTATGAGACACTTTACAAGACGGAGGTGGTTTCTAAGGAGGCAATACAGGAATATTTAAGAAAAGCAAACATCCCAAAGATATCAGAGAACATGCAACATATGTTGAATGAGAAAATAACAATGATGGAAATTACAGAGGCTATAAAAAGACAAAAAAGATAAAACTCCAGGACCCGATGGTCTCCCAGTGGAATTCTATGTTGCATTACAAGACATAATATGCCTGATATTGAAAGATCTTTGTAATGAAACTTTTTCGGTGATGAAAATACCAAAATCCTGGACAGAAGCCAATATTTCCCTTATACCTAAAGATTATACTGATCTCACACAAATTAAAAACTACAGGCCAATATTACTATTAAATGTGGACTATAAAATATTTACAGCAATAATAGCGGAAAGAATGAAGAATTTTTTGAATGAATTTATCCATTCAGATCAAAATGGTTTTCTGCCTAAAAGACAGATAAAGAATCATTTAAGAATTATTTTAAATTATTTTAAATGTGTTAGAAAAACATCCAGGGAAACAAATGGCACTGATATTTTTGGATGCACAAAAAGCGTTTGATAATCTTAACTGGCAATTTATGTTTCATCAATTGCGAGTGATGGACTTCGGTGAACATTTTGTAAATGCAATTCAAGCAATTTACAAGGAACAATCAGCAAATATACTTTTAAATGGAGACTATACAGATAACTTCGATATTAAAAAAGGCACAAGACAGGGATGCCCATTGTCTCCCTTGTTATTTATTCTTACATTGGAAGTGTTGGCCAGGAATATTAGACAAGATGTGGAGATCAAAGGGCTGGAGATAAAAGATCAGAAATATAAATTACAAGCTTTTGCTTGGTCTTTATCTTGGAGGAGCCTTTGGAAACAACCACTAAACTGTTGCAGAAAATAGAGGAATTTGGAGAAGTGGCTGGGTTGAAAATAAATAGGGAAAAGACTAAAGTACTTACAAGAAATCTAACAGAAAAACAAAAAGCTCAATTTGTGAAAAAAACAAATCTCCAGATAACCAAAAAGTGAAATATTTAGGTATTTATTTAACATCAAAATATACAACAATAAAAGAAGACAACTATGAAAGACTATTGAAACAAATAAAAACAGATTTGGAGAAGTGGAAAAACTTTCAATTATCACTATTAGGAAGGATAGCGACTGTTAAGATGAATATCTTACATAAACTGCTATTTTTATTTCAGACGGTTCCTGTCAAACTAAGTCAGAAATTTTTCGATGATTTAAATGCAACAATAATGAGATTTATATGGCAAGGGAAAAGAGCAAGAATTAAAATTAAACTGTTACAAGAATCAAAAGACAGAGGGGGCTTTGGGCTCCCAGACTGGAGACTCTACTACCAAGCCACTATTTTGTTGTGGCTTAAAGAATGGATCACACTGAGAAATAAACGACTTCTTTATTTAGAGGGACATGATTTGCAACTGGGTTGGCACGCTTTCCTATGGTATGAGAAAAATAAAGTACATAAATACTATCAAACTCACGCTATAAGGAATGCACTACTCTCAGAGTGGGAGAGAATTAAAAATAAAATTTATATGAAAATACCTGAGTGGCTTTCAACAATGGAAGCATTTGCGTATCCAAACTTAATTAACTATGATAAACTTGTGGTCTATAAAGACATTTTAGATAAAGAAGGAAAACTTAAAGATAGGCAAGATCTTCAACAAAATGGTATTGATTTAACTTGGTGGTCATATTTGCAAATTCAAACAAGATATGAAAAAGATGTAAAAGTAATGGGATTTTACAAAGAACTGACACCATTAGATAAAATACTCTTGAAAACAGATGAAAATTTGATTAAGAAACTTTATAAATTTTTGTTAAACTGGAAGATGGAAGAAGAACAAGTGAAAGAAACAATGATAGTGTGGGCAAAGAATTTTGGTTATTCTATAGATTTAGAAGATTGGCAAAAACTATGGGACCGAAATATCAAACTTACTAAAGCAGCCGCATATAAGGAAAATTTATATAAAATGTTTTATAGATGGCACATGACACCAGTTAGATTAGCGAAAATGTTTAAAAATGTATCAAATATGTGTTGGAAATGTAAACAACAACCAGGCACTTATTACCATCTCTGGTGGATATGCCCTAATGCTAAGAAATTTTGGTTTAAGATTCATATGTGGCTAGAAAAGATGATTAAAATACAGATAGAATTTAAACCAGAACTCTGTTTGCTAGGAATAGTAGGCTTGAATTATGGAAAAGAGAATGAGTATTTAATATTACATGTGTTAACAGCCGCGAGAATAATATTTGCCCAATTTTGGAAAAATGAAAATTTACCATCTGATCAGATTATAATAACAAAAATACTTGAATGTGCAGAAATGGATAGATTAACTTTAGAAATGAAAGAGAAAGAAGACACAATTTATTTTAAAACATGGGAAAATTTTTACCAATGGTTAGCAACACGATAGAATGAGAAAAGGTTATGAAACTTAAAGAGATAATTGATAATTTGTATTTATATTTCATGAGTATTTGTATGAACTTGTCTTTTTCTTTTTTCTTTTTTTTCGTACTTGTGATTTTAATAATATAGTAAATTATAACCAATAAGTAATATATTACTATTTTAAAGTTATTACAACTAATTAGTATTAACCATTGTTAATTAGTAAAATGAATGAGATATATTGACTAACTTGTTATTTACATGACTATATTGAAAGCTGTTTAATACTAGAGTAATTATTAAGATTTAATATGTATACCTGGTGGGGTTTACTTGCTGAAGCGATGTTATTTTGTGGGATTAATCCCATTTTTGTGTTTACTCCTTTCCCTTGGTTTAACCCTTTTTTTGTATGTCTCCCTTTGTTTTACCTTTGTTGATCCTATTCCCTTGTTAGCCTTATAAAACTCAATAAAATATTTGTTAAAAAAAATTATAGACTGATCATTTTTTTGTCAATGGGCAAACGTACAAAATCAACAGGGGATCAAATAATTTTTTCCATCACTGTAGAAACAAAAGTAATTGAATTTTGTTTTCTTTGATCAAAGCAGTCAATTTGACCATCTCTGCTAACTCCATCCAATTTGCAACCATTTGTCCATTCTGGAGTCAATCAGAATAGAGCTGGAAGGGACCTTGGAGGTCTTTTAGTCCAACCCCTTGCTGAAGCAGGAGACCATATACCATTTCAGACAGGTGGCTGTCCAGTCTTTTCTTAAAAACCTCCAGTGATGAAGCACCTACAACTTCTGAAGGCAAGCTGTTCCACTGGTTAATTGTCCTCACTGTTAGGAAGTTTCTCCTTAATTCCAGGTTGCTTCTCTCCTAGATTAGTTTCTATCTATTGTTTCTTGTCTTCCCTTCTGGTGCTTTGGAAAATAAGCTGATTCCCTCTTCTTTATGGCAGCCCCTCAAATACTGGAACACTGCTATCATGTCACCTCTAGTCCTTCTTTTCTCTAGACTGGCCATACCCAATTCCTGCAACTGTTATTCATATGTTTTTGTCTTCAGGCCTTTAATCATCATAGTTGCTCTTCTTTGCACTTTTTCCAAAGTCTCAACATCTTTTTTGTAATGTGGTGACCAAAACTGGATGCAGTATCCCAGGTGTGGTCTTACTAAGGATTTATAAAACAGTACTAATATTTCACATGATTTTGATTCTATGCCTCTGTTTATACAAAAGAGGTGTCATGGTTCTGACAGACAGAGACAAATAAAGCAAAACTCCAAGGCTTGAGAATTCCTCAACATGTTTATTAGTTACAAAGTATCAGCACAGTCAAAAGTGAAACCAAGTCTGAATACACAAGTAACAATTTCCCAATACAAAGTTAAATGTCCCACCCATAAAACTATGCAAGCAACTACGTTCCCCAATACGATTATTTGGTGGGCTTTTTATGCAACACCCAGTCCCTAGTCTCAGGAGCAGCTGATGACCTTGGTTCCCATGGGACAGAAGATTATTTTGACTAACAAAGCACCTGGGCAACCCCCCTCCCTCCGTTCTATGTGGCAACCTAGAATGAGAAGAAAAATTAGCTGCAGCCATGCTCATTTGTAGAGTTGACAGTCAGCCCCTTTCAAAAAGAAAGAGCCTCCTGTAGGGAAAACATAAAGCAGGTTAAGCATTTCTTAGAGGCTTATGAAGATATTTATCATAAAACTTTTTTATTAACCTGTAAGACGCTAAGAAAAAGACACAGGCATGTCTTGAGCAGAGGTTTGAAGCTGCAGGACACAGCTTGACAAACTCTGAGTTTATTGCTTCTTATATACTTGTTACATACATAGGCTTTACCATTAAATGCTGACATTTTACATTCATAAGTTTAACCATTAGATACTGACATAAAGTTTCTTCATTGGAAAATTCCTTCATATAAGCAACTATTTTCTAGTAACACATTACATGGTCAAAGACCAGGTAAGAAAAAATACAGGTAGATCAAAAGGAGAAAGAACTGACAAAGACAGGAAGAGATAGGAAGGAACTTAAGCATATTATCTGTTTAGGTAGGTGAGGCATTAAGTCAAAAGTGGATGACCTTCTGGCTGCTTCATTAGGACAAAGGGTATCAAAAGGTTATGAGGTTTGTGAGGGGGAAAGCACGGCAGTTTGCTGCGCGTGCATTTCCCCCCACATCTCACTCTTCTCTATTTTATTAGTGAGGACATTATCCTAAGTTGGAGTAGTTAGTGGGTCTTAGTCAGGGGACATATAACTTTGCATTTGTTTATACAAAACATAACTTGTTCCTGGGGTAAGTTAATGGTAGTTTAGTGTGGAAAATTGAAAGTAGAGGAAAAAAAGACATTGAATAACCATATATGTGCATAATTAAAGGATACCTCTTTAAAGGAGGTACAATTTAAAATTCTTTGACTGACATGTATACAATGAAGTTTTTTAGGTGAAGTAGTACAACTGACAATTTTTGCACAAGTAAGATTTGTAGGCACAGCTACAATTGGTGTATGCAAAACAATAGCATCAAGGGGTAACATATAAGAGGCATGACCCCAGCTTGACATAGTTGCATAATGAAATTCATTGTCTGATAGAAAATTGCTTAAACCAGTATAATTTTTTTTAAAACTGAAGCTGGAACACACAAAGATATAAGACAGGTAGAGAGTAGATTTTCCATATCATATGATTCAGAAATACAAAAGTCTGTCACTTGTGTTACATTAGCTAATTGCACCCAAATATTATATTTCATCTGTGATTCTAAAGGATGAGGTGGGAAAGCTTGAGCCCCCACACAGCAATTAAGAAGGAAAGAGAGGCAAAGAATGACTAAGGAATTTGCAGTCAAAACCACAAATATGGCAGTGCATAAATTCTCTGGTGTAGGTTCTTTTCCCTGTTGCCGCAAAACCATCTGTGCTTTGGATGTTAGGTTTTTCACATCGCCCCAGGTTGTTGGTCAACTACGATGGCAAGAGCGAAAGGGATGTTGTGCTGTCTGAAGAGTCACCTTCTTCATTTCCGGTATTGGGTTCTGGATTTGATGCCATGACATCTTTGGCTGGTCACACACACCGGGCTGGAATCCAGAGAGGGCCTGTAGGAGCAAGCACAGCAACATAGCCTCGTCCCCAAGTTAGTAAGGGAATTGGACCTAACCAGGTTTTATCAGGCAATTGCCGATAACATACCAATGGATTAGGGAGCACAGCTTTCTGCTGAAAGTGATGCTGGTAGGCAGTAGTTTTTTTGAAAAGAAATATTTAGCTGATTTAAAGTTATTAGGACTTTATTGATTTGACGAGTTGTCCATGCCAAATTAGGTACCCTTGATCCCTCCTTTTTTATTTGTTTGTGAAGGCAGTCCTTAAAGGACCGATACATATGTGAGAAACAAAGGATAGCTGCTGTAAAGTTAAAAACAAAGCCATAAGATTGGGGTCGATCCTGGGCATGATGTAAGCACCTGGAAAATTAAAAATAAGTTGGCACACATAATAAGAGTCAGAGATTAAGTTAAAAGTCTGTTGAGAAAAGGTGTGGAAAGCTAAAATAGCAGCAGATAATTCTGAGCGTTGTGGTGAGGATTGCACTGCAGTGTAGGCAGATGATATGAAATACAGCCTATATAGTCTGTTAAAGAGCACTGAAGAGATAAGTTATTCTGAAAATCAAATTGAAAATCAAATTTTGGGATAGGAAGAACAAAATTAAATTAGTCCCATTTCAAGGACAAGCTCGATTGTGTCCTAAGGTTATTTCAGCAACAGCCTGGATAAAAGATAAAACATTTTGGGATGGGATAAGTAAAGCCATTCAATACAATATACTTTTTGCGCTTCTAACACAGCTAATACTCCTTTAAGTAGCTTACTAGTAAGAAATATCAAAAGTGTTAAGTGACAATTTTTATATGGAATTCTGTCCACAAATTGAGTACTCAAGATGTCATTAATTTGCTTAACTGCGGCAAATGCTACAGGTGGAACTACAATGAGATCTCCATGTTGTTTCCCTTTGGTCAATAAGTTAAATTCCAAGTTAATCAAATACCATTCAGATGGAAACAAATTTTCATTAAGTAGGTTAAACATTTACAAAACTTAAGCAAAACAATTCAGAGTCATTTCATTTGGTTGATAGATATATAGGTCTAACTAAACAATTTGAACTCAACAATTCCCCCCCCAACATTGTCCAACAATTACTGTCTCCTCTTTCGAGTAAAACTTTGTAATCTGAAACTGCAAGAGTGGGCATTAAATTTCATCTCCATTCGCAAACTGGAATTCTAAGCAGAGAGGAAAAAAAGTTTAAAACGAACAGTTCCCCCCCTTCTTTCTTTCGGTCTCTCTTGCTCTTAAAGCAACACAGCCAGTAGAAAAATAAAAGAGACAGGAAAATTTTTTGTTACAAACTTCTCATCACTAAAAAATAGTTTTCTCTCCTTCATATGCATTTTCCATAAATTCTCTCACACATCCTCCATGGGACTCTTCTCATGCAAACACTTACTATTACTTTTCAATTTACTTTTACAATAAAATCTGAAGTTTACTATTTATTTCACAGCCTGGGAGGGAGTGGGTGGGGGATAGGGTTTGAAGGCTAACACACACACTTAGGTATCAACAAATTAATTCATTCACTTTCATTCTAACTGCTTGCATAAACAATTCCACATACAAATATTTCATTTCATACTTTCTCCAGGCAAACCATTTATTTTTAAATAAGGCCTTTTTGTGTGATTATTATTATTATTATTATTATTATTATTATTATTATTATTATTTATTTAACTTCTATGCCGCCCTATTCCGGAGAACTCAGGGCGGCTCACAACATGATAGAAATCACAATAAAAATACACGAATATAAAAACCCCTAAGTTAAAAAAGAAAAACCAATCATTCCACAGACATACACACAAACATACACTGGCTAGGGGCAAGGTGTTAGCTGCCGCAGGCCTGCCGGCAAAAGTATGTTTTAAGCAATTTACGAAAGGCGGAGAGGGTGGGGGCGACACGGATCTCCAGGGGAAGTTGGTTCCAGAGGGCCGGGGCCGCAACAGAGAAGGCTCTTCCCCTAGGCCCCGCCAAGCGACACTGTCTGGCTGATGGAACCTGGAGAAGGCCGACTCTGTGGGCCCTAACCGGCCGCTGGGATTCATGAGGCAGCAGACGGTCCCGTAAATAACCTGGTCCGATGCCATGTAGGGCTTTATAGGTCATAACCAACACTTTGAATTGGGTTCAGAGACCAATTGGCAGCCAATGCAGCTCGCGGAGTGATGCCAAAATGTGGGCATTTCTAGGCAAGCCCAACACTGCTCGCGCGGCTGCATTCTGCATTACCTGAAGTCTCCAAACATTTTTCAAAAGTAGCCCCATGTAGAGAGCATTGCAGTAGTCGAGCCTCAAGGTGATAAGGGCATGAGTGACTGTGAGAAGAGACTCCCGGTCCAAATAGGGCCGCAACTGGTGCACCAGGCGAACCTGGGCAAATGTCCTCCTCGCCACAACCGAAAGATGATGTTCCAAATTTAGCTGTGGATCGAGGAGGACGCCCAAGTTGCGGACCTTCTCCAAGGGGGTCAAAAGCTCCCCCCCAGGCTAATGGACGGATAGATTGAAATATCTTTGGGAGGCAGAACCCATAGCCACTCTGTCTTGTCAGGGTTGAGTTTGAGCCTGTTGGCACCCATCCAAACCCTAACAGCCTCCAGACATCGGCACATCACTTCTGCTGCTTCACTGAAATGACACGGGGTGGAGATGTAAAGCTGGGTATCATCAGCATACTGATGATATCTCACCCCGTGTTGTCGGATGATCTCACCCAGTGGTTTCATGTAGATATTAAACAGCAGAGGGGAGAGGACCGATCCCTGAGGGACCCCACAAGGGAGGAACCTAGGGGTCGACCTCTGACCCCCGCCAACACCGACTGCGACCGACCAGTGAGGTAGGAGGTGAACCACTGCAAAACAGTGCCCCCAACCCCCAACCCCTCCAGTCGGTGAAGAAGGATACCATGGTCAATGGTATCGAAAGCCGCTGAGAGGTCAAGTAACACCAGGATAGTGGAAAATCCGCTATCCCAGGCCCGCCAGAGATCATCCGTCAGCGCGACCAAAGCAGTTTCCGTGGAGTAGCCGAGCCTGAATCCTGACTGTTGAGGGCCCAGATAATCGGCCTCATCCAAGGACCATTGGAGCTGGAGTGACACCACCTTCTCAACAACCTTCCATATAAAGGGAAGATTGGAGACAGGACGGTAGTTGTTTAAGACAGCTGGGTCCAGGGAAGGCTTCTTGAGGAGGGGGCGCACAATTGCCTCCTTGCAGGGAGCCGGAAAGGACCCCTCCCTCAAAGAAGCATTGACAATCTCCTGAACCCAGCCCCGCGTCACCTCCCTGCTGGCCGAAACCAGCCAGGAGGGGCACGGGTTCAATAAACAGGTGGCGGAGCTCACAGCTCCAATGGCCTTGTCGACTTCATCAGGTGCTACTGGGTCAAACTCCTCCCACACAACAGGATCAAGATGAGTCCCTGTCATCTCGACTGAATCATTATCAGCCGATACTGCATTCCAATTGGAGTCAAGGTCCATCCGAATCTGGGCGATTTTATCCGCGATGTTATCAGAGAGGGTTTTGACCCTCTTCCAAGTCTTGGAAATAACACAGAACAACACAGACAAATATATATACACAAATACTATTAAAACAACATTTATTTAGACATATGGCTTGTCCTGCAAGAAGCGAGAAAAATCATGAGATGATTCCAACCAAACATGTGGTTTTTAACCATCTCCTATTTTTCTTACCATTCCAAGCCCAAGTGTAATGTTCTGGGTGGCCACACATATACATAAACAAAACACACACACATCAATTTGGGGTTTGAAGCTAAAACAGGCCTCCCTTTTTAATTAAAAAGGAGGGGAACATTTATGGTTCCTTCCAATTTATCCCAGCAACTTCAAAAGACATTGGGGAAAGACTAAAAGGAATATTGAAGGTGTGAAGGGTGAGGGAAAAGTAGCAGCCTCCTCTCCTCACCTCTGACAAAGGGGAATTGAATAGAGCCAGATTAAAAGGGGAAAAAGGAAGAAAAAAACTTGCTGTCAGTTCTTTGAATTTTCTTTTCTTTTTTGTCTGTGGCTTTAGTTGTTATCAGATAAACTAGCCAACTGGGGGTTTACAAAGTTTTTCAATGTTGTCTTGTTAAATATTATTTATACTTCTACACATCAACACAAAGCACTACCAGACATTGCCTGACAGGGTTAAACTTAACAGCTACTTGAAGTTTCAAAACATCCCAATTGTTCAAAACACATTGCAGAGGAGTACATTTTGATTTAATTTGTTTCTTTAAATTCCTCTGACTATTCCCCATATATATTTTTCTACTTCAAGATTGTTCCTCTAATATTTTCCTTACAGGGGTGTATGATGGCTGTAAGGAGGCAAAAGAATTAACCTCTTCAGAAGGAGCTGAAAATCCAATTAAAGATGCTTTCAGAGGCACAGTTTTTACTTGATCCTAATCAGGTGTGGGGCTTGTAGTTAATTGTTGCCCTGCTGAAGCATCAGAGCCAAATGTTTCCACTGCTTGATGGCACTGATGCCATTGATGTAATACCTGTACTGGAGCCCAAGATTCAAGATGTAAAGTATGCCCTATCTTTTCCCAATCTCGTAACCTAAGCATCCAGCGCTTAGGATATCAAGGGGAATGTTTCCCTACCTCATCCACCAGCTTTCACACCTGATTTGTGTAACAGGAATCTGAGTTCCTGTACATGTTTCTGCTGGTGCTGAGATAGATTGCAACCCTTACTTACCACTGAGGGGTCCCATAGGACGAAAGTGCACTTAGAGGTCTATTCCAGTCGCTGGTAAGTATGTTGGCTGTTGCTCCCTCGGAAAGGGGGGCTGTCCCAGTTGCTCCATGGGGGGCTTTCCCTGTTCAGGGGCCAGATGTAAGATGCTAAGAAAAAGACACAGGCATGTCTTGAGCAGAGGTTTGAAGCTGCAGGACACAGCTTGACAAACTCTGAGTTTATTGCTTCTTATATACTTGTTACATACATAGGCTTTACCATTAAATGCTGACATTTTACATTCATAAGTTTAACCATTAGATACTGACATAAAGTTTCTTCATTGGAAAATTCCTTCATATAAGCAACTATTTTCTAGTAACACATTACATGGTCAAAAACCAGGTAAGAACAAATACAGGTACATCAAAAGGAGAAAGAACTGACAAAGACAGGAAGAGATAGGAAGGAACTTAAGCATATTATCTGTTTAGGTAGGTGAGGCATTAAGTCAAAAGTGGATGACCTTCTGGCTGCTTCATTAGGACAAAGGGTATCAAAAGGTTATGAGGTTTGTGAGGGGGAAAGCACGGCAGTTTGTTGCGCGTGCATTTTCCCCCACATTAACCTGTCCGCTTTCACATTGGTACATTTTACCCATGTAGCTTCTGATGAGATAGCCTTTCTACTGAATGAGGTACTGTAACTTTCCCTTGTACAACCTGGAATCAAGAATTCATTTTATTTGGTTTCCGGTGACTCTGTGGCAATGCGGGCACAGGGGAACGAGGCTCCATTCCCCACACCCGATTTCTACCTGCTGGGGGGTCCAAAAGGACCAAAGGTCACCCCATAGAGGCGACTGGCCAATGGGCGAAGCATTGTAGATTGCGGGGCAGCAGTAGCTGACCCGCTTGATCCAAAGAAACCCTCAGGACTGGCGGGAAGAAAGGCTAACTGCACCCATGCTGCCAGCCAGAAGCTGCTGATCGTTGGAGACAACAAATACAAACAAGCAGAAAGCAAAACAGCTGATCTGGATGAGACTACTTTCCTTACCTCTCTACAAGTGAAAATACCGGTTCTGTAAAAAGCTCCCAAAAGCAAGAAATCCCAAAGCTATAGGGAGGGTGGATTTTTCTTTTACTCCTCCCTCCTGAACAATAAGTGGCAGTTTAAGCTTTGGGGGAAATTAAAAGTGACTTATAATAACATTGTGAAGATAATTGAGGGACTGAAGAAGGATATTTTGGGAAGCTTTTACATTTATATATTTTTTTCTCTATTTCTTGTTTGGAAACCATTGGAGTATAACTTCATAAACTTTTTAAAGTTTGGTGGGAATGGACATCTAATGACATCTAGTGGCAAAACTAAGAACTACATTTAGCCTTGTATCTTTAACCTTATCAAGCTGTTATGACTGGACCCTCAGAACTTGGATAGACGCCCAGACACAGCTTACAGTTTAAACTTTTTAATGTCCTTGGAATCTATAGTCCTGGAGATTGTGGCTGGAAAACAGAAGAATCTTTTTGGATTGCCTTTTTTTACATGATGGATTACAATTAAAAATAAATGTTGTTTTGAAGTCATTTGACTTCTCTGGATTACAAATAAAGCTTGACCTGGAATTTTTACAAGTTGTTTTGAGACAGAGTGAATAACAAGAAACTTCTACTAGCAGAACACTTTGGATTACAATTTTGACAGCATACGTTTTCTTTTTTTCCCTTTTGTTCTTTTTTTTAATTACTATTTACCTCTTTGATTTGTTAGGAGCCTATTGGCTTACAAATTTTGACTTACTTGGTGGATTACAAAGTATGATTAAAAGACAAAGATGAGCATCCAAAATCTATCTAAAGCTGGGGAAAAAGTAACTTCTGCTCCCTCCTCTGCTTCTGCAAGTCCAGTTTATCAGAGATCAATTGATATAATGCTCCAACAAGAAAAGGCTAACAACTTCCAGAAGGAGACACAAGCGACACTACAAGCAATCCAAGAGGCAATTGATACATGGCAGTTACAATGAGAAATCATGAGGGGATGAAAAGTGATTTTGATAAAATGAATAAAAAAAATAATAACATGGATTCTCAATTTGAAAATTTTAAACAGATGGTCACAATAGATCAACAAAGAATTCAAAAAATAGAAGATAGATTAACTGAGGTTGACCAGAAATTAGAAAAGTTAAAAGATGAAAACCAGAAATTGATGCAAATAAATGGAGAACTAGAGGACTCGATAGCTGTCATGGAAATGGAAAAGGCTTCTTACTTCTTAAGATTTCAAAATATAATGGAAGACAAGGAAGAGGACCTCCTAAACCTGATAACAGAATTATTGGCAGACGCATTAGAAATTGGGAAACAGGAAATGGAAGGAGAATTGGATCAGGTCTATCAAGTCATTTCAAATTATGCTAGAAGAAATAAAATTCCTAGAGAAGTACACGTTAGATTTCTTAAAAGATCCATAAGAGACGAGATTTTGAGAAGAGTAAGAGATGAACCTTTGAAATACAAAGAAAAAGAAATTGTAGTTCTCAAGCAAATCCCTAGGAGAATAAGAGAATCCCGAAGAGAATATCAATTTCTAACTAGGAAATTAATTGAAAAAGGATTGAATTTCAGATGGCTGATCCCTGAAGGGATTTTAATTTATTGGGACATGAAAAGATATAGATTGGACACGCCACTTAAAGCAATGGAATTATATGATAACCACAAAGCATTTATGGAAGGAGGTGTTTTTGAATCTGGTACAGCAAGAGAAACAAAGAGACAGGAAGAGACAGCCATAGAAGGAGCAGCTAAACCAAGAGAGGAAGAAGAAGTTGAAAATACATACACAGAAGAAGGGGCAAGACCAAGAGAATGCAGACAGATAAGATCGACTAGAAGATTAAGACCTAGATATAATTGAAAGAGATGGAGAAGGAAAGTGGGATCTTGTCAATAAATATAAATGGACTGAATTCCCCCTCAAAAAGGAAAAAAATCTTTACACAACTACGAAAATTAAAAATAGATATAATTTGCCTCCAAGAAACACATATTAAGAGACAACACCATAAATTGCTAGAACAACTGAAAACTGGTAAACTCCATTTTGCATTAGCACAACAAAAGAAAAGAGGAATAACCTTATATATTAAAAAAACGATGAACCCTAAACAAATTTATGCGGATGAAGAGGGAAGAATATTAATGGTGGAAATAATGATGGACTAAAAACAGATACTGATGGTAGCAATATATGCACCAAATGATAAACAAGAACAATTTTACCAAAAACTATATAAAAATTTTTTAGAATTGGACTATCGGAATTTTTGTATAATGGGAGACTTTAATGCAATAATAGATGGAACTTTGGACTATAAAAGCACCAAACAAGGGAAGAAAGGAAGAAATACATTACCTAAAGTGTTTTTAAAAATGGCAGAAGAACTCTGTATCCAAGATATATGGAGAGAAAAAAATCCAAAGAAACTACAATATACATTTTACTCAAACAGACATAAATCATGGTCTAGAATTGATATGATATGGACATCCTCGGAACTTAGCGCAATGATACAAGAAATAGAGATAGAAACTAATATCTGGGCAGATCACAATCCAATAAAGATGACTTGGAGAGCAGCCAAGAAAAAAATAAGATGGTCCTTGAACAAATCTATATTGAAAGAAAAAGAATTTATACAACTAGTGAAAAGGAAATGGACTTCTTTTTTAAAATAAATAAGAAAGAAGAGATGTTGCTTCAAAATGTGTGGGACACAGCCAAAGCATATTTCAGAGGGTTGGCTATAACCTATATTGCTAAAAAGAATAAAGAAAGAAAACAACAACAGTTAAAGTTGAAGGAAGAATTTAGAAAATTAGAAGTAGAACTACAAATAGACCCACAAAAGAAAATACTCAAAAAACAAATGGAGATAATGAAACATAAACTAAACTTAGCAGAGGCGGAAATAATGGCACAACAGGTTAAAAGGGCTAAACAGAACTGAAAGAGTGGGTATTAAATTTCACATCCACCCCACCTTTCTCAAACCAGAATTCTAAGCAGAAAAAAATAGTTTAAAGAGCAGACCCCCCTTTTCCTTTCTGTCTCTCTTGCTCTTAGAGCAACACAGCCAGCGAAAAAGGAGACAGGAAAAAGAAGAATAAATTACACAAAATCACACCACTAACAAAATAGTTTTTTCTTCTTCACATGCATATTGTAATGTATTGGTCACAACTGTTTTGAATCATTTGCTTAATGTCTAATCACTTGTTTGAATGTCTGACCTAGATTCTGTTGTTATGTAACGGCTGCTGTTACTTAAGCCAGACTTGCTGTCTCCAGGCTGGTAATTAGGTTTTGGGTGGGAAACTGTTACTTTAAACCTATTGGCTGCCGCCTGGAGGCTAACCATATAAATAGCTGCACAGCAGCTATTTGAGCTGCTTATGTTCAGAGTTAAATAAACTTGCTGCTGTTTCAACACTCGTCTCGCTTAATGCCTTCAAGAACTGAATACTTAACAGTGGCGACGAAGGTGGGATATGCTGCTTCATCATAAGAGTCTGAAGTCACTAGGGGGTGAGGCCAGCCCAGAGCCTGGCAGGAAATACGTTCCCCCCCTCGGTCTGCCAAGCAAGCCACGCTGGAGACCACCACGCCCTAAGGATCCGTACTAGGGCCTACGCAGAAGCCAGCAGCACAAGGCAACGTGAGCAACAAGAAACGCAAGCAACTCACCATGGCAAAAGTAGGGAAACTCGAAGAGTTCGATGTCAACCACCCGGAGCAATGGGCGTCCTACATTTCCCGCATAGAAAACTACCTCCGCGCCAACCAGGTCGCCGAAGATGGACTGAAGGCCATGACCCTCCTCTGCGTGTGCGGCCCCGCCACCTTCAACATTGCAGAAAACCTGGTCGCCCCGACGCCGCTTGAGTCCATCACCTACGCAGACTTGAAGAAAAGGCTCCGAGACCATTTTGAGCCAAAATTATCCACACGCTTTTGAGCAGTGGGAGCAACAACCCGGCAAATTGGCCACAGAATTCATCGCCGCTCTTCATCAAGCGTCTCGACTCTGCAATTTCACAGATTTGGAGGCGAGACTATGGGACCGTCTAGTCTGTGGCCTCCAGAATTGAGAGCTCCAACAAAAACTTTTTGCTAAGGAGACTCACTACAGGCAGCCTTGAAGGAGGTCATGGCAGACAAAGCTGCCGGAGGGGCCGTTAAAGTGCTGCAGCCCTCCAAAAGCACGTCAAGCACCGAAGCAGTCCACCACGAGGACGCTGAGCGAAGGGAAGACACCGACTCAGACTACGAAGTCGACAAACTACAGAGGCACCAAGAGAAGGGACCGAGGCCAGCTGACAAGGCAGTTCCATTCCTTAGGTGCATGGGTTGCGGAGGCCGCCATCAACACACAGAATGTCATCTCTGTACAGCAACGTGCTGGGCGTGTGGCAAGTCAGGCCACATTGCCGCCGTCTGTCGAGGTCGCCAGAGGGACCGTCCACAGGAAGACTCAATCAGGAGAGGTACCGGGGCCCTTCCGTTTGATCCGGGGAAGCCCTCCAAACTGGCGGGGGAAAGACCGGCCATATTAATATGGCTTGTCACTAAGCTGCTGACAGCCGAAGTCAAAATAACCACCAAGCAACTTTAAAGCAACCCAGATGAAACTGGGTGAGACCTGATCCTCTCTTTAAGATTTTAAGTATTTTTTTCTTGTAAAAGCTGCCCAAAGTATTTTTCCCTGTGAGGAGAGAGGGAAGGGAATTTTTAACCTACCATCTAAGAAAAGCGGCAGCTAACTACCCAGAGGAAACAGAGCAATTATAAGAACAATTTTAATCTAATTGGATGTATATTCTTCTGAAACTTGGGGACTAAAAGTGTTCCTTCTCTCATTGGAGACGTTTGTTTTTATTTTTTATTTAAGAAAAAATAAGACTTGAAAAACCACCATATAAAATTTGGATTTAAAAAGCTTAAAACGGTATCGGTGACATCTTCTGGCGAAGTATGGTATTACAATTTGTTATTGCTTAAAAGAGACTTGGCTTGAAGCCCAGACTTTAGATAAAATTTCTTTGACCTTGACAGCTACCACCTGTGAAATACCCAGCTGCAAAGAAGGAACTTCTGGGCGGCATATCTAGCCTGCTGGAACTAGAAGCTTCGGTTCCAATAGGGTCAAAATGTTTTAGGGGGACTGAGTATTTTTTAAGATTTTAAATTTTGTATGTTTTGGGTTTTAAATGGGATTTTGGCCAAATTATTTAATTTATTTTTAATTATTTTAAATTTTGTATATTTATATGTTTTTTAAATTTTAGGCTGTACACCGCCCCGAGTCCTTCGGGAGAGGGGCGGTATAGAAATTTGATTAATAAATAAATAAAATAATAAATAAATAATACTATGAATGTAAACTTTTACTGATTCTCAGAGCTATACTTGGGGAATTATTTTCCTATTTCTTTACATGAGAAGCGTATGTTATTATATAAGATGATGGGACACCTTGGACTATAAACTTTCACTTGACAAACAATTTCTACTATAAAGACCACCTATAACACATGAAATAGATGTGCCATACCTAGCTACAAAAGACAAAAACTATTTTTAACGTTTGATTCTTAAGTCTGCAACTTAACATACTATTAAGAGAATATGGATGAAGACCAGGAAAAAATCCTTTCCATGTTGAAATCAATACGTGAAACCATCCTTTCAGCCTGTGATGAAATAAGAAGCAAAATAAAGGAACAAGATGCCAGCTTAAATATAGAAACCCAGATCTTGACGACAACCAAAGAACTAACAATGCAGGAAATGACAGGAAAATTGGAACAACTAAACACTAAGACAGAGGACCCAATTGATCAACAGACCCAGCCAACAGAAAAATCAGAAAAGGGAGTGGCAACATTGAAACTGGAAAAGACTTTTTACAAAAATCAGAAGAAATTTGAGGAAAAGGAAGAAGAACAGACTGAATGGAAGGTAAACCTATCAGGACAATTGTGGGAAATTGGAGTAATAGAGAGGCGATCTAATGAATACAAATGGGCTCGTTCTTAAAAAAAAACTTCAATTAAATGGTCTTTCTTATTCCAAATAATATATATAATAATAGAGGGAGAACTATTTGATGATTCAAAGGCACTGACATGTAAGGTTAGCTGGCAAAGGAAGAAAGCCAGAGTAAGGCTGAAGAAAATAATTGCTTTGATTTATTAGAGGGGATATTATATTACTAATTAGAGGGTTGAATATGGTGGAAAATAGATAACTTATAGAAAATAAAGTAACATTATAATTGAATAGGTAAGATGTGTAACAAGACTATTAGGCTTTGGTATGAAAAGGGAAAAAGGAAGAAGTTGAGATAAGGGAAATTTTGATCACCTAATATAAAATATTTGGAAATCATAAATAACAGAGTGTTGTTGGTTTTTTCCCCCTTGTCTTTGAATATTGATGGGAAATTAAAGTTTATGTATAGGCTAAAAAGTATTGATAAATGTAATAAGAATGTTTTTACTTAGTTGAAAATAAGAATTTTGTTCACCCAATATGAAATATTTATGTATATTACTGAATTATTGGTTAACCCAGATAACACATATAATGGTTTTGATTTATTAGAGAGGATACTGTATTATTAATTAGATGGTTTAACATGGGGAAAAATAGATAATTTTTAGAAAACAGAACAAGACTATAATCAAATAGATAAGATGTGTATTTAGAATATTAGACTTTGTTATGAAAAGGGAAAAAGGAAGAAGTTGAGATAAGAGAAACTTTGGTCACCTAAATATAAAACACTTGGAAATCATAAATAACAAATGTTAATTTGAATATTGATGGGAAATTAGAAAAAAAAGCAATAACAGGACATTGACTGTATATAAGGATCGAATGCAAACACAATTAAGATATGTATAATTTAAACACTATTGATAATTGTAACAAAGATGTTTTTATTTAGTCGATAATAATAAGAACTGTATTAGCCTAATATGAGATAGTAGATATTAAGGGAAAAAGAGAGGAAATATCTGATGTTGTAACATGAGGTTTATACTAAAGATTTATGTATGCTATTGAACTATTGATTAACCCAGTCATCACATTGCCTTTTAAATGCTTAATTGTAAAATGAGAACATTAATAAAATATTATAAAAAGAATTCATTTTATTTCATAATGTGTCTCCCCCTCTACCACTACTAGACCCGGCGGCATCTTTTGAATAGGTCTTAAAGAAGATTCAGACACAGGTTTCAACAAACTACAGTGAAACACAGGGTGGACTTTTCCCAACAGTCGTGGAAGTTTCAATTCCACTGTAACAGGGTTTAAGATTTTTGTGATGGGAAAAGGACCAAGGAACTTTGGCCCCAATCTTCTGCTGGGTAACTTTAACCTTAAATATTTTGTTGAAAGATAAACCAATTGCCCAACATAAAAAGGGTTTTGAGGTTTCCTACAGCTCATTGTCACCTATGGATTGGCCTGTTTGAACCAACCGGATGGACAGTTGGGGTGGAGTTACAATTACGTGGTTTTACCTATTGATTCAGGCAGGAAGCCCTCAGATCCTGCCTAGATTTCCTGCTGTCTGTACCTGCTAATAAAAGTTCCTTTTGAAATGATGCAAGTTTCAAGAGTTCTGCTTTCTTGGTAGGGAAACAGAGGCAGGTTCTTACATTAGGCAGGATCTGCAAAGTGGTCAACATGGAGGATAATTCCCACCATGGGGACTGTGCAATATATGTCAAATCATGGTGGTGAGAAGAGGGAAAGTGACCACTTGGAGGAGGCCCCCCTGAAGGCTTGCCCAAGCAGCAGCAGCTCAGACTCCGCCAGTTCGTCCGATTAGGCAGACACCCATGAGAAATCGAGATGGTTGATTGGAGTGGGGAAGAAGGATGACTGGGACATGAAAGCTGGAAAAGTAACCCTCAAACATGGCAGCCATCAACCCAGATGGAAGCGGGAGATGGAGAGATTGCTCAATATCAGTGAAGAAGAGGGTGAGAGGCCAGTGTGGTCTGACTGCTTTCTTAGGCAAGCTATTGGTATGCTGGTGGAGGCATTCAAAAACCTCCAGGAGGAAGAAGCCAATCCCTGCCGCGGCTCAGTAACCATGAGATGGGATGAGAAAGAAAAGATCCAGGAGAACTAGCTCATGAACCCTGGCCCTTCTACTAGCGCTTCAGAAACTGCTGGAGTGGCAGCTGAGGCCACCACCCCAGCCCGTGTCACCCCAGCTTGAGGAGATGAATGTTGGGCCAGAAGGATGAGAACTCATCAATCTGACCGCAAAGTCCCAGCCCTGGGGGTAAAGTACGATGAATTGCCCCAGCAGTTGGGCTTCTTCCTAGCCCACGTCCTGAGCTACATGCATGAATATGGGCAGGACATCCAGGGGGACCGGGGATGTGTCAGGATCGTAACCATTGCCTTGGAAGGCACGGTGGCTAGGTGGATGGTGACCCTGCATAATGCTAACACACCTGAACTCCAGAATTTTAACCTGTTCATGGTGGCCCTGAGATGGAGGTTCGAGGACCCCCTAGCAGATCAGAAAGCTAGGGAATGCATCAAGACAATAAAGCAGGGCAGGCGACCGGTGGCCGAGTACACTGAAGAATTCCGAGACCTGGTGAGCTGCCTCAACTGACCAGAAGAAATTCTGGTTGGCCTTTTCAAAGATGGGCTGAACTATGACCTCTATCAGGACTGCATCACCTGGGGGGACCTAGCATGCCTTCATGGGTGGTACATCATGGTGGAAGAGGCAGAAATTGACCTGGTTCGTAGGCAATGGTGACTGGGTCGAACTTGGAGGCGCTCCCCCCCAGAAGGGGAGAGACGGCTAAGACCCCGACCATGAATCTGCTCTCGACCTCCTGTTTCAGGTGTGGACTGATCACAAAAACCTTGAGGCACTAATAACCCCAAGGAAGTTATCCCCAAAACAAGCTCGGTGGTCCCAACATTTCCACTGATTTGATTTTTCTATTAAGTACATCCCGGGGGGAAAGAACTTTTTGGCTGATGCCCTATCAAGAATGCCACAGTACAATAGTGTAAAATCTGAGGTGATCAAACCCCTGATGACCCCAAAACAATTAGTGGCCCCTGTCACCACAAGAGCTCAGGCAAAGAAACCAATGCCAGTGGACAGTAAAATGGAGGCCCCGACCACCACAAAGGAAAAACCCAAAGAGAATCCCTCTTTGGACAGCAAAGCAGGGACTGAGTTTAGACAAGCGCTAGAGAAGGACGAATGGTTCCTTAGCCATAAAAACCTTTGCTCAATGAGAGAGGAGGTGCCCTGGGTAGGAGAAAAATTATATGTGCCAAGAACCCAGAAAGTAAAATTCATGCAGCTTTGCCATGACTCAAAAGTGGCTGGGCACTTTGGGTTCATGAAAACCCTCCATCTGCCAAGAGACAATTCTGGTGGCCTTCTATAAAAAAAGGACATTGAAAGCTGTGTGGCTAGCTGCCCTGTCTGTGCAACAGCAAGGCGGAGACAGGGGAAAATGCTGGGATTATTACAAGCAGTGGCTAGCCCTTCAGCACCCTGGAGAGAGATCTCTATGGATTTTATAGCAGAGCTGCCAGAAAGCATGGGAAACACTGTCATTTGGGTAGTAACGGACCTATTCTGCCACCTGTTTGTTGGACCCGTGTCCCTCCTGGCTGGTTTCGGCCAGTAGGGTGGTGACACGTACCTGGATCCAGGAGATTGTCAACACTTCTTTGAGGGAGGGGTCCTTTCCGGCTCCTTTAAAGGAGGCACTTGTGCACCCCCTCCTCAAGAAGCCTTCCCTGGATCCAGCAATTTTGACCAACTATCGTCCGGTCTCCAACCTCCCCTTTGTGGGGAAGGTTGTTGAGAAGGTGGTGGCACGTCAGCTCCAGCGGTCTCTGGAGGAAGCCGATTATCTGGGCCCTCTGCAGTCGGGATTCAGGCCCGGCTACTCCACCGAAACTGTTTTGGTCGCTCTGGTGGATGATCTCTGGCGGGCCCGGGATAGAGGCCAGTCCTCTTTCCTGGTGCTCCTTGACCTCTCAGCGGCGTTTGATACCATCGACCATGGTATCCTTCTGCGCCGGCTGGAGGGGTTGGGAGTGGGGGGCACCGTGTTACGGTGGTTCTCCTCCTATCTCACTGGTCGGTCACAGTCGGTGTTTGTGGGGGGTCAGAGGTCCACCTCTAGGTTACTCCCGTTTGGGGTGCCTCAGGGGTCGGTTCTCCCCCCCTACTTTTTAACATTTACATGAAGCCACTGGGTGAGATCATCCATCGGCACGGAGTGAGATACCATCAGTATGCTGATGATACTCAGCTGTACATTTCCACTCCTGGCCATATCAGTGAAGTGGTTGAGGTGATGTGCCGGTGTCTGGAGGCTGTGAGGGTTTGGATGGGTGTTAACAGATTAAGGCTCAACCCCGATAAGACAGAGTGGCTGTGGGTGATGCCTCCCAAGGACACTTCCATCTGTCCTTCCATTACCCTGGGGGGTGAATCTATAAACCCCTCGGAGAAGGTCCACAACTTGGGAGTCCTCCTCGATCCACAGCTGACATTGGATCATCATTTGTCGGCTGTGGCAAGGGGGGCATTTGCCCAGGTTCGCCTGGTGCACCAGTTGCATCCTTACTTGGATCAGGAGTCTCTCCTCACAGTCACACATGCCCTTGTCACCTCAAGGATCGACTACTGCAACGCTCTCTACATGGGGCTGCCCTTGAAGAGTGTTTGGAGACTACAATTAGTGCAAAAAGCGCACAGGGTTGGCCTCCTCCGGGTCCCGTCAGCGAAACAATGTCGTCTGGTGGGCCCTAGGGGGAGGGCTTTCTCTGTTGTGGTGCCCGCCCTCTGGAACCAACTGCCTCCTGAAGTCTGCGTTTCTCCGACTCTCCTGGCCTTCCGGAAAAATCTAAAAACTCATCTTTGCTGGCAGGCCTGGGGATGATTGTGGTTGGTTGTTGAATTGAATGTGTGTTTTATTGTATTTTTTAGATATCGTTGTTTGGGGTTTTTATTGTAATTTATTGTTATATATATGTTGTTAGCCGCTCCGAGTCCCCGGAGAGGAGCGGCATACAAACCCAAATAAATATAAATATAAATATATTCTCCAAACAGGTCCATTTGATACCCTGCCAGAAAATTCCTACTGCCAAAGCCTTGGCCAAATTGTTCGTGCAGCATATTTACCAACTGCATGGGCCCCCTCAATGCATTATTTCAGATAGGGGGGTCCAATTCACTTCAGAGTTCTGGAGAGCCTTTTTTGACCTACTTGGTACCAGTCAGGGCCTGTCATCCAGTCATCATCTGCAAACGAATGGTGGGACAGAACGTTCAAACTCAGTACTAGAACAATACCTGAGGTACTTCATAAATTAACAACAAGACGATTGGACTGAACTATTACCCTTCGCGGAAGTAGCTTACAACAATGCAGTGCATTCGAGTACCGGTTACACCCTATTCCAGGTGGCAACAGGACAAAGCTTCAACCTGATGCCCGAGTTACCTGTCAACGAACCCACCATCCCCTCCTTGAAGGAGTGGTCCTATGTACTTGGGTCCCAGCTTTTTGCAGGGTTGCCTCAGGTTCAAAAACTTTGTGGACAGGCACACTCTGTCTCCCACTCTGAACTCCCTCTGGGGTGCCCTCTTCCTGTCTGCTTGTCTCTTCTGCACTTCCCTCGCTTATTCTAGTGCCTTTCACACTGTGACCCATGTGGCTTGCAAAGTATCCAGCCACTCAGCCAATGAGGCTGACGAGGGTCTCTCCTGAGGGGGTTCTGGGATAGGCACAAACTCTAACCCAGTGGCCACCCAGAAAGGGGTAGATCCAGTGCTACTATACACTGAGTTATTATAGGCCACTTCTGTGAATGGCAGAAGTTCAGTCCAATTGGTTTGTTGATTATTCACATAACATCACAGGTATTGCTCCAGGATGAATTGGCAGTAGAAGTTTGCAATGCTGAGGAAACTTTGCAACTGTCTCCTGGTTCAAGGGGATTCCCATTCTAATATTACCTTCACTTTACTGGGGTCCATTTCCACCCCCTCTTGAAATGCGGTACCCCGGGTAGTCCAGGCTGGTTTTGTGAAAATCACACTTAGACAGCTTGGTGTAAAGCTGGGCTTTCTGTAGTTTCTTGAGTACCTCCCTGACCTGTTTCATGTACCCTTCTTCGGTCTTGGTATAAATTAATATATCATCCAGGTATACCAAGACCCCTTTGTACAGGTGCTCATGCAAAACCTCATTCATCAGCTGCATGAACACAGCAGGCACTCCCTGCCATCCTAATGGCATCACTTAAAACTGGTAGCAACCCAGGGGGCAATTAAACGCTGTCTTCCACTGGTCACCGTCCTTAATCCTCACTCGGTAGTATGCCTCTCTCAAGTCTGACTTTGTGAAGATCCTTCCTTTGACCAGATAGTCTAGCATGTCCCTCATTAGTGGGAGGGGGTACATGTTTTCCAGGTAAATACAGTTCAGCCCCCTATAATGTACACAAAGTCTAAGGGACCCATACTTTTCTTTGAAAAGCATGGGGGCAGCCATCCTCAATTTTGCCAGCTGGATACTCTTTTAACCTACATGCGTCAAAATACAGTTTCAAGTCTAGTGTCAGATGTCCTTCGTCGGCTGAAAACAGAATCCAGGAATGTAGGAACAAAGTGACCAACAGGGTTTTAATTCATGGAAAATTAAAGTCAGCACTGGGAGTGGTTTGCTCCCAGTGTTTTGCATAGATGTTCCCCGCCCTGCAACCCTGCCCCAAAGAGCAAGCCAGCATCCGGTCCATGAATGTAAAGGCCGCAGTTCCTCTTCTGACCTCCCCTGTGCCGGACTTTGCACTGCTGCCTCTCTCTCTCCACTGCTCCAGCCATTCCTTTGCTGAGTAATCTCCCCAGGCCAGATGGCCTTCACGAGACCAACTGCCCAGGTCGGTGACCGGCTTCTCTGGCAGCGTCCCATGGTCTACTGTCCCATCCGGCAGCCGGCATCCTCCCCCGCTCTGGCAATGCTCCGCAGTGCGTGGAGGTGTCTGGTGGCATCTCCGACGCCCAGCTGATTCACCCGGCAGCCGGCTTCCTCCCCAGCCTCCGGCAGTGCTCCACAGCACATGGTGGTGTCTGGCTGCATCTCTGACGCCCAGCTGACATGCTCGGCAGCCGGCTTCCTTCCCGGCTTCCAGCAGCGCTCCGCGGTGGGTGGTGGCAACTCCGAAGCCCAGCTGGCCCGTCCAGTGGCCAGCTGATTCCCTGGAGTTCAGTGCCGTGTGGCAGCAGTTGGCTGCTTGGCTCTGGCTGGCTGCTTGGTTCCTCCCCCCACTGGTATGTGTCGAGCCCACGGGGATTGACAGGCAGCCCCCTCTACCAGGGCTCCACCTGAAAGGCAAGAAGATGTGGGTGAGTGCATATCAACCCCGCCAGACAATTCTGCAGACCCGTCTCCCGGCTTCCCAGGGTGTTGGCGGTGTAATGCCCACACCAGCCGCAGTGCGTGGACGTCCTCCCTTCTCACACATGATGCTTCCGAGAGAGGGTACCCCTTCCACCTAACCAGATATTGCACCTGTCCATGACGGGCCCGGGAGTCCAGGATCTCCTCTAGTTTGTATTGTTTACCATAGACCGGCCCTGGTGTTTTGCTCATGGGCCTGGGGGGGAATCCTGAACCGGTTTCAGGAGGCTTCCATGGAAAACGGGGTGTACCTTCCCCAGGAATCAGGGTAGCCATACCCGCACGGTCACTGGATTAATGACCTGAACCACCTGGAAGGGCCCTATGTATTTGGGACCTAACTTTTTACAGGGCACCCCCAGGCGTAGGTATTTGGTTGACAGGTACACCCAGTCGCCCACCTGGAAGGGCTTGTGAGGCACCCTTTTTTTGTCAGTCTGTGTTTCTGTTTCTGCCTCGGCTTTCACTAAAGCATCTTTCACCGTCCCCCACAACCCTTCTAAACATGCCATCCAATCCTGGGGTGTACATGGTAAGGGGGTCTCCTGGGGCCACTTGGGGATAGGGATGAAGTTCACCCCATGCACCACCCGAAAGGGAGCAAACCCCGTGCTACTATGCACTGCGTTGTTGTAAGCTGCTTCAGCAAACGGCAACAGATCAGCCCAGTCTGTTTGCTGATAGGATACGTAGCTTCGCAGATAGCGCTCCACCATGGCGTTCGCACGTTCAGCCGCTCCATTGGTGCTGGGGTGATACACCGAGCTGAGGCCCTGGGATGACCCTATGTACCGGAGAAATTCACGTCAGAACCGTGCCGTGAACTGCACCCCCGGGTCTGAAATGTTTCGTTGGGGCACACCGTGAAGATGGTATATGTGTTCGACGAACAGTCTGGCCAACCGCCGGGTGGACGGTAGCCCCTTGCATGGGATGAAATGGGCCTGTTTAAAGAACAGGTCAATCATGGTCCAGATAACGGTGTGGCCACGGCTCTCTGGCAACTCAACCACAAAATCCATGGCAATGTCCTCCCATGGCCGGGTTGGGTCTGCTACCTTCTGCAGTAAGCCCAAAGGCTTTCCCGTACGGGGCTTTGTGGTGGCACAGATGTGGCAGCCCTTCACATGGCTCTCCACATCCACCTTTACTTGGGGCCACCAGAATTGATGCCTTACCAAGTGCAAGTTTTTCAGGAAGCTGAAATGGCCAGCCTGTTTAGTGTTGTGGCACCGTCAGAGACCGCTGGCCTCAGGACCTCTGGGACATACAGTTTGTCTCCTTTCCAGGCCAGCCCCTCCCTCCATGTCAATAGGCCTGGATGGTCCCTCAACCATGGATTGTTTCAGACTACCATTTGTAGCTCCTGGACCAGATCGCCTGCCACCATGCGAGGAACCTCCCGAGCTACGCCTTGTTGGTACGGAGGCATAATTGCTTGCACTACCTCCTCCCGCTTGCTATGGTACTGGGGCATGTGCGACAAAGCGTCGGCCAAGAAGTTCCTTCCTCCCGGCATGTACTTTAAGGTGAAATGGAAACGGCGGAAGTACTGTGCCCTCCGGAAGTGTTTGGGTGACAGGTGCCTTGGTGTTTGTAGTACTTTGAGGTTTTAATGATCCGTCCATACCTCGAACGGCTCTTTTGCCCCTTCCAATAAGTGCCTCCATGTTGAGAGCGCCCACTGCACCGCGAACGCCTCCTATTCCCAAATGGCCCACGCCTGCTCGTTGGCTGTGAACTTCTGTGATGTATAGGCACACAGCTGTAACACTCCCTGGCCGTTCCGTTGGAGTAACACTGCCCCACGGTGACATCACTGGTGTCGGCTTGCACTACAAATGGGTTCTCAGGGTCTGGATGGAGTAAGACCGGTTCTCTGGCGAACAGGGCTTTCAGGTCCTCAAACGCCTTCTGACAGGACATGGTCCAACTCAGCTGTTGGCCGGGGCGTGGCTTACTTGCTGTGTGCTTCGTGCGTAGCAGATCCATCATGGGGAGAGCTACCGCGGCAAAGGAGGGGATAAATTGCCGATAGAAATTGGCAAATCCCAGGAAGCTCTGCAGCTGGTGACGAGTTCGGGGCGCCTGCCAGTCCAACACTGCTTTCACCTTGTGGGGGTCCATTTCTATGCTGTCCCCTGATATTCTGTAACCCAGATAATCCAGGCGGGTCCGGTGGAACTCACACTTGGAAAGCTTCATGAACAGGTGGGCATCGAGCAGCTTCCTCAGTACCTGCTGGACCAGGTGGACGTGTTCCTCCAGGGTGGTGGTATAAATGAGAATATCATCCAAATAGATGAGAACCCCGTGGTATAGGTGTTTGTGCAATATCTGGTTAATCAGTTGCATGAATACCACGGGGGCCCCCTGCAGACCAAACGGCATCACCCGGAATTGATAACTGCTGAGTGGGCAGTTAAATGCCGTCTTCCACTCGTCTCCTTACCTTATATGGACCCTGTAGTATGCCTCCCACAGATCCAATTTTGTGAACACATGTCCCTTACCCAAATGGGCCAGTAGATCGTTCATCAGAGCGAGGGGGTACAAGTGTTCCACGCAAACTCCGTTAATCCCTCGGAAGTCCACACAGAGCCGGAGGGAACCATCCTTCCTTTCCTTAAACAGGACCGGAGTGGCTATCCGTGAACGGGCTGGTTGGATGAACCCCCAGGCCAGGTTCTGGTCGATGTAGCGACACACATCCTCCATCTCCCTGGGCGTCATGGCGTAGATACGGGGTTTGGGCAGCTTAGCCCCTGCCGTGATGTCAATCGCACAGTCATTTGTGCGGTGAGGTGGTAGAACGTTGCATTCCTTCTCGCTGAAGACCTCAGCTAGATCATTGTACACAGCCGGGAAGGGGCTCTCTTCCCCGGTGCTGTTTTGCTTTGTCTCTCTTTCCCTGCATTCTGCCCCCCGCTCTTCGGATTCCTGGCTGGGTGGCCGGGGACCAACTCCAATACGTAGCCTCCAGTATCCCCCTTCCCACCATATAGTAGGGCCCTATTTGTCTAACCATGCCAGGCCCAAAATTACCGCCTCTGTCATGGACGGGACGACTATAAACTGGAGGACTTCCCAATGGGTACCCATCTCCAGCCTGACGGGCTCTGTTATGAGGGTAGCCGGAGCCCCCCCAAAGAGACCCATCCACCTGCTTGAACCGGATTGGGTGAGCCAGCCACCGCACCCTAATTCCGCTCTCCGCTGCCACACCCTTACTCATCAAACACCGGGTGCATCCGGAGTCAATGAAGGCCTGGAAATCCCTCCGTTGCCCTGTCTGGGGGCTTGTCAGTGTGACAGGTAGGACAAAAGGGCTTATGGGTTCACTTACCATGGGATCTTCGGCTACATCGTCCTCACTGTCATCAACCTCTAGATGGTATCTCGTAGCCGCTGTTGCCTCCTCCTCCTCCACTGGGAACATCTGTTGGGAAATGACCCCCTCCAGCTGCTGCGCTGCTCTCAACTTGTCGGGGGT